>CM054140.1:16285790-16303290 GCA_028751875.1 Rapana venosa | reverse complement strand
CTTTAAGTGATTGTGATGTTGAAGTGAGATCTGTGTCTTGGGTTTTGGGTGGGGTTTTGGGGGGTGTTTTTTTTTGCTTTTATTTGTTTTTGTGTGTATTCTGTTTTGTGCTTGTTTCTTGTTTTGAGGTAAAAATAAATTGACATCCTGTTTTCTTTTATTTCACACAGTGCACGTGCATACATAGGTCCAAACATACACACATATACACAGGCGCGCATGCATGCATGCATACACACACACTTGCACACATACACACACATGTGCACGCGCATACTTTTTCTTTCGTGCCTTGGCACTGTCTCTCTCTTCTCTCAAAGCAACCTACAAAAGAAACAATTCAAAACTTCTTGTCTATGGCCAGTGTTGTTTTTTTCTTGTACACTAAAAGGATCCCCTCAATATAAAACAATCATGACACGACCCTGTCCCAACACAATAATAACAGAGCAAAGTCTGTGCATAGAAAGAATGGCCATCAGTCCCACAGCCACTGCAGGGAGGGGGGGTGGGGGGAAGGGAGGGGGGGGGGGGGAGTTGGTGGCAGCATGACGTCAGACAACTCTTAGTGCATTCTTCTTGCATCACTTCCGTTTTTAACCCTTGGCCATCTGGGTGTGGTTTGTGTTTGTTTGTTTCTTTGGTTTTAGTTTTGTTGCTGTCGTTATTTGTGGTTGGGTTTTTGTTTCGTTGGTTGGCTGTTTAGGGGGGTGGAGGGGGGGGGGGCGGTTTTATTGGAGGGGGGGGGAGGTAGTTTTTTGGGGGGATGGGTGGGGGGGGGGGGGTTCTCTGCCAGCTGATAGCCTCTGCTTTGGGCTGGCTGTCTAATTGTCTGTAACTCGATCTTGTGTTCGTGTTCTTGTTTATTTTTTCTTTCTTTTTTTCAAACTTAGGCTTGGTTCATTTCTGATCAGGTTTTCCTTACTCTGCTATTCAGGTCACGTCTTTCAATGATGGTGATGTTGAAATGAGATTTGTGTTTATGGATTTCTTTGTTTTGCTTTATATTGGTTTTTTATTTATTTGCTGTGTTTTGGGTGGCGTTTTTTTGTTGTTTGTTTGTTTGTTTGTTTTGTTTACAGTACGAATGACCTGATATCCACTTTTCTTTTTATTTCATACTCACGCTTGTGCGCACGTTCACACACACACACACACACACACACACACACACACACACACACACATGCACGCACGTACGCACACACACACACACACACACACACACACACACACACACACACACACACACACACACACACACTTTCCCATTGCACTTTTTCTCTTGCCCATCTAGTGCAATTTCTCATTTCTTTCGAAATGACATCAAAAAACAAAAACGAAACTTGCTGATTACCAGTATCGGACGGGATAGCCTAGTGATCAGAACATTGCGCTCACAATCTGACGACACGGGTTCGATTCCCGTTCAAGGGCATATTTTCCCCTGGAGTTAACATCAGTGCAGACTCCATTCTCCTTCGGATGAGACTATAAACCGAGGCCCCGTGTGCGAACGCACGCAGAACATCTTGCGCACACGTTAAATCCTGTTCCGCTTTTCGTAAGAGTAGGCCATTGTGTGCCGGTGGGAACGGATGACAAAATTTACAAAATCGCATACACACGCGGACTGGATGTAATAAAGCACATGAGTGCTTATTCCATTATCCTCGATATAAAAGAATAAATAAATAAATATCTTTCTATAGACAAAAAGACACACGCACGCCCACATCCCCAAGACAAAACAATAATGGCAAATCCCTGTCCCAACACAAGAGCAACAGAGCCTATCCTATGCATAGAAACCTTCTCCATCATTCCCACAGGGACAGACATCCAGGGGGCCAGTTGACCGCCAGCATGACGTCAAACAATCCTATTGCATCACTTCCATTTTTAACCCTTGGCTACCAGGGTTTTTTTGTTTTTGTTTTTATGTTTTGTTTTCTTGCTTTTGTTTTGGGGTTGTGTTTGTGTGTGTGTGTGTGTGTGTGTGTGTGTGTGTGTGTGTGTGTGTGTGTGTGTGTGTGTGTGTGTTTCTTTTTATAATTTTATTGTTTTATATCGAGGATAATGGAATAAGTGCTTATGTGCTTTGTTTACATCCAGTCCCCGTGTGTATGCGGTTTTGTAAATTCTGTCATCTGTTCCCACGGGCACACAATGGCCTACTCTTACGAAAAGCGGAACAGGATTTAACGTGTGCGCAAGATGTTCTGTGTGCGTTTGCACACGGGGCTTCGGTTTATAGTCTCTTCCGAAGGACTTTTGGGGCGAGTGGAGTCTACACTGATGTTAACTCCAGGGGAAAATATCCCCTTGAAGGGGAATCGAACCAGCGTTGTCAGATTGCGAGCGCAATGGTTTTACCACTAGGTTATCCCGTGCGTGCGTGCGTGTGTGTGTGTGTGTGTGTGTGTGTGTGTGTGTGTGTGTGTGTGTGTGTGTGTGTGTTGTGTTGTGTGTGTGTGTGTGTGTGTGTGTTATCTCCGTCAGCTGATAGCTTCTGCTTTGGAATGGCTGTGTAATTGTCTGGAATGAATTCGATCTTGTGTTCCGGTTTCGTTCGGAGTGGGAAAGGGGATTGGGGAGGGGGGGAGCTTTGGGAGTTTGTTTTCTTGTTTTAGGTTGTTGTTGTTGTTTTTGTGGGGGGGGGGGTGTATTCTTCGTTCATTTTCAATTGGTGTTGTCTGTCTTCGATCTGCTATTCTGGTCACATCTTTGAATGAAGGTGATGTTGAAATAAGAAGTGTTTCTAGTTTTTTTGGAAGTTAACGGGGTTTTGTTTAGAATAATTTGATATCCAATATTTTCTTTAATTTTACACACACACAAACACACACATACGCACACAGACACACACGCGCGCGTGCACACGCACGCACGCACGCACGCACAGAGAAAGAGACAGACAAACAGACAGAGAGAGAGAGACAGACAGACAGACATATAGATAGAGAATTGTTTACTGTTACTTTCTCTGTGTGTGTGTGTGTGTTTGTGTGTGTGTGTGTGTGTGTGTGTGTGCGCGCGCGCGCGCGTGGGTAGAGGTGGGAGCAGAGAGAAGAGGATATGGAAGCTGCGTTTAAGATATTTGCCAATATGCCAAATTTAATTTTTGGTTTTCCCTGATTGGGAATACTTTAACACTCATGTGAGGGAAATAGAGAGTAGAGTTCTGAAGTCATGTTGTTCTGGAAAACAGCCTTGAACGTGTTTTACGGTCCAAAAAGGATATTACACTAATGGAATTGCTTAATCGATCATTACGCATTTGTTTCAAAATATTGAATTATTCAAAACTTAATTCTTCTTGAACTTTGTTCTTCTTGTTCTTGTTCTTGTTCTTCTTGTTCTTCTTGTTCTTCTTCTTGTTCTTCTTCTTGTTCTTGTTCTTGTTCTTCTTGTTCTTGTTCTTGTTCTTCTCTTCTTCTTCTTCTTCTTCTTCTTCTTCTTCTTCTTCTTCTTCTTCGTCTTCTTCTTCTTTACATTCTTCTTCTTCGCATTCCTCTTCTCTAATAGAGAAGTGGTGGATTTGTTGTACACTTTCGTGATCAGTAACCCAACGGTAAAACAAATTGCTGGATCTTTAACGTGCATATTTCATCTGGAAAACATGGTGACGGGATAGCCCAGTGGTTAGAGCGCTGCATGTTTCGCTCTCAATCTGATGGCCCGTGTTCGAGCCACCACCGAGACCCCCGCTCAAGAGGATGTTTCCCCTGGAGTTAACATCAGTGCCGACTCCACTCCCCCGAAAATCCTTCGTATGAGAATATAACCTGAGGTCCAGTGTCCGAATGCACGCAGAACGTCTTGCACGTACAATAAAACCTGTTCTGCCCTTTGAAAGAGTAGGCCATTTGTGCCGGTGGGAACTGATGACAAAATTTACAAAACCTCATACACACGGGGACTGGATGTAAAAACGTAATTTAAATACTTATTCTGTTATCCTCGAAGTAAAAAGAATAAAGTCTAAAAGAAAGCCAAAGTAAGTTTGCGCACAAGTTGCCCTCGAGTGTAATGGGAAGCAAGCAAAAACAGATCACCCTGAATCTGCTAGTCATGGTGGAGGTTTGAACCAACAGTTAGTTAGAGATGTAGAAAAAATGGTTATTATCTCTGCTGAAACGTCGTGAAAACGGCAGTAAGTACCACACTCGTTCCTACCCACCCACGCGCGCATGCACACACACACACACACACACACACAGAGTCGAGTCAGACGGGAAAGACAGACAGACGGACAGACAGAGAGAGACAGAGACACGGAGAAAGAGAGAGAGAGAGAGAGAGAGAGACAGAGAGAGAGAGAGAGAGAAAGGGAAAAGACAGACAGACAGAACAGACAAACAGACAAAAAAATCAGACGGGACATACAGACAGACAAACAGACAAAAAAATCAGACAGACAGAACAGACAAACAGACAAAAAAATCAGACATGACAGACAGATAGACAAACAAACAAACAAAAATCAGACATGACAGATAGACAAACAGATAGACAGACAGACAGATAGCTAGTTTTTTTTTAAAACCCAGTTCCCCAGACGCCTGTATAAACTTGTTTGCTCCGGCCAGGAGAGATGGAATCTCTGCTGACAAAAAATGGCCATTCCATGTAGCAAGCTGATGCAATGAAGCATTACATGAAGTGACCCTCTTCTTTGGCAAAGAGACACAAACAAATAAACATACATACGTGCACGAAACTCAACACAAACACAAAGCTAAATAAAACAAAACCTAAAACCCAACAAAACTAGCTTCCCAAAAATATATATTGCCTTGGGAGTTCTGTTACTAGTTTGTTTTTGGTTTGTTTGGGTTTACGGGGTTGTTGTTTGTCGGTTTTGATGACAAAAGGGTTATATTGAGAGACAGAGACAGAAAGACAGACAGACAGGCAGAGACAGAGAGACAGACAGAGACAGACAGACAGAGACAAACAAACTGTATGTGTGTTTTGTTCCACAAGAGATGAAAGAGAGAGGGAGTTAGAAGGGGCAGACAGACAGACAGATAGAACATACAAACAGACCAAAATAATCAGACAGGACAGACAGACAGACAAACAGATAGAGAGACAGACAGATAGCTAATAAAAATTAAAAAACCCAGTTCCCCACACGCCTGTATAAACTTGTTTGCTCTGGCCAGGAGAATGAAATCCCTGCTGACAAAAAATGGCCATTCCACGCAGCAAGCTGATGCAATAAAGTATTACATGTAGTGACCCCTCTCCTTTGGCAAAGAGACAGAACTGAATAAACATACAAACATACATACGTGCACGAAAATAAACACAAACACAAAGCTAAACTAAACAAAACCTAAAACCCAACAAAACTAGCTTCCCAAAAATATATAATTCTTGCCTTGGGAGTTCTGTTTACTAGTTTGTTTTGGTTTGTTTGGGTTAGGGGGGTTGGTTTTTTTGGTTTTAATGACAAAAGGGTTAAGATGAGACTATAAACTGAGGCCCTGTGTTCCAACACATGCAGAACATCTTGCCACAAATTAAATCCTATTCAGCTTTTCCGAAGAGTAGGCCATTGTGTGCCGGTGGAAACAGATGACAAAATTTACAAAACCGCATACACATGGGGACTGGTTGTAGAAAAAGCACATGAGTGCTTATTCTATTATCCTCGATATAAAAGAATAAATCAATAAAAAATATTGAGAGACAGACAGACAGACAGACAGGCAGAGACAGACAGAGACAGACAGACAGAGACAAACAAACAGTATGTGTGTTTTGTTCCACAAGAGATGAGAGAGAGAGGGAGTCAGATGGGACAGACAGACAGACAGATAGACAGACAGACAGACAGACAGACAGATGGCTAATAAAAAAAATAATAAACAACCCAGTTCCCCAGAGGCCTGTATAAACTTGTTTGCTCTGGCCAGGAGAGATGGAATCTCTGCTGACAAAAAATGGCCATTCCACGTAGCAAGCTGATGCAATGAAGCATTACATGAAGTGACTCCTCTTCTTTGGCAAAGAAATACAAGTAAATAAACATACTTGCATCAAACTAAACACAAGCACAAACCTAAGCAAAACAAAACACAAACACAACAAAACTAGCTTCCAAAAATATGTATTGCCTTGGGAATTCTTTTTACTTGTCTGGTTTGTTTTGTTTTGTTATGTTTGGGTTTTTGTTTGGTCTTGATGATGAAAGGGTTATATTGAGAGTGATTCCACTTGAGACAGACAGACAGACAGACAGACAGACAGACAGACAGGCAGGAAGGCAGGCAGGCAGGCAGGCAGGAAGGCAGGCAGGCAGGAAGGCAGGCAGGCAGGCAGGCAGGCAGGCAGGCAGGCAGATAGAGAAAGACAGACAAAAAGACAGATGGACAGACAGAAAGACAGACAGAGACAGACAAACAGATAGACTTTATGTGTTTTGTTCCACAAAGAGAGAGAGAGAGAGAGAGAGAGAGAGAAAGAGAAGGAGAGAGAGAGAGAGAGAGAGAGAGAGAGAGAATATTAGATGGATAAACAGACAGACAGACAGACAGACAGATAGCTAATAAAAAAAAAATCAGCTTGGAGAATGCCTGTATAAACTGGCTTGCTCTCACAAGAAGAGATGGAATCCCTGGTGACAAAAAATGGCCATTCCACGAAGCAAGTTGATGCAATGAAGCATTACATGAAGTGACTCCTCTTCTTTGGCAAAGAGACACAAACAAATAAACATACATGCGTACGTGCACGCACAAATCTAAACATAAACACAAAGCTAAACAAAACCTAAAACACAACAAAACTAGCTTCCCCAAAAAATCTACGCCCTTGGGAATTATTTTTATTAGCCTGTTTTGTTTTGTTTTATTTGGGGTTTTGTTTGGTCTTGATGACAAAAGGTTATCATGAGAGGGATTCCACTTCACAGAGAGAGAAACAGACAGACAGACAGACAGACAGGCAGGGAGGCAGGCAGACAGACAGACAGACAGACAGAGACAGACAAAAAGATAGATGGACAGAAAAAGACAGACACAAGGACAGACAAACAGATAGACCTTATGTGTGTTTTGTTCCACAAGAGAGAGAGACACGGCGGAGAGAGAGAGAGAGAGAGAGAGAGAGAGAGACAGACAGAGAGAGAGAGAGAAAATTATACAGAACAGACAGACCCACAAACAGTCAAACAGAACAAACAGACAAAAAACCAGACAGGACAGACAGACAGACAGCCAATAAAAAACCCAGTTCGGCAGACCATGTATAAACTGGCTTACTCTCACCAGGAGAGATGGAATCCCTGGTGACAAAAAATGGCCATTCCACGTAGCAAGCTGATGCAATGAAGCATTACATGAAGTGACCCTCTTCTGTGGCAAAGAGACACAAACAAATAAATAAACATACGTGCACCAAACTAAACACAAGCACAAAGCTAAACAAAACAAAACACAAACACAACAAAACTAGCTTCCAAAAATATGTATTGCCTTGGGAGTTCTTTTTACTTGTCTGGTTTGTTTTGTTTTGTTATGTTTAGGTTTTTGTTTGGTCTTGATGTGGAAAGGATTATATTAAGAGTGATTGCCCTTGAGAGAGAGAGTGTGTGTGTATGTGTGCACCTGCGCGTAGGTGTGTGCGTGTGTAGGTGCATTTATGTGTGTGTGTGTGTACGTCTATGTCTGTGTGTCTGTGTGAAATGTCGGACATACTGCACTTTTGTTTCACTTACATGGTCATTAGGTATGCATGTACTTTGTGTGTCTGGGAGTATCTGACTCCATTGTGGAGAACTGGAAGCTCAACAACAATAATGGCGATGATGATTATACAATTATTGATGATAATGATTTGATGATGATGATCATGATGGTGGTGGTGGTGGTGATGGTATAGGTGGTGTTTTACCTGACAGAATGAATGAAAGAATGAAAGTAAAATGTAAAACTAAATGATGTGGATCAGAAGAGAGACAGACACAGACAGACAGACACAGACAGAGAAGAAAATAAAAGACGGCAATAAAATAAAGAGTGAGACATGGAGACAGACATGCAGAAAAACAGACAAAAGAAAGAAACACAGAAGGAAACAAAGGGAGAGAAAAAAGGAGTGGAAAGAAAACAAAGAAATATCTTTACAAGCAAATTATTACGCCAACATTCGAACAAAACAAAACCCCAAGACGTAAAACGAAAGTACAGAACTCAATTGACATTGCTCACACAATGAACAGGCTATCTGGTGGCATGAAAAGCAAAGGAACAAACAACTGAATATCTGGATTTTTTTTTGTTGTTCCTCGGCTAGAGCTCCCCGTCGCACCAATGGTGAGATTTTGCCTTTGCGACCGTTTTTGCCCAACATGAAGGTAGCCACATTCCGACTTCGGGGATATATCGTCTGTTAAGAGCCACAACCCTACATCTCCATACAAAAACATGTATGGAGATGTATGGTAGTGGCTTTTAATAGACGATATAAGGTTATGTTCGTTTCTGTAACCCACCAATTGCTGAGATGGATTACAGGAATATTTAACGTGCATATTTTGATCTTCTACATGTGCATACATATACACGAAAGGAATTAAGCCGTTGCCAGGTCTGCACTTGAAGTTGACCTGGAAGATCGTAAAGATCCCCACCCTTCATTCACCAGATGCCGCCGAGATTCGAACCCACGACTTCATGGACACATGGGATTGAAGTCGAATGGTCTTGACCACTCGGCTATAGCATCCGTCGAATCACTTGATTATGTCTATTGAGTTTTGTTGTATGTGTGCATTGATTAATGATGATGAATTAATAATTGCCTGACAAAGATGACTCATGCGTTGTGTGATTCTTTGTGTGTTTCAGGAGTGTCCCACTACACAAAGATCGTGGAAAATGTGGAGGACTCGGTCTTGTTTGAAGAGGTATTGTGTGGTGTGGTGTGGTGTTGTGTGGTGTGGTGTGGTGTTGTGTGGTGTGGAGTGGTGTGGTGTATGGTGAGGTGTAGTGTGGTATGGTGTGGTGCGGTGTGGTGTGGTGTGATGTGGTGTAGAGTGGTGTGTGGTGTGGAGTGGTATGGTGTGGTGCGGTGTGGTATTTGTATATTTTTTTTGGTATTTTATTCTTTTATATCGAGGATAATGGAATAAGCACTCATGTGCTTTTTTACATCCAGTCCCCGTGTGTATGCGGATTTGCCAATTCTGTCATCTGTTCCCACCGGCACACAATGGCCTACTCTTACGAAAAGCGGAACAGGATTTAACGTGTGCGCAAGATGTTCTGCGTGCGTTCGCACACGGGGCCTCGGTTTATAGTCTCATCCGAAGGGTTGAGTTGTTGTGTGGTATGTTTTTGAGTGGAGAGGAGTGGAGTACAGTGTTGCATAGTGTGGTGTGGATCGTGTGCGTGGTTAATAAATCATTGGTATGGTTTGCTTTGTTGTTCACGGCACATGGCTACTCTAGAAAGGCAGTTGGTAATGTGGAAGTGTTGTGTGTGTAGTCGCTGGGTGTTGTGAGTGATCGGGTAGTGTGTGTGGTTGTTTTTGATGGTGGTGGGTAGTGTGGATAGGTGGTGATGAGTAGTTGTGTAATAAGTAATGGTTGTAGTTATTGTGGGCGTGGTATGTTGTTTGTGTATTATGTGTACCGTTTGTTGTGTATACTGTGATGGGGAGGGTAGTTTGTTTTCTGTATTTTATTTCAGAACGTTGTTGTTTCATTTAGGCCTGTTAACCGGTGGAACGGGGTGATTATCGTATTCAGACTACAACTAACGAACAAATACCTCAGCAATAAGTACGTATATACTATGCAATAGTCTTGTGTGTGTTGTGTGTGTGTGTGTGTGTTGTGTGTGTGTGTGTGTGTGTGTGTGTGTGTGTGTGTGTGTCGTGTGTTTCGTGTGTTGTGTGTGTCGTGTGTTGTGTGTGTGTGTGTGTGTGTGTGTTTGTGTGTGCGTGCTGTGTTGTGTTTGTGTGTGTTGTTTTGTGTGTGTCGTGTGTGTATGTGTGGTGTATGTGTGTGTGCGTGCGTGTGTGTGTATGTTCTGTGGTGTGATGCGTGCGTTGTGTGTGTGTAGTGTGTATATGTGTAAAAGTGTTTAGTGTTAGTGGTGTGTCTTGCGTGTGTGTTGTTGTGTGTGTGTCTGTGTGTGCGTGCGTGTGTGTATGTCTGTGTGTGCGTGTGTGTCTGCGTGTGTGTCTGTGTGAGTGTATGTATGTGTTTGTGTGTGTGTTCTGATCCCTAAACTTAGAATGCTACTACCTTAATAACGGCTGAAAGGTCCCATACGCAAATATGCATCATCGATGAAGCTGGGTGGTCTAGGCGAGGAACAACAACATCAACAACAACAGCAACAGCAACAACAACAGCAACAACAACAACAGCAACAGCAAAAACAACAACAGCAACAACAACAACAGCAGCAACAACAGCAGCAGCAACAACAACAACAGCAGCAGCAACAACAACAACAACAACAGCAGCAACAACAACAGCAACAACAGCAGCAACAACAACCCATTAAGCAGCTGCAGTCTCGGTTTACTGTAAGGGAAGATACTGCTGGTTCCTGAGTGACCACGATGCGCGTGACTGCAGGGCATTCAGTCATGTGGGGATGGTGCTGCAGAGTGACAGACCAGAACCCTCCCTCTCTGTGCTGCCAGTGCCGAGTTCCAGAACACACACACACACACATACACACACACGTACGCACGTACGCCGCACACACACTCACCGCACGCATGCACACACATACACACACGCACATGCACACACACACTCTCTCAAACACACACACGCACACTACACAGTGTTTATTTCAGTATTATCATGAAGAAATTTGGTTTTCTTTAATAGATGGCTTGAAAAAAAAGCAAATGCATTGCTTATTCAATGTACAATCTGGATATAAAAATTTGACTTGACTTGACTTGACTACACACACACACACACACACTCTTTCTCTCTCTCAAACACACACACACACACACACACATACACACACACACGTACACACATACACATATGCACGCCCCGCACGCACACAAGCACACACACACACACACACACACAAACACACACTTATACACAGAATTTAAGATTACATTCGATCATGACTCTCTTGGGGCATGGAAGATTTCAGAAAAAATCAACACACACATACACATACACATACACAAACACACACTACACACACATTACACACACCACACACACACACTTCACACACAATACACACACACTACACACACACTACACACACACTCTACACACACACACACACACACTACCCACCCACACACACACACACTTCACACACACGCACACAAAACACACACCACACACACTACACACTACACCACACACACAATAAATCAACAAAAAACTACAAAATGCATTCAGGCACCACCATCACCACCACCACCACCACCACCACCACAACAACAACAACAACAGCAACAGCAGCAGCAGCTGATCGATAGAGCAGCTTTTTCAACAGTCAGCCAGCCATGAAGACTCTCAGACAAAGGCACGGACAGAGGAGGCCGACAATGACATTGTGGTCGTCAGCCAAGTGGGGAACAGTGATGGCAGTGGGATAAACGGAATAAGCTTGTTCACACCTCATGGGGCTTGTCGGCACAAACCTCTGTGCGTGTGCGTGTGTGTGTGTGGGTGTGTGTGTGTGGGGGGGGGGGGAGTGGGGGAAGGTGAGGAGGAGGAGGGGGAGCTGGAGGGGGTGTAGTGTTGTGTAGTGTTGTGTGGGGGGGTGGGGGTGGGAGGGGGGGAGGGGGGGGGGGGTGTAGTGTAGTGTTGTGTGTGTGTGTGTGGAGGAGGTGGGGTTGTAGTGTAGTAAAGTGTTTGTGTAGGGGAGGGGGTGTAGTGTAGTGTAGTGTAGTGTAGTGTGTGTGTTGTGTATGTATGTGTGTAAGTATGTATGCGCGCGCATGTGTGTGTTTGTGTGTAAAAAAAAAAGGTAAAGGTGTCCCATAACCAATGTGGTCATAGAGGAGCGAGGCATCAGAGACCTCAACTTTTCAAGGGGCCAGCATATTGAGGGCGGCGCCCATCTCCTCTCCCTCGCTGCTTTACCTTCCCTGACCCTAAAGAGGGCAGGTACCCATTTTCAGCTGGGTGAACTGGGGGAACTGTACTGAAGCCAAGGCGCGCAAACGGTCACCCATCCAAGTGGTAACCACGCTCGACGCTACTTAACTTTGGCCTGGGGAAACCGAGTGCTCTGACTACTGAGCTATTCCGTCCTCGTGTGGGTGTAATGGGATCAAAAATAAGTACAGAAAATTGAGGGGAGATGGGTTTTTTGTGACTGGTATGGGATCCAGTTCCAGTAGCAATTTCACGCATGATATAAAAAATAAAGGCAGATGATTAAAAGTGTGTGTGTGTGTGTGTGTGCGTGTGTGTGTGTGTGTGTGTGTGTGTGTGTGTGTGTGTGTGTGTGTGTGTGTGTGTGTGTGTGTGTGTGTGTGTGTGTCTGGCTAGACACCAAAAGCACAGCTTAGAATTTATCAGCCAAAACTAGTGATAGCTAATAGAAAACAACTTTGATGAGGTAATCCACCTCGTGTCATCATCATCATCAGACCCGTGACCTTGGCGGTCGTGGGGGAGACATGAAAGACGATGCCGTGGTAAGCCTCCTCCATCCATCTCGGTCCTCGGCTCTGCGCAGTAGTGCCGAGTCATTCATCCTGGTCCATTCTCTGATGTTGTCCATCCATGACTTGTTCTGTCTTCCCCTCCTTCTGCCACCTTCGAGTGTTCCCTGCAGTACTGTTTTGGGCAGAGTGTTGTGGCGGGTGACGTGGCCGAACCATGTCAGCTTTTTCTTCTTGACGATGGTGAGAAGGGGTTCCTGTGGATCTGCCAGCCGTGTTATTTGACTCTTGACAAATTCGTTGGTCTTTCGTTCTCTCCAGGATATGCCCAGTAGTTTTCTATGGCATTTTGTTTCGAATGACTGGATTCGCTTTGCTGTTTCAGCAGTCAATGTCCAGGTTTCACTCCGTACAGCAGGATCGACTGAATTAGGGATTTGTAGAGCTTTAGTTTGATTGGGAAACTGATCTCTTTACTTTTCCATATGGTGGTGAGTTTTGTCATGGAAGATGTTGCCATGGCTATTCTGACTTTGATTTCTGTCGTCGATCGCCCTTCCTTTGTGAGTGTAGCGCCGAGGTATTTAAAAGCGTCTACCTCCTCCAGTTGTTGGCCGTTCATGTAAATTTTAGCGGTGGCATTGCTCGTGCTGTTCACAAGTACTTTACTTTTCTCCGAGCTCACCTCCATCCCAATATGCTCCAGCTCTGTTCTCAAGTCTGGTCGTAAGATCTTGCAGCTCTGTGTTACTTCCGCCCATGAGGTCAATGTCATCGGCAAACCGTAAGTTGTTGAGGGGTCTGCCGCCAATGGAGATGGTAGGGTGGAAGTCATGGAGGGTCTCTCTCATGATTTTTTTTCAAGAACAGATTGAACAGGACTGGAGATAACAGGCATCCTTGTCGGACCCCAACTGTGGTTTTTGAAGTAGTCTCCGACCTGATTGTTTCAGAAGGACTGCACTGCTTGCAGTGTTGTATAGTGCTTGAATGGTTTGCACTAGTCCTTCTTCAATGCCAAACATTCTGAGGACCTGCCACAGGCCTTCGTGCCATACTCTGTCAAAAGCCTTCTTGAAGTCGATGAAGTTGTGGAACAGGTCTCTCTGATGTTGAAGATGTTTTTCCATCATGATGTGGCAGTTAAAAATCTGTTCGATTGTGCTCCTGCCTGCCCTGAACCCAGCTTGTTCCTCTGCAAGGTGTTCTTCTGCCTCCTTCTTGAGTCGATTCAAAATAACTTTGAGCATGATCTTGCTGGCGTGGACTGATGAGGCTGATTGTTCTATAGTTTTGGCATTGGCGTAAATTCCCCTTCTGGGCAGGGGTAATGATGAGTGATTGTGTCCAGTCTGTTGGCCACTGTTTTGTCTCCCAAATCTTCTGACAGATAGCTGTAACATATGTGATGACTGTTTCGCCACCATGCTTGAGCAGCTCTGCTGGTATATTGTCTGCTCCTGGGGACTTTCCTACTGGTAAGCTGCGGATGGCTTCTTCCACTTCTTCCCCTCAGTATAGGTAATGGCGAGGTGCTCTTGATGTTGCTGCTTTCTCTTCTATTATGCTCTTGTCAGGTTGTATTGGGTAGTTGTACAGTTCTTGACAATATTCAGACCACCTGTTCAATGCAGCTGAGCTTTCTGTGAGGAGGTTTCCGGAGCTGTCTTCAATGACTGATGATTTGGTTTGAAGTGGTTTTGTGAGTTTCTTCAGGGTGTCGTATGCCTTTTTACTGTTGCCCACTTTCATGTTTTTTTCGATCTCATCACATTGATCACTGATCCACTTCTCTCTGGCCTTTAACATTGACTTCTTCACGAGATTGTTGGCCCCTCCCCGGTTTCTTTAGGGTTGGAAGACCTGGTTGGTTTCAGTGCTCTTCTTGTATCGCAGAGGTCCAAGATGTCATTGGTAGTCCATGGCTGGTGTTTATTCCTCTGACGACCGAGTACCTCCTCTGCTGTTTCTCGGACTGCCTCATTGAAGTTGTTGGTGAGGTCATTGATGTCATTGTCCAGGAGGGTTAATGCCGCAAAACGTCCGCCAAGCTTAGCTTGGAAGATCTCGACATCTGGATCTTTTAGTTTGTCCACGTCAAATTTGATACGTGGGTTTGCAGGCTGTTTGTTTTTCTTCAGCTTCATTTTGAATACCAGCAGCACAAGGTCGTGGTCACTGCCTATGTCAGCTCCAGGGTAGGTTCTTGTTCTGGCTCACCTCGTGTACATACACGTGAAACAGAAAAGGACCAATCACCAACCCCTGCACACCACCACCACCACAAGAGGATACAGCTTCAGCAGACAAAGATAGGGCCACATCAGTAGCTAAGACGTGGTGAATAAACAGTGAAAGAGAATCGAGAAAGGCTAGTTCCTTCCAGCGTTATCCCTTTCAGAGGTCCTCACAAAACACACGGAATGATGGAATATTGACTCTTCTTCATGGATTGCTCAGACAGCAACTACTATTATCTGTCATAGGAGCGAAAATGCGTTGTGCTGCCGTTAAAGCGCCTGACAAATTAGGCCCAGCGCATCTGACTTCGGACTGACGGCGGGTGAGTCAGAGGCGGTGTTCAGTATTAACGCCCTAAATGCAGAGAACTAAAAAAAATAAAACCTAAAATAATCCAATAAAATCAAGCAGCATGACTGATCGATACCAGAGCTTTATCGGCAATGCATCTAAGCACGAAGGACGAAAAGAGAACAAGCACAAAGGAGAGCGCGTATTGTTGTTAGGGAAAGTGGAGTGGTGATGAGAATGGGATACACGGAATAGGCTTTGATCACACAGGAGCGCTGACGATGCCTGCGTTTGTTTCGCATCTGCGTGTGTGAAGTGCATAAATTGTTTGACGGGAGGGCGGGGGGCAGGGGGGGGGCGGGGGGGGGGGGGGGGTTGGGGGCGGTGGGGAGGGGAGGGGGGTTGACAATAAGTGGAGTGTTGACAGACAGAGCCACGGGTGATGGTGACTTGCTCAGAAGCCATGTCATGTTGACACAGGATGAACATGGTGTGCTGAGATAATGAAGAACTGTATCAAAGTTCTTCTCTTGGGTTGGGGGGGGGGGGGGGGGGCTTTATTTTAGATGTTCGGTACAGGAGAAAACACTGTGGTTTTAAGTACACGCTTCCAAAAGCAAATATTTAACTGACGATGTTATGATTTCTATAATCACTTCATTGATTTGAAACAGCGGCAGTAGCAGTAACAGCAACAACAACAAAAAACAAAGCGACAACAACAACAGAACAACAGTAACAACATATACTAGTCTATTGTCGGTGTACTAGCTTTTAGCTTTTCTTTTTTAACCACTGTCTTCATAACTATTACTAGGAGGAAGGGGGGGGTTAAAGCGGTCTCAGCCCTGATATGGCCTCAATGGTTTCTGCATCTGCTAAGCCAGTAAAGTGAAGATGATGATAACAACGATACTGCTGTTGTTGGTGTTGTTGTCGTTGTTATTGTTCACGTTGGCATGAAAATCGTACCCGACCTAGAAAATAAGGAAAGAAGAGGGGGAAGTCTCATAATGCTGGGTCATAGAAAAGCTTGACTTCTGCCTTAACTCCTTGAGAAGTCATTTCAGGCGACAGCAGCGAATTTTTTTCAGACAGTGACTAGAGGATAAGTTGAATCTTGCAAAGCCTGTCCTTCCACAGAGACCAAGCACGAGCCTCTTCTATTCATCCTCGATCAAACCATCACTTAAACAGCGTTTACTAACTCACCAGCAGCATTGTTCTTCTGTGGGCGTAAATTATTAAGTAGCATTAAATGACTGAATGAATAATGACCTCCAGCCCTTTATCGCCGTTAAGTGGAGTGTAAAACTATTTGTATATTATAATTAATAATAATAATAATAATGTATGGAATTTATATAGCGTGTGTGCGTTATTATAGCCCCCCCCCCCCCTCCCGGAGCGTTTTTGTCAATTCATTCGGTGTCGGCTGAGTTTCGTCAAATATGATCACGTCAGTCTATCACCACCCATTGGGCAGTAACAAAAGTTGTTTGTGCATCCTATTAGTCTGTCAACATGGTGGTTCTGATCTTATCTACCTCCCCCACCCCAGGACTGAAACATATGTTGCACAATATTAGATAGTGTTGAAAAGCATTCACCACAAGATATGGTATCCCCTTTCTCCAAAACACACGCGCGCGCGCACGCACACATACATACATACACACACACACACACAAATATATATATATATATATATATATATATATATATATATATATATATATATATATACGCGCACACACACATACGCACACACACACGCACACATACATACATATACATACACACACACACCACCACCACCACCAACCACCTACCCACCCACCCATCCACCACCATCATCAACAACAACAACACAAAAACAAAAACAAAAAACCCAAACAAAACAAGAAAACAGTAGGCATAAAACGAATTATACTTCAATACAACTGTATATTGTTATTATTATTATTATTGTATACAGCCTTTGTTGGGCTCGGTGCATATGTGAAAGGGGAAATGAAAGACGAAACAAAAGCCTATTCATGCTCTGTTGGTGTTCATAGAGCACCAGTACACTATCAAGAGTCAGCCAGGCATGTCTGCAGGCCCTCAGAATAAGTGTGTGTGTGTATTAGTGTGTGTTAGTGTGTGTGTGTGTGTTGTGTGTGTGTGTGTGTGTGTGTGTGTGTGTGTGTGTTAGTGTGTGTGTGTTGTTGTGTGTGTGTGTGTGTTGTGTGTGTGTAGTGTGTGTGTGTGTGTGTGTGTGTGTGTGTGTGTGTGTGTGTGTGTGTGTGTGTGTGTGTGTGTGTGTGTGTGTGTGTGTGTGTGTGTGTGTGTGTGTGTG
>CM054140.1:16278290-16280790 GCA_028751875.1 Rapana venosa | reverse complement strand
GGAGAGGGAGAGAGAGAGGGAGAGAGAGAGGAGAGAGAGAGACAGAGACGGACTGAGAGAGAGGGAGGGAGAGAGATGGAGACAGAGAGGGGGAGAGAGGGGGGAGAGCGAGAGAGAGACAGACGGACAGACACACAGACAGACAGACAGACAGAGAGAAAGAAAGAAAGACAGAATGACAGACAGAAAGAAAGAAAGAAAGGAGGGAGGGAGGGAGGGAAGGAAGGAAGAATGGAAGGGAGAAAGAATGTAAGGAAGGAAATAAAAGAAAAAATGAATGAATGAAGGAAGGAAGGAACGATCCAATTGATTATTTGATTGCTTGATCATCATCTTCATCTTCATCATCATGGTGATGATGATCATGATGATCATGATGATCATGATGATGATGATGAAGGAGAGAGAGGGAGGGAGACAGAGAGAGGGAGAGAGAGGGGGTAGAGAGAGCGAGCGAGAGCTGATGTGATGATGATGATGATGATGATGATGATGATGATGATGATGATGATGATGATGATGATGATGATGATGATGATAGCAATGGTAATGATAATCATGACAATTTCCATATCTTCAAATCAACGGCGCTAAAACTGTTTACCGTATGAATGAAAACTGTCAATATGGAAAAAAAAGGAAAACAAACTATGCAACGAAACACTTCAGCAGCAGTGCACTAAATTAATTTTTCTGCGTGTAGGAAAACAACAACCCACAGCCACAACAATTCATGACATGACAGTTTATGCATGCAGCGGTAATGAGAAATCTCCAAATCATCAATTTGCATTTTTAACGAACATCTAATGATGCAGCTTCTTTCCCTCTCATCCTACACACACACACACACACACACACACACACACACACACACACACACACACACACACACACACACACACACACACACACACACACACACACACACTCACACACAAACACACACACACACACACATCTCATGTCACCACTTTCAATTCGCATCTCTTCTCAGCCCAGATCTCTTTCACATTTTGGTTAGGTTTTAAAAATTTTATTATTATTGTGGGAGTTTTAAAGAAAAAAGATTGTTCGATATTTTCGTTTCCTTCTCTTTATCTTGGTCTTATTTCTATCTGACTTTTTATGATCAAGTCTATCACAGCTGTCAGTTCCCTCACTTTCAGCTACTCTTAGCTGCTATCCATCCCACCCCAGCTGGTGCTGATTATAGCAGAAACTGACCACACTTGGACTTGGTAAAAGGAAGGGGTGTGCTAGTTATAGCACTGGGCCTTGGACCCTTGACTGAGCTATGCTGGATTTGCGCGCTATGTTTATTTTGTGTTAACGCATTTCATTTTTATTTCACTTTCTTTTACATTTTATTTTGATCTTTTTTATGTTTCTCCATTGTATTGTGTTTTAACTCATTTTATTTCATTTCATGCTGAACCGTATCGTTTGGATGTTATGTTTTAGTTCAAATGAGTGTTTATTCAGAAGGAGTGGTACATGATATATAAATTGATGTTAAGAGCAAGAATAAACACAAATAGTTTATAACGTTCCCAAACACACACACACACGCGCACGCACACACACACACACACACACACACACACACACACACACACCACACACACCACACAAAACACACACACAAACAGTCAACCTTTAAACTCAATAGTCATTTGGAAGCTTATAGCAGTGTGTCCTTTTAACAACACAACAATAATATAATTATGCTTTTCAGTACAGTTTCAACAATAACAAATTAACTGAACACCTTTCCCGGTGTTCCTACAACCATATTTTGGGAAGAGAAGTTCTATCCAGTTTTAAAGAGAAGTAAACAAAGAAGAGAACAGGATAGCTCAGTGGTCAGAACACTCCCTTTCCTCAAGCTAAGGTTAAGCAGCACTGAGCGTGGTTACCAAGTGGGTGGCGGACCGACCATTGCGCGCCATGGCTTCAGTACAGTCTCCCAGTTCACCCAGCTGTAAATGGGCACCTGCCCTCTTTAGGGTCAGGGAAAGGTAAAGTAGCGAGGAAGAGGAGATGGGCCTCGCCTTCAATATACTGACTCCCTGGAGAAGCTGAGGTCTCAGACATCTCCCTCCCCCAACGACCACATAGGTTTGCTCTACATGTTCGACGATGACCTCCCTAAACAGCAGAGGAGGCAGCTGCTGTTTCGGAAATCGGGCAGAAATTTGATTATAGTGAAGATGCCTTGCCCACAGTACATCCCCACTCTCTCGGCCAAGTGGGCATAGGGACAAGTCAGCGTTGGAGATGTTCTCCAAAGGCCAACCAACCCCCAGGATGGGAACATAGGCCGGCCAGCCAGCCAGCCTAGCCAGACTGTGGCAGCATGGCTATGTGATGGTGTTGCAGGAGGAGAGGAACCAGCTGAATCTGGAGCGGAGTCTGGGGGACGGGGACACCACGGAGGAGTCTATCACCTCCAGCCCCTGCAGGTCCTACAAAGGGTCCACCCTCAGCCTGGCCTCCA
>CM054140.1:16263290-16275790 GCA_028751875.1 Rapana venosa | reverse complement strand
ATTGCAAAGGGAATTAATTGCCATAATTCCAAAGTGTAGAGCAAAGTATATCAAAGTATTTTCTAGTCGATTGTTGCTTCAAAAATCTTGCATAAACCTTGTCATACAGTGTTGAATATCGATATCATAGACATACACAGATATGTATCTGAAACCAGGATCAGTACTCATTTTCGTGTTTTGCTTTTCTGTCTCCAATGTCTGATGAATGTGTGGCAGAGAATCGATATCTGTGTCTTAAAGAGTTTTGGTTTGTGTTTGTTTCGAATCTTTAATTGTCTTCTTTTCGGTAGCGCAGCACCTTGCCAGCGTTTCTCTTCATGGTATATATTATAACTGTCCTGTACCTTGTATTGCAAATCTTGTCGCTGAAACACGTTTCATTAATCATTATAAAGGTTACACTACAATTCACCAGTCCCTTATCCAAGAGTGGTCTTTGCAGCGCTGTACCGCCAAAAGCAACAGTTCTCTTTGTTTATTTGTGACGGTCATGTGGCACTACCTGCGTCTTAGCAAAGCTTTTTTGGGGATGGGGGGTGGGGGTGGGGGTGGGGTTAGATATGTTATTTGGACAGCTACCCACAAGATGGTTGCAAGAAAGAGAAAGACTTAGTTTGCTGGGTTCTGTTTTTCCATAGAATAACTGTGTACCGAGTAATTGCTTTTTAAGGTGTGATAACCTCTGACAAAAACATGAGACATAATAAGACAATGAATGTCGACATTTCGTACTTTTGGTGTTATTTTTCATCAAAACAAAATTTAAAAAAAGAAATAGTGAAAAAGACTCGTGCAAATCAAAACTGTTTAAAACATAATTGCGATACAGGGATTTATTGCAAACGGACGTATTCTTTTTTATTGTGAACATTTAAAATAATTTTGCCTGCTTCTCAAAACATTTCAAATAAAATATTCTGACTAAATCATTAATGTTGGACATTGACAGATTGCCTTTCCATTAATTCGAAGTTTCAAATTTCAATTATCTGCCACACGGAATAATTCCATCAGCTGATTATGCATTGGGTTACTCAATTAATTTTGTTCTTGCATCAGATTTCTTTTGATTAATAGTTAAAACCTTCCACCTCTCATTTCCATATCTTCGTTTCTATATTTTTTAAAGTATATTTATGAAATGCCAATCTGCAAAAGATTTGTTGGAAACAGTTCTATCTTGGCTATACTGTTACTACCCTTTCGGCTGCACAGCATTATGCTTTGTCTAGATAAGTTGATATTTTATCACTTTAATGAGGTAGGGGTCTTCCTTATTTTGTATGACCTGAAGTTGTTTCCTGAAATGTTATTTGACCACATACCAGCTTAGTGGTAAGTAGACAAATTCCTAGTCAAAGTGGGTCTTGGAGTCACGAGTTCGAATCCCAGTTCTGGGTGGGTTTGAGGTGTAAGTGCGGATTCTTACGATCTCCTAGGTCATGGCATGTGCAGCCCTGTTAGTATCCTTACTCCCTTTGGCGCATGCAATCAAGTATGCTCGATAAGAACTCGTAGTTCATCTCAGTGTTTCGTGGCCTGCATAATATGAAGATATTCAGAAAACACTCGAGGCTTGCCCAATGCACTAATATAAAGTTGGTCAAGCATCTTTTACGGGATTTGTTTTTGTTGTTGCAAACTTGGATGGCGTCACGTATATGGACTATTTTAACATAATGATGCCTTCTTACGAAAACTACAAAACTGAAAGGAAAACTACTGTACAAGAAATAAGTGTAGGTGGAGAGGAATGGTATTGGAAGCAGAAAAGAAGGTATGAAGTTGGCTTCTTGCGAATCTGGAATAAGAAACCAGATAATACTATCTTCATTATGTTTTGTTCCTCAGCTAGAGCTCCGAAGTTCGCCAATGGTGAGATTTTTTGCGTATGCGACCGTTGTTGCCCACCATGAAGGTAGCTGCATTCCAACTTCGGGGATGTATAATTATGGTTATGTTCGTGTCTCCGTAACCCACCATACGCTGACAGAGTTCGGGATCTCTAAGTGGGATATATGATCATATGCATGTGTATACTCACGAAGGTACTGGCAGGTCTAAAGCACTGGCACTGGCACTAAGGCATAAGGCACTGGCAGGTCTGCACTTGAAGTTGACCTGGGAGATCGTAAAAAAACACCCCACCCATCATTCACCAGACGCAGCCGAGATTCGACCCCACGACTTCATGGATCCATGGGATTGAAGTCGAATGGTTCTTAACCCCTCGGATTTTAGCGTCCGTCTTATAATGTTATACAAAAAAAAGAATGTTCTGTTTCATAAAGAATATTCCTGTTAGTTTTAGCTTCTTGTTTTTCAATCGGTGGGACTGAATGAAGTTGAATGAATGAGTTTTCACGTCGTGTCCCCAGCAGAGTCCAACGACTGGATGCACGTGCAGCGGAAGTGGCGTCCATGTTGGCTGCGACTGCGCAGCAGACAGTGGAGGACGACAACGGCAGCGAACATTCCGCGGTGACAGCGCCCGGCACTGGCAAAAGGTAGGTTGAGTGTTCGAGTCTAGGCAGAGTCCTTGGTTTCACTTCTTTTGATATGGATTATGTTTCATTTTGGGGATATTTTTGCTTCTTTGTGTATTTTTTGCCGTTTTTTTTTTTTAAAGTTCTTGTAGACTTGGTGCTTTGGGCATTGCCGAGTAATGTGCTTGTTTTGTTATGTTTTTACGAGTAAAATACTTTGCATGATCGCATGCTCATGCAGAATTTTTTTTTAATTGGAAGGGGGTGCATAGACAGACATACAGAGAGAAAGACAGAAGGAAAGACAGACAGTCAGAGATTGACAAAGACAGGAAGCTAGGTAAGTAGATGGACAGACTCGACAGACAGACTGCAGGATAAAGCAGAACAGTCTTTGTCCCTAGGTGGGTATAACAAATCCTTATTAATCTGCATTACTAATCATCTTTGCTGTTCTGCTGCTTATTTTCTCATTGTCAGTGTGTGCATGTTGAAACAAAACAAAACAATGAAAACAATATTCATAGGTACATCGATTTCTTTTTCCACCTTAATGCTTGTTTCTCCCCTACAATCTGCTCATTCCTCACTTGTGAAGTAAAGCTAAAAAAAAAAAAAAGAATAATCCCAAACTCTTAAAGTGTTGGCCTACCAGACCCAAAAATGATTTTTGTGCACCAACACTGCTTTCTTTACAGCAGATATTTCTTGGAGACGGAAGAAATCATGTGAGTGTTAAGAATAGCGTTTGTCTGGGTTATCTAGTTTGAGAGAAAAAAAATGAACTGTCTACTTGTAAATTGCTGAATGAAGGCTTTTCGTGAGAGTTTGCACTTGCGGTGTTAGAAAGTGTTGGTGGTTTATTTGTGGGAACAAGAATTTGTGAATGAACTATGTAGCACTCAGATTTGGTATGTTTGCATTGCGAGAAGTGTGATTTTTTGTACTGTAAGCTAAGACATTTGACTCAAACCTCACCATTCTGTTGAATTTGTCAATGTTAGTGTCCTGACAGAGACGTTTTGTTGAAGCTCTAATGTTCAATGTGTCCAGCCTTGATACCGCATGAATGTTCACACGATGTTGTTTTGTAACAATAGACTTTCGTTTATGTTAAAAACGGGTAGAAGACCCAAGCCAAAGAAGAAAACATGTCACACTCCTTGTCTAATAATTACACTTTAATGGCCTCGTGGGGTTTTTTTCTGGATTGTAATTGAACATATTTTAGAATTACGCAAAGTAATGCTTTTAGAGCAGTTTACGGTTAGTAAGACTGAGAGCTTTTACGAAGTCAATAAACAAAGCGAAGCAGAATTTATTCTTTAATTATTTGATAAATTGCATTATTTATTAAACTGCAAATCATTGTTTAGTTGAGTTAGATCATTTGTTCAGTATGACAATACTTTTTTGTTTCCTGAAGATGGTAGGTTTTAAGCAGATGATGTAAAAGAATGGGTGTGCTATTAGATGTGTACCCAAATGTATTATAGTTCTAATTTCTTTCGTGGTCTTGTGGCACTGGGAAAGCTAAGTGAATTCGGAGTCTTTCGCTTCATTGTCTGGATTTTTAGCTGATTTCAGTAGGGGGTGATTTTTGCATTATTGAATTCCATTGATGACATTTATTGACACAAAAGCTGTAAAATTTAAAAGGAAGCAAGTTAGTAAAAGAGGCAAAATGCTGCAGTCTTTTGTCCTCGAGCATTTCTTCGTTTTGTAGACAAACCAAAGTGTAGAGTCCACCTGCTACTGGTATTAAACTGATGAACTTTTGACGTAGTTATCTTAGATGCAGAAAGTGTCTTGCTTTTAAGAGATGTTTGGTTTTTGTGCGCTTCTTTGAAAATAATGTTGCCTGTATACTAAAATAAATCTGCGTGAATGTTTTCTAGTAATATGTTCCGCAAAACAAAAAAAGATTGCGTCAAGGGTGGTGTGTTTGTTGAAGCACTTATGATTTTGACTTTATGTTGCATTGTGTGTTTTAAAGAGACTTTCTTTTGTGGCACGCTTTTCAGAACTCAAGTTTCCTACAGTGCATTCTCCGTCTCTTTTGGCTGTTGGTACATCACCACGTTAGTTTAGCAGACGTGTTCATCAATTTTCTGTTGTTAGTTATTTTGGTCGTTGTGTGTGCGTGTGTGTTTTAGTATGTGTCCTAAACGGGAGATAACTAGAAATACTCCGGAAAAATACATTTACCCTGTATTAACTATTTATTGCACCTGGATTTCAAATGTTATGCTCGTTTATCATATATTGTTGTATATACTTTTAAGACAAAGTCATGCAGTTGTTTGAATGAGACTAGGGATGGTAGTTAACGTATTCTGACCTGCCAAAACGTATTTTGACCAACCAAACATCGTAATTGCTTTCCTTCACCATCTGATATACACAAGGAAGTATTCTTTTTTATACAACTTTAAGTCATGGCAGATTTCTCTACGTGGAATCCGGGCTGTTCTCCCTGGGGAGAGTGCGTCGCCATAAGAGCAGCGCCACCCATTATTTTTTCCTTTTCCTGTCTGCATCTGTATTTGTTTCCCCATCAGAGTGGCTTTTATTTTTTACAGAATTTTGCCAGAGATAACTCTCTTGTTGCAGTGGGTTCTTTTACGTGCGCTAAATATTTATGCGTAACACACGGTACCTCGGTTTATCGTCTCATCCAAAAGACTAACACCCAGACTACCACTCATGGTCTAATAGATGGGGGGGGGGGGGGGGGGGGGCGAGGGAGTTTCGGATCGAACCACCGCACACTTCCGACCCGGACTTTTTGCTTTCTAGGCAGGTGCGTTACCTCTAGACCACCAGTCTACTTACTTGTTTCTTATGCTGGCACATGGCTGAAATGTGCTGTGTACGTTTCTTGTTTACTTTGAACGAAAAAAAAGGTGTCTAATGTGTGTTACACGTTTGGGGGTACATCCGTGAGTCAAATCATGTCGTAAAAAGGGAACTGTGTCAGGTTTGTTTATTGAATTTGACTTTCAAATTAACTTCCATTAAAATAAGTAGTGTGATGTTTTCGAACGTGTGGTCCTGACCCGTTTATTGTATTTGCTTATCTCATTTTAAATGAATAACTGGTGTGCTAGTTTCAAAGTCTGCGTATTTAATAATAATAATGATAATAATAATAATAATAATAATAATAATAATAATAATAATGATAAATGGAACTTATATAGCGCTATATCTTGCAAAGACAAATCAAAGCGCATGCATTCAACCTAATCTTACACAGTCATGCAACCAATGGCAAATAATCAATAGTTCAAACAGATACAAACATGGTACGCTGATTTGACTATTTCATTTTACCTGAATAAGTAACGTGTTATCTTCAAAGTGCCGAATCCTGATCAGTTGATTAGAGCTTCGCTTAGCGATATATAGAGACAGATGAGCCAGTGGTCTGGAGTTAATGCATTTGTTTAAAATATTAGTGGATGCAAGTTTGTTTCCCGTCTGACACCAAATTTCCCTTCCCTCCCCAGTCCACCCTTCCATCCATTAGACCATTGGCAATGTCCCGGGTACTAGTCTTTAGGATGAGACGATAAACCGAGGTCCTGTGTGTAACATTTAAATTCAAAATTCAGATTTTACATTTAGCATACATGAAAGAACCTCAGAACGGAAATTTGAGAGTTGTCCTCAGTGAAATTCTGAAGGAAAAGATACTTTCATATGGGAACAAACACAAGAGCAAACAGGAAAATATATTAAATTGTGGCACTGCTTCTGTGGCGACGTGCTCTCCCCGAGGAGAGCAGCCCAAATGTCACGCAGAGAACTATGTTGTGAATGAAAATGACAGACAAATCAGTGCAATACAGTATAAAACAATGCAATAAAATACAGCACAAAACAATATAAGAAAATTGCAGACAATGTAAAATAGTGCATTAAAATCCAACGCAAAGCAGCACAACACAATACAACACAACACATCGAAATACTATACCATGCAGGTTTGGACAGACAGGGTTCAAGATAAAAGATGTAAGACACAAAACACATTCTTCATTTACGTCTGTTGCCACTTCTTCGAGGTAAAAAAAATGTCTCAGACAGGCCTACCGAGTTAAATGAATTTCCTTGGTCACAAAACATTTGAAGACCTTTCTAATTTTGTTGAAAACATACCAGTTGTCATAGTTGTCTTAATCCTCTTTTTATTTATATTTTAGCAGTGGATAACACCCTGGCTGTTTTTGATGTGGGTTGCGTTATATAACACAGAATTAGATACTTCAATTATCAAACCTCTTTAACAATAGGAATTACAGTCAGGGAAGCAACATTCAAAGTTGATTAAGCTCGATTTTTTTTAATCATATGTAACTTGCAAAGGGCAAGAACAGTTATCGAATCCCAATTTCTTAATCTTAGACAGCTTGCAGAGGTCGAAAACAATTATTGAATCCCAATTTGTCAATCTTAGATATTTTGCAAAGGTCAGACACAGAAATCAAATCCCAATTTGTTAATCTTAGCTTGAAAACGCCAGAAACAGTTCACAATGCCATCTGCACTCAAAGAGCTTCTTTAGAGGGAAGACGACGATAAATCATGCGCTCTCTTGAGTTCTCTCTCTCTCTCTAATGGAAAACATTAAGGAACAATGCCGAAGAAAGATGACGACCAGCCCCGACAAAATGAGGCTTGAAGCAGGCATTGATTCCAAACTGGCTCTTAAAGAGCACAGGCCACGAGAGAAAGATGGCTGCCTTCAAGAAAAGGCCACTGCCATAAATCCAATATGCACAACAGAAGGGGGAGACAAGAAAAGAACAGATGGGCAGTAAATTTTCGTGAGTGTTTCCCCCTAGCATGTGAAAGTGGGGTTTTAACCATGAATTTGTTGCCGTGGGTTCTTTCTTCTGTAAAATAAGCCAGCTTACGGTAAATAGCTAAAATATTTACAAACAGACCAGACAAGCTTCATCAAGACATTGTTTTAAGCAGGGACGCCTTTGTTCGTTTTTGAGTGAATTTTGATAGATGTAGTGTACTGTATGTAGAAAATAAGTATTCTGTGCTATGTGCTGTCCTTGTCTTAACTTCTCTCTTGACTCCTGAAAGAGTCAGTAAGGGGCTGCACTGACTTCTTCGGGACCTTATGCATGCTTTTGACTGCTGTCAAACTAAATGACTCTTCTTCCAGGTACTAGGTTTTAGTTAAGCGAAGTTTTTAGCCAACATTCTAGACAGTTTTTGTGAAGCGTGTTATGTGCGTATACACGCTATATAAATTCCATACATTATTATTATTATTATTATTATTGTATGTGTGTCTGTGTGTCTATATCATTATGTGTCTGTGTGTAAGTAGGGAAGAGAGAGAATGAGAGACAGACAGAGACACATACAGAGGCAGAGAGAAACAGAGAGATGATGTTGATGATGATGATGACGATGATGATGATGATGGGAGAGAGGCTGATTCATGTAAAACACAAATATACACGTAGTTTTCCTTTGTGAATGATAGACTTCTCTACTGATGATGATGACTACAATAACTACTACTACTTCTACTCCTATCCCTACTTCTGCTACTTTAACTAATACAACAGCTACTACTACTACTACCACTACTACTACTACGCTACTACCACCACCACCACTACAACTACTACTACTACTACTACTACTACTGCAACTACTACTACTACTACTACTACTACTGCATCTACTACTACTACTACTACTACTAACTACTACTACTACTACTATTACTACTACTGTTGCAACATGGTATAAGACTGATGATGGTTTAGTTTCGAGTTGTGGTTAACAGTGACGTCATGTGTGCAGGGCCCGACTGCTGACGTCAAGCGAAGACTTGATGATGAAAGCGCAGGATTTTCAGGTACTGTCCTTCCGCTTTTGTCCATTGCAACCTTTGAATACGTCTGTTAACTCTTTTCTTCGAATCCTCTATTGCAGATCTTATTTTTTTTCTAAATCTGTTCTGCCTTAGTGATTCCATTTTCAGTAGGCTAACTCCATCTCTGGTCATCTCTCGCCCCTATACAGCAACGCCCAAGGTGTTTTTTTTTAATTCTTTCATATCGAGGATAATGGAATAAGCACCTATGTGCTTTTTTTACATCCAGTCCCTGTGTGTATGCGGTTTTGTACATTCTGTCATCCGTTCCCACCGGCACACAATGGCCTACTCTTACTGTTTCGCTTAAGTAGAAAACCAGCGACAGACGCCATTGTTGAGTGCATACAGATACAGAGAGTTTTCTTGCTATTTTGAAATGTCAGCCCCTAGACCCATGAAGTAGACAGGATTGGAAAGTTGGCAACGGTGTCAAGAGATTAAGATATTTTTTTTCTCTGTATCTATTTGATTATTCACTCATGCGTTTATTGATTATGTGTTGTGTCTATCTATTCATTGCTGGATGATGTGTTGGTGTGTGTGTTGTCTTCAATTTAACGTCTGTTCACTCTAAGTGATATAGACGAGGGAAATAGAAAGTGTAGTGGAAGTTAAAGAAGGGAGAAGAAAGAGTGGAAGGAGAAAAGGTTGAGAAATAGCGTCAGTGTTTGTTGATTTTTTTTAATTTTAAAAAGAGCAACCCCCCCCCCCCAAAAAAAAAAACAACAACAACCAACCCCTAGAAAAGAAATGATAATACTTTTAAACAGGAGCAAAATATAAACTCAACAATGTGAAAACATGAAATAACAATAATGTAACTACAATAAATATTCAAGTGGACTATGCAATAACCATCTGGCAATGGCAAAGGCTAGCTTTGGATTTTCAAATACATTTTCCAGAGACTGTTCAGAAAATGTAGGTAAAAAAGGTTTTACAATAGGGCATTCAAATATGATATGAGTATTGGAGATATGATCCTCACATAGACATTTGACATGTTTACAAAATGTTGTAAGGAATGCATTTAACTTCATTCTAAAATATAGTGAACTAACCCTGTTGATGCTTGTGTGGGGGGGGGCAGGTGTGTGTGACCATCATTGAGGCCAGGCAGCTGGCAGGGCTGAACATGGACCCCGTGGTGTGTGTGCAAGTGGGAGACGCCAAGAAGTACACTTCTGTCAAAGAGTCCACCAACTGCCCCTACTACAACGAGGTCTGTCTGTCTGCCTGCCTGTCTGTCTGTCTGTCTGTCTGTTTGTCTAATTATCTGTCTGTCTTTCTACCTGTCTGTCTGCCTGTCTGTCTGCCTGTCCTTTTTTATGTCTGTTTGTCTATATCTGTCTGTCTGTCTTTCTGTCCTGTCTGTCTGCCTGTCCTTTTTTCTGTCTGTCTTTCTGTCTGTTTGTCATATTATCTGTCTGTCTGTCTTTCTGTCCTGCCTGTCTGCCTGTTTTGTTTGTCTGTCGGCCTGTCTTGTCTCTCTGTCTATCTGTCTCGGTATCTATCATTGTCTGTCTTTGTAAATCTGTCATTCTCTGTAAGCTTTGTGTGTGTGTGTGTGTTTGCGCGCGCGTGTGTTGATTGTGCGTGTGTGTTTTGAAGTGTGTGTGTGTGTTTGTGTGTGTGTGTGTGTGTGTGTTTGTTTTGTGTTTCTGTTTTTCTCTGCCTGTCACTGTCTCGCTATGTAAGTGTTTGTGTGTGTGTGTGGGGGGGGGGGGGGGAGGCATCAAGCTACAACTTATTTTAAACCCCTTCCCATGATAAATCAACATTTGCTGCTTATACAGTTAAGTGATATTCACATACTTATACACATAAACAAAATCGCGTTTTCATACGTACAAATACCAGTATACGGTCGTTCCATAAAGAAAATAGCTTTTATAACTCAGTAAGAACGCTGTTAGCCAGGGAGATCTTCCATGATAATGTTGTTTGTTTCCTTTGAAGCCCTTCGCTGTTGTACTTGGCTTTTTATGGGTAAAGTTGGGCAAGATCATCTCCATAACTTTTATCTTGTCAAAGTTGGTTTACGTAAGGGGAGGTACAACCCAAGAAAGCTGCAAAGTTTATTACGAGCGAATACACACACACACACGCACGGATGCACACGCGCGCGCGCATGCAAGCACACACATTCACACACACATACATACACACATATACGTGCGCGCACACGCGCACACACACACACACACACACACACACACACACACATATATATATATATACATACACAGAGTTCCTAAACCGATAAAATTCTAAAATAACATTAATCGTTCAGACGACACTGCCAGGTTGATAAAAGATGCTAGCATGTAATCAGTAACAGTATGGATTTATGAAAATTGGATCCGAGTTATTACCAACGAGGTGGGGGGAGGGGGAAGATAGTTTCTCTCAGTTAAATAAAAAAAAAATTGATTTGGTGTGGTACATTCTTCCACACTTTGGTGGTCTTAGCGGTAACACACCAGTCCAGAATACGAGGGATTGCTGGTTCAATTCCGTCTAAAGCCAGACATTTCTCCATTCTCTGAACCATAAGTAATGGTCTGGATCCTACTCTTTTTGATTCAGATAATAACTGAGGTTTCGAGCGCAACATCTATATAACGCACGTAAAGTAATCTCCAACAAAAAGTTATTTGTGACAGTTTTATAGAAAGAGCCAGTCTCAAGAAAAAATAAATGTTCCCACAGACAAGGAAAACAATTCGAAAGGGTGGCGCTGCTGTGTGGCGACGCACTTTCCCCGTAGAAAGCAGCATAAGTTTCACACAAGGAAGTCTAATGCCAAAATATGACTATGCTAAACACTATAATGCAATGGAATCTGAAGTTTAGAATTCTAGTTTTCATACAACTTTGCCTGCAGAATAATCAAATGCTTAAACGAAGACTGTCACCCGAAAGTGAAAATAAAACTAAGGGGTGATACTTTCGGTTGACGATCAAATGTTCTACATTTCCAGAAAAGTGAAAATCAAGCCATTTGATTCTTACAGTGTACAATCAAATGCTAAAATTGTCACACAGAAGTTAGGTTTACAGAGGGCTTTGGGTGTGTTTTTTTTCGTTCCACCGTTAGAGCTCCGAAGTTAACCGGGTGAGATTTCGCGTGTGCGATCGTTTTTGCCCATCATTAAGGTAGCCGCATTCCGACATCGGGGATGTATGCTGGGTATGTTCGTGTTTCCGTAACTCACCAAACGCTGACATGAATTACGGGATCTTAAACGTGCATATTTGATCTTCTGCATGTGAATGTATTATATGGTTTTCTGCATGTGAATAAACACGAAAGTAATTAAGACTCTTGACAGGGCTGCACTTGAAGTTGACCCCGGAGATCGTAAAAATCCCCACCCAGGTATCACCAGCCGCCGCCGAGATTCGAACCTACGACTTCATGGACCCATTGGAGTGAAGTCGAACAGTTTTAACCACTCGGCTCTAGCGTCCGTCGTGTTACGATTTGCAGTTTGTGCACTAACAGCCCACCTGGGGAAGGAAAGGAGGAGGTCTTTATTTCTCCTGTAGGAAGATTCCAGACCCAGAGAAGAGTTTTTATCTCCTGTTGGGCCTGCTGTCCACTTTACCACACAACACGCTGTGTACAAATCAAATGTTAAACAACTGCAAAAAATGTGAAACTTCAAACTATGTGATTCTAATGGCGTATGATCAAATGCTTATCATCATCATCATCAGTCCCATGACCTTGGCGGTCGTGGAGGAGACACGAAAGACGATGCCGTGGTAAGCCTCCTCCATCCATCTCAAATGCTTAAACGTTGCACAAAAGTCAGACTTACACAAGGGGATGTTCATCATGGCGGGTTTGGGGTGGGCTTTGTTTCAGTACTTTGTCTTCGACTTCCACATGCCTCCCATCATGTTGTTTGACAAGATCATCACACTGACGGTGAGTCCTGTGGTTTTCTTTCGCTCCTGTGAGATTTTTTCCCACCTGTTTCGTCTAAGATTTGTCCCTGCCTTCAACAGCCGAAATCCCCCACCACCCTGCCAAAGTGTATAACCTCTATGTGTGTGTGTGTGTGTGTGTGTGTGTGTGTGTGTGTGTG
>CM054140.1:16245790-16260790 GCA_028751875.1 Rapana venosa | reverse complement strand
TCTTTGAGGGGGGGTTTCAGTGGATTTATTCAGTATACACACGATGGCGATAAGGATTGTAGCCAAACAGATGACGAGCTTCTAATCCCACTGGCGCTGAAGTCATGGATAAAGGCTACCCAGAGTCTTGGTAGTCCTGGCAGACTATGACGAGATGGTGTATTGTCTCCCTAGCCTCCGCTTGTGCAGGCCTAGGTCTGTAAATGTTCAAGTAGAACATGGAAGTCCTGTGATTCATTTCACGCTTCGATTCATTGCAGATACATGACTTTGCACACTCAGCATGCACCCAAGACTCTTCCTGTTCTTTGGGTTGTCTAGCTGGTCAAGTATTGTGTGTGTGGGGAAGGGGGGGGGGGGGTGATTCGTTGACAAATGCAACGTAGAAGGTATTTGGAACATTCCCTTTCTACTACCACATCCATGATCGAAGTGAACATTGAAACTGAAACGACTTCTGTTGTGCCACAAAAGAGAAACATAGAATCCTGTTAGATTTTTTTGGGTGTCTTTTGGTACTGTATCTCCCCACCACATTCTCAGCAAAAAGAAGAATGCACAATTCACGATGAACTTGGAATCTTTGCATAAGGATGTGCTACCCAAAGGCTCTGTGATGTTCTTGGTTCCCCATTGTCATACCTCGCGGGTAGATAAAAGATCAAGGGTAAAAATGGAAAATGTCTTGTATACCCTGTATCTGCCTGTATGGCAGTGGGTAGCTAGAGTATGGCTGTTTAGGGTCTGTGTGGCCTGGTGTTCAGGAGCAAAGGTTCTAGTTCTTGTGGATGACTGTCTGATGTCCTGGCACCCTCATAGAGCCATAACAGACTTCATTTAGATAGATGTCACTTACAGAAATCACTAGTTCCTTCATGTTGTGTTGTCACGCAGTTATTTGAAAGTAGCATATGTTATTTTACATGACTTTTGTTGATTTTCTTGAATTCGAAAGGGAAATGGATCTCACATAGTACTTTTTATATCGACTTTTAAGCAATATGGATCATTATTTTTTGTTTATTTAACTGTCCATATTTTGAAAGAAAACTCCAAGAAGACATCTTAGTACAATCACCAGACAGGCACCCCACCCCTACCTAAACACACAAACACACACTCTTAAAGATTCACAAATATGTGCGTTTTTCGCCCAGAAAAATAGTAAGTCTGCGAAATAGCCTTCTATTTCCTGTCCCTTTCGTTGATGTTGATTGTGTTATTACAATAATGTCCTTTTCAAAACCATATAGTTTAAAGAAACCTATCTCACAGTTTCAATGGGAAAGTAAATTCCTCTCCCAAGACAGTTCTGACAAAAGAACTAGTGATTTTACAGACTTCAAGTGAAAAGCACTTTAATCATCACATGAAGGGCAATTACAATAAAGTTAAGAAGTAAGAATACCATAAATGTACAGAAAGACTGGGGCATTTCAAAGTGTAGAATTAATTTTTGCTTTTGTTTGGAATGCGTGATGTGTTGATTTGATTTTGATTTGATTTGACTTGACGTGAAGAATCCCAGTTGTCTGCCCCTTGTGTAGGTTCTTCACTCTCGCAACTTCCTGCGTTCCGGCAACACGGTGGGCGGCTTCAAGTTAGATGTTGCCACCGTGTACAAAGCCCGCGGTAGTGTTCTCTTTCTTTCTTGTCCTCAACTCTCTGTCCGCTCATGCATTTTGGTTTTTGACAGTTTTCCTTCTCTTTGTTCTGCCAACAGTTTGGTTGTTTTTTGCACCACCAATGAAGTGTATACAGTTTTTTGGGGGTGTGGTATGTTTTTAGCGTGATTTTATATATATGTATATGATTGGGATTTTCTTTCTTGTGAAACTATGCCGCACTTCTTGTATGATGTATCCCGTGTATTTATTTCGTTTATTCCTTTTTTTTTTATAATTATTTTTTTTGTTTTCTTGGAAGAGAATGTAAAATAAAAATATGGATATATCCACGTCAGCTACTTTGGGCAATGAAAATAAATATTTGGAAGAAAAGAAGAATTCATATCTGGCTCAAAATTATAGCGATTTGCACCATATATCCAGATACTGATGCCGATATAAAACACAGGAACCCCATGAGATATGATTTGAAGGTGCTGAGGCAACAAATCGCTCGTTATGACAATATACTCAAGTTGGTGCAGAAACCATGACTCATGAAAGGATTTCTTCATTCAGCAAATACAATGGTCCCAAAGTGTTAATGTCATCAAAAATCAACACAAACGATTTGTTGATTTAAATGTAAATTGGTGTGTTCAATTTGTATTTTACTTGATTTCTCTTAGGAGACCAAGACCAAAGTAAGTGAATGGAATCAAACAGAAAAGCAAAAAGATACATAAAGTACAATATCACGATTATAAGAAAAAAGAAAACAGTAAATAAACAGTTAGTCGGAGAAGGCAGACAGGTGGATGTATTTAATCTCAAGAAACAAAAGAAAAAGAAAAAGTGTCATTCTTCATACATTGCATGAGTACTTTTGTTGAAATAAAAACTTGTTTTTCGGGATTTTTTTAAAATGCTGAGTAATGTCTTGATTTTTTTTCTTTCTTATACAACAGCTCTGAATGCTTTGACTTTTTGGCTGCTTGTATGGATGAGCTTTTTGCCTGTTGGGGCATTTTGTATCATTTCACTTTGCATGCAGCTTTTTCGCCTGTTCCTTTCAATTTTGAATTTCTCTTTTCAAATGGATTGTAAGCACGTACATTCACGTCTGCAAAATTATGATCAGATCCTTGCATTCTTTTTTCATTCACAATGCACTTGCAATCGACTGTGTCTGCCGGTACACTGAACTTATCCACACCACTTTTGTACTGTACAAATGTAATTCTTAGTTTTAGATAGCGTCCTTTTAAAGTCACATTACTCGAATACTTATAGGATACCTGCAACAAAAGGGGAAAGACAACAACAAAAAACCTGAGCATAAGTCCATAGTCCTGATTTTGGAGTGGACTTTCTGACAAAGTCTCTGAAATTTAGTAAAACTGTGATACAATAATACTTTATAGACCGCAATATCGAGAAACGCATAGATTTCAATATCACACTCTAAAATATGTTTGGCAGTTACGTCTGCGTAACTGTCATATCTACGCGTTCATAGTTTCTACGGGCTTTGGACAAACTTGGCAGCAAAACTTTCTAAAACAACAACAACAACAAACCATCTCTTTTGCAAAATTTGATCTGAGAGGAAATTCATTGCCTGCAGTATTGAAAGAAACAGAGGTGTTAAAGCTGCAGTCGAGAGCGGTTGTTATGTGAGGTTGTGCCTTTGCACAACAGATACCATAAATGTAGACGAAAAACCAGAACGTGTAATTTACTTCAAGTGTGTTACAGGAAGAAATCAATCTTTTTGCACCATACTGTTAAGAGCATATTTGGCGTTTGAAGATAAGAGCCTCTGTATGAAACACAACACGAATACAAGGTTTCATTTGAATGCAACCACTAAAGCGTTTGGTTGTTTGAAGCTTTGAAGTTATGCTGGCACCAGACCAGTTTTAGTTCTTGGGCTTCATGAGCACATCGCTGAGCATGTCGAGCTCTTTCACTGACTAAGCAGTTACTGGAGCATGAAACACAGCTCTGCAAGTCGCTTTGATATTGCACTAGATGCATTTTACCAAACACTAGCAGCAACATTCAGCTTAGGATAGGTTAGTATCCACTCTGTACATTCACAGATCTGTTTGATACAACAGAGCGTGCTGCTTCCATTCATCTCTTTTCCAAGTGAACACCGGAATAAAAACTTTATAACTTTTTAAAAATTTGTGTCTCTTTAGTATCATTTTGTATGTTGGAATGACTTTTATTTCTGACCTTCTTTTCTCTCAAAAACACAACAACAACAAAACAAACAAAAGAAAATCACCTTCGAAGGATTATTTCGGACTGTATTAACGTCTTCAGTATAGTTTCATTCAGATGTTAAGGGTTTTCTTTTTATAACTTTTTTACGTTGGTTTCACCGAATGATCTGTGTTTAGTCTGAATCCTTAGTTTCCTGTGGCGGCAGCATGCATGGTCTCTAGATGCTTTTTCCTCACCAAACGCTCACTAGCCTCATCGCAGTCCAGACCCAGACTATGCTCGTCCCAGTTTCACGCGCATCACAACGAGCAGCCTTGCTAAAACCTCTGCATGTTCCGTGGACTGAAGTGGCAACCTAACAGCTTCCATGGCCTGACACCCTGGCGGAATAGAGCCCGGTTTAAAGCTAGAGTGGAGAAATGATATTCGACCTTGTTTTCTCCCTTTTTTTAATCTCATAGTAAAGGTTTGGGGCTTAGGCTGATTTTTGATAGCGTCCCAGTAGCACAAACGTTTGTTCATTTTGGGCGGGTAAAGGGTTAATTCCAGATCTGGGGAACGGGTGGCCGTATCTGACTCCATGCTTGCTGTTGCATGCCCTCTGTCCTATCAACCAACACTCAAGGCCTGTCACTCGGGACGTCTTCTGCGCATGACCAAGCCCGTGGGCTCGTACAAGCTGGATGTAGCCACAGTGTACGCGCAGACAGGTACAGCTGCCTTCTCTTCGTGTAAAACGATCTGCGCTGCTCGTGTAAAATGGACACTCTGTCTTTATTGTTTTTCCTTAATGGACCTCTCTACTAACTTTCTAACAATTCATAAACCTACACTAAATCAAATGGTGGTTGATTAACTTCCAAAAATGCAGGTTCTCTTCTGAAAGGAGTTAGTTTATTGTTCACGTTGTTTCAGTATGTTTTAAAACAAATCTAATTGTAAAACTTGGCAAGAGAGATTCTTGACCAGTAAAATGTTGGTTTAAAATTAAATGTCTGTGGAATGGAGAGAGAGAGAGAGAGAGAGAGAGAGAGAGAGAGAGAACAAAACAAATTGCAGCTTCGCTTTATAAGCATTTTCGTAAGAACTAGAATCAAGGTCTATTGTAACGTTTTCTTTGTTATCTTTTTACCAAGACCTGCTAAAATAGCTTTTAATCTGCGACATGTACAAATTCTTACACTGTAACACTATGTGCTGTCACTGTACACTAGCATGGTTAGTTTTACAAAACACGAACACACAAATAAACAAACGAACCAACGAACATATAAAACGACGTGATGGCAAAAGGTAAGTGATTTAAGTTTCTGAACATTTTCTTTAGAAAGTGTGCTTTTCTTCTATTTTGTTTGAGTGCATTTAACTTTTTACCCATCTAACTTTGGTTTTTTTCTGGTTTTACAATTTTCTATCGTGTATGCATTTTTATTTTGATGGGTGGGAGAGGGGGGAGGGTAGCCATGTGTTGGATATTGCTTTCCCAGTCCCATGTCTTTCTGACTGGTGTGCTTCTATCAGTGGGGGGGGGGGGGGGGATCTAATGGCTTCTATGTAGTCATTAACATATCTGAGGGGCTTTCCTTTATCCGTCTGTTGACGTTGGCTGTTTCCTTATCCTCCCTCTGCACCCTTTCCTCTTTGTAAGCTTGGTCCTCGTGTATTGGTGCCCTTCTATTCCATTCAGTTAACTGTACGTGAAGAACGGCTAGAGCAGGACGTGGGTCTTAGTTTTAACTAATTTTGTAGGTTAATGGTTAGTGGGTAGATTTTGTGTTGGTTAATGGCTACATAAGACAAAGGAACTCTTAATGGAGAAGTGTACCTTAGTCTTAATAGTGTTTATAGTTTACATATTCTAATATGTCTATGATTGCTTTTCTGATCAAGATTGAGGAATGTTAAGGCAAACACTATCTTTAGATGGCAACTATTTGTGAAGGTGTATGTATTGTGTATAAGTGCCATGAAGCCAACAGTTAGAGAAAAGAAAAGTTGAGGAACAAAAATGGACGTTTCTCATTGTGTAGGTTTACTTACAGTGTTAACTTTATAACTATTTTCAGACTTTATCTGTACCTTTCAAAACAATCATGTTTGGGGGTAATTAGATTTCATTTGTTGATTTACATAGTGTGCAACATAGTCTTAAGAGTAATGACTAGTCTATGTAAGATTAAGGAATTTCTTAAAAGAACATATATGTCACTCTTTTGTTTGCAGGCTTCCTAAAATGTATAGTGATCTTTAGACTATACTTGCATTATATCAACCTAGACATCAGTCAGAACAAAAATTGTCTGTTAGATTGAATTGCCTTTGTAGACTTCGTTCATATCTATATTGGCCTTTAGAACAAAGTTTATAATAAGTCAAATTATTCAAACGTAACAACAGGAAATATGACAGTTTAACCAAAAGACTTACTAGTGTGTTTACTTACAGTTACATTTAGATTACAGTGCACTACAAAAATTTCAAGAGAAAGAGTATCTGTAGATTCTTAACTTCCTTTGTAGTCAAACTTGGTTTGTTGAAAATGCAATTCTTGCGAAGTAAGACTCTCTGTCTGAGCTTTTTTAGAACACAAATTTTCATATTTTAACTGTTTCATACGTTTACTTTGTATCAACACTTTGACATTAAGCATATGTCTGACCTAAGAAGTTTTAGAAAAGAATTAGTTGTCAGTTTCTGTTGCATTTGAATGTTTACTTGGTGAATCAAACTGTCATTATATCGAAGTTACATCAAAATAAGAAAATTTTGCAGTAGGATATTTTTGATAGGTTTCAATTGATTTTGAGACATAATGCAGAATTCCTTCTAAACTAACAGTAATAGTGTGCTAAGGAAGTTAAGAACTGTAAAGGCTTTTTGAAGTTTAAACTTTGTTGTTCGACGGTGTGCACTATTGCCCGTAAGACTAACATTTACTTAAGACCAGCATCTTTAGAAAAGAAAATGTCTCCCTTTTAGCTGTGTTTGAAGACTTAGTCAGTGTGCAAAACTGCCTTTTGACAAGACAGACGCATTAAACTACATAACTTTAGAAAGAATTCTGTCTTTTTAGATTATAACTGTGTGGGAAAGTTTCGTGTGCATGTCTGCTTTAAGACTAACTATGGATCCTAACAACGGAATTTTAGATGTTGACATTTCTTATAAGTTGTTTATTGCTTTTGTAGGCTTACCTAGTGTGTGCAGTTGTCTTTATGCTAACGCTTACATCAGACAAAAAGAACTGTATTAATGCAGAACTTGTAGTGGAGGAAAACAAGTGCAAGTAACCACTTAAAACTTCTCTACAAGAGATGCAGTTCACATCACTTGAATATGTTTGCAGCCTTACTGCATGCGTATATTTGTCTTTACACTTACAGCTAAACCGAATGATGAATTTTTAGCTGAGATAAGTCGTTCTAAATATTAACGGGTGTTGACTTAGTTACTAAGCACAAATTGCCTTTAGACTAACAGTTACATTGGGGGGGGGGGGGGGTGTTTAAACAGCACCACGGCCTCTCGCTTTTTTTAGTCTTGTCGCTGTAGGTATCGTTTGTGTTTCTAGTTTGAGATGACAGATGATGTTACCAGTCTGCAGCCGTCGATAACAGAATGTCACTTGACTGCAGAATCCGGAGACTCAAAAGGACGTGGTGTGCTTATGTCTGCAGACGTCAATTTCATATGAACTTTTTCCTACGATATTGCAAAGGATTGAGTCATCCAGCGGTAGTAGGGTTTGATCTAATCTGACAGGAGCAGATATGTACACCATTGTGCAGTGAAAATAAAGGACGACCTTTCTATATCTGCAGCACATTTTTCTACCTTATGTTTCGATTTTAGTTGTCCTGTCAATATTTCAAAGGAAGGCAGATTCTTTTGGCATCTACATTTATGTGTGTAAAAATTGACGAGCAGCAGTATTAAGTTGAAGATTTTGTCAGATTCAAAACTGCTACTGCACCTTAAAAGAACGATGCTCTCTTTGAGCAGCAGGTTCACTGGTTACATGTTTCCTTTATAATATTGTGGCATTCTTGCCAGAATTCGTTTACAATAGGGCAGTACCAAAAATATGTTGGATACATTCTTTTTTGCTATGACAAATGGAACAGTTAATTGAATCTTCAATGCCCATGCCTTGTAAAATAGCCTTTGTTGCTGAAGCCGTGTGCAATACTCATCTAATGCACGTAAAAGAATCCATGGCAACAAGAGAGTTGTCCCTGGCAACATTATCTAGAAAAAGCCACTCTGATAGAAAACCAAATACGTATACAGACAGGAAAAGAACGAAAACAAAAATGGGTGGCACTGCTCTTGTGGCGACGCGCTCTCTCCGGGCTGCCATGACTTAAAGTGGTATACAATACAATACAATACACATCAGTGACAGTAACAGTGACCCAACCGCGCTGTCATCAAAACCAGCCACAAACTCACAGAGAAAACATGTTGCACGTGCATTCGTGTCAACTTTACTGAGCGCTTGTCTAGCCAGGTGCTTGACAACGTCTGCATCGATGGTCACATAAACGTTCCAGTTAATCATGCACGTGCATGCCCAGGACTGTGCAAATACATGTGCAGACGTCTTTTGTACAGCATCCAATTAACACGCCCACGCTGATTTTCCTCTTCTTCCCAACATTCTGATCCACTTTAGCATTGAATACATGAGAGACGGTTCCAGTGGCCCTGAAAGCCCCTGTCGTTTACACAGTACACTGTAATTTGACCACTCATGGGTCTTGAAGTCTTAGGTTCGAAACTTGGGGGCGCCTGGTGGTGGAGATGTTCAGTTTCAACCAGGTCAAGTTGTAGGTAGATCTGCCAGCCCCTACCTCTAACCAACACGTCATCAGCAACATCAAGATGATGGTCCAGGGGGACACGCAAGACACCGTTGGTGGACACTTTACCTCCAGGCTGATCTGTCGTCAGGCCTTTTGCAGCAACTGTGTGTGGCATGTCAAGGCCGGTCCAGTCTTTGACGTTCTGCTTCTAGTTCTTCACCCGTCTGCCTGCCCCTGTGTCTTCCCTCCTCACTTGTGCGTGTTTTGCAGAAGATTGAATCTAGTCTTGTTGTTTACAGCTCTTCCAACCCAACCCAGACACACAATTGCAGAAGATCGACTCGATCAAACACTAGGTTTAGTCATTATTTTGAAGATCCAGCAATTGATGTCAGACGTCGATGGATTAAGGAAACACGAACATAATTATTTACTCATGAAATACTCTTCATCCCGCTTATAGTGGTTGGCGTTGTAAATCCCTGAATGATTTTTCCTCTTGAAGTGCTGCAGTGTTTGTTGGGGAACTTTTTTTTGTTATGTCTACGTCCTTAGACGTTCATCACATCCCTGGGAGATAGCCGTGCCAGTTCACAAAGGGGCACTGATTCTAGAGGGCTGTTCTGTATTTGGTCGTGTTCTGTACCAGCAGGGGCCCTGAACTCTTGACAGGCCAGAAAGAGAAGCTGGAGATGTAACATGCAAACCCTTGTTGCAGACAGGGAGAGGGATAGGCTCTGCCAGATTTGTCTTGCCCAAGAGAGGCACGGCCTGAACAATTCTGTGCAAGGGCAGTGCCCCAATGACTCCTCAGGGAGAAGAGACGAGAGACTGGGGGAAAAACCAAAAAAAAGCAAAACCCTTTCTGAACTGGCATGATATTCCTCAGAGATCACAGTCGACTGAACCTTCATGAATCCCCGATATCCTTAACAAAATGTGTCATCGTCAAAAATGCCTGCCTCAGGAAAATGACCGGAATTGAAGTCCGCACGAGTTGCCCCTAGAGATTCTCTCTGTTCCACGGCATTTAGAGAGTGATTGATTTTTGAGCAGCCAGAGGCAGTATCATTTCTGGCTAAATGACTCCTTCACAACATGTAATGATCATTGCAGTGCTCTGCCCACTAATGCCTGGTGTGGAAATATTTCGTCAGCTTCTAGATTGCGATTTCTTCTCTGTCAGACTGAAGTGTTCTTTTCCATCAGATCATCAGTAAAGAGACCAAGGCTGGTGTGAGGTTCTGACTCTTGCAAAATGGGTGATTTTCAGATTGACCCCAAAATCATTTTCAATTAGTTTATTTTTTTTGTTTTTTCCATTATTATTTTTAAAATGCCTGCCTGGAGTGAAAGGTGATGGGCATCGACTGATTCACTTTCGAACAAATTAGGAAAGTGTGCAGAATGTGATGAAATTGTTTGAAAAGCAACTATGATACATAATGAGTGTAAGCATGAAAACTTCTCAATTAATGATAACCTATGTTACTGTTATTTACTTTCTGTTTTATAAATATTTCTTGCGTTTTACATGATCTTAATGGAATGTTCAATAATGAGGAGTAAAGAAACCCACGCTCATAAGATCCCTCTGAGGTTCTGACTTTTGGAAAATGAATAATTTTTCAAATTGGCCCCAGAATTATTTTCAATCAGGTTACTTTCTTTGTTGTATCTAGAATTATTTTTAGAATGCCTGTCTCCCTCCCATCAGACCACAAGTTTCAGTCTTATCTAATAAATAATTTTGTTGTAGTGTGAAATAGGTAACAACAGATATTGCCTTTAAATGTCAAAAGTCAGTAGACTTTTCACTAAATTATTTTCACCATTTCCTGTTTGATTTGTGATTTAGTTGATAATCTTCATTAGCATGATCCATTCATTCTAGTGTATAAGCAGAGACCTTATGAAAAGAGAGAAAGGATACTATATGTATGTTGTTGTTTCTGTTGCAGCAGTAATGAGTTTCAGCCTAATGCAGGTTGTCCGTTTCACAATAATTGTGGATTAGCTTTTTTTTTAGTGAATTAGCAGGAAAAATCAATTCAAGGGGCGTATGAACTGAATGCTATTTTATGCTTTTAAAAAATGCCGCTATAATAATGATTTAATCAAATAGTTGTGTAAATGCGTGCATGGTGTGTGTATGTGTCAGTGTGGTGTGTGTGTGTGTGTGTGTGTGTGTGTATGTGTGTGAGTGTGTGTGTGAGTGTGTGTGTATATGTGTGTGTATGTGAGTACGCGTGACAAATATAAACGGTACAGCTTTAATGGGCATAAAAGATAATTATTACTTTACGTACATCAGTAATTTTAACCATAGTCTGGTACAGATTTTTGTTCCCGGTCAGGTCATTACTTATCTTTGAATGTGAATACTTGTTTCGTAATGAATGTTCAATTCAGTTTTAAACTCCAAAACATTAATTTACAAAAGATGACAGTTGAAATGTCTGAACCAGCCAATAAGAGTATAATCATTGGTTTGCATGCATAATGCATTAGATAGATAGATAGATAGATAGATAGATAGATAGATAGATAGATAGATAGATAGATAGATAGATAGATAGATAGATAGATAGATAGATAGATAGATAGATAGATAAATTGATTACGGCCATCATGTGACATAGTCGGTGTACCCTTACCACAGATCACCAGTTTTACCATAAATGGGCAATGCTGACTGACCCGGAAGACATGAATGGCGGGGTCAAAGGTTACCTGAAGTGTGACATCGCTGTCATTGGCAAAGGTGACTCGGTCAAGGTCAGTGCTAAGGGGTTTTTGTTGTTTTTTGTTTTGTTTTTTTAACAACCCTTGTTCTTCTCATTTCAAATATTTTAATTACTACTACTGCTGCTGCTGCTGCTGCTACTACTACTACTACTACTACTTCTACTACTACTACTACTACTACTACTACTACTGCTGCTGCTGCTGCTGCTGCTGCTGCTGCTGCTGCTGCTGCTGCTGCTACCACTGTTGCTGTGCTGCTGCTGCTGCTCCTACTACTGCTGCTGCTGCTGCTGCTGCTGCTGCTACTGCTGCTGCTACTGCTACTACTACTACAGTTGTGTGTGTGTGTGTATGTGTGTAGGTGTGTGTGTGTGTGTTGATTTGTATTAAAAAAAGCATACATTTGTTCGTATGTCAGTGCGTAAGCGAGTAGGTGTAGTAGTGTGTGCACTGACAAAGAGTAAGACATCAAGTTAAAAGTGAAAACAAAAACATGGGAAAAGTCTTCATGATGTAACGTAACTGTGTGTTTGCCATTTTCTTCCAGGTACCACCGAAAAGTGACAAAGACGAAGATGATATTGAAGCGTAAGAACTCTGTTTCCCTGTCTGTCTGTCTGTCTGTCTGTCTCCCTCATGTGTGTGTGTGTTTTGTTGGCACATTGTAAGACAAATTTGCCCATTATCTTTGTTGTTTGATTCAGCCTTTTCTAGACCTATCATTGATGATGATGATGATGATGATGATGATGATGATCATCATCATCATCATGATGATAACACCAACGATAATAAAGTATCAGTGCTGTCATTATTAAGATGAACAAGCCCATGATCAGTGCTAAATTAAAATGTTGACACGTTTCTTCGCCGTCCATAGCTATCTATCCTTATCTCTTTAAAAATAAAACTGTTACTCAATTTCTATCACATGATATCATTGTACATAACAATTCATGAATATATTCGGGGGGGAGCATAACAAAAGGTTACACATATGAGCTAGAGGTATAGTTAGACGAACGAACAGACAGGAAGACAATGAGAGAATCCGCCATCTTGTTGATCTATTTAACAAGCATTCAGACTGATTGATTAATCAGTCTGTCTTTCTGCCTGTCCAACTATCTATCTATCTGTCTGTCTATCTATCTATCTATCTACCTATCTTTCTATATATCTATCTATCTATCTATCTATATATATATATATATATATATATCTGTCTGTATGTTTCTCTATCTGTCTGTCTGTCTGTCTGTCTATCTATCTCTCTGTCTGTCTGTCTTTCTGTCTGAATGTCTGTCTATCTATTATATCTAATATCTGTTATCTATTCATTGTCTATCTATCTAAGTGATATCTATTTTCTGTCTGTTATCTATCTATATGATATCTATTATCTATCTGTTATCTAGCTAGCTAGCTAAAATCTATTACCTATCTGTTATCTATCTATCTATCTATCTATAAATCTATCTGTCTATCTAGCTAGCTATTTGTATAGGGGGGGGGGGGGGGGACGGGATAGCCTAGTGGTTAGAACATTGCGCTCGCAATCTGACGACCCAGGTTCGATTCCCGTTCAAGGGGATATTTTCCCCTGGAGCTAGCATCAACGCAGACTCCACTCTCCCCAAAAGTCCTTCGGATGAGACTATAAACCGAGGTCCCGTGTGCGAACGCACGCAGAGCATCTTGCGCACACGTTAAATCCTGTTCCGCTTTTCGTAAGAGTAGGCCACTGTGTGCCGGTGGGAACAGATGACAAAATGTACAAAACCGCATACACACGGGGACTGGATGTTTAAAAAAAAGCACGTATGTACTTATTCTATATTATCCTCCATATAAAAGAATAAAATAAAGAAAGAAAAAAATACAAATATGTCAACCAGTCTATCTATACGTCAACTTTTCTCTCTCGATATGTCAACTTTACTATGTCATTCTAACTATCTGTCTATCATTCATTATCCGTTATCCGTTATCCATCATCTCTTATCTCTCTCTCCGTCACGCATGCAGCAACCTCCTGCTGCCGGACGGGGTGCCTGCGGATCGACAGCGGGCCAAGTTCAGCGTGAAGGTGTACCGGGCTGACGGGCTGCCCAAGATGAACGCCGGCATCGTCGCCAACGTCAAGCGCGCCTTCACCGGGGAAAGCAAGGACCTGGTGGACCCCTACGTGGAGGTCACCTTTGCCGGACAGCAGGTCACAGTCACTTCTCTGTCTGTGTGTGTGTGTGTGTGTGTGTGTGTGTGTGTGTGTGTGTGTGTGTGTGTGTGTGTGTGTGTGTGTGTGTGTGTGTGTGTGTGTGTGTGTGTGTGTGCGGTCTGGGGGTGGGTGGGAGCTGACTGACCACGTTTTGAGGATGGTCTGAGGGGGAAAGAATGAGTTGATTCCTTTGAAGGTTTATACGGTGTCCTGGCGTAACTTTGGTTACTGAATTCTAACTATATCACACTTGTGCTTTGCCTTAAGATCTCTCGTAGGACACGATCTTCACCTTCACTTTCACCTTCACCTATCCCATGGGCCATGGTGGAACCACTGAAGATTTAGCAACCAGCTTCCTCCACCGCGGGATAGGTGAAGTTGAAGACGGTGTCCTAAGAGAGATCTTAAGGTAAAACACGGGTCTGGTAGAGTTATAATTCCGTAACCAACATTGTTAGGGTCAGACTTGTCTAGACACTTCATTTTTTTCCATACTTTACCATATGGATGGCGTCACTCCTTTCTGTGCAGTTCTGTATTCTTGTTTCGTGCCATTCATGAAGCTAGGAGCTGTAGCTGAGGAAGGAAAAAAAGAAAATAGAGAAATAGATCGCAAGTTCAACACTAACCACCAGGCTATCACCCCCCCCCTGCCCTACGCTCGAGAGCTCCACCCTACCCCCCGCCCTCAGTACTTTTGCTACTATTACTTCTATCCACAAAAAAAGAAAAAGAAAAGACATTTCTTCGAAGTGATATTGATGATAATGACAATTTTTTTTAAATGGTTATAATCGAAACCAAAAAAACAACACTGTCTCATTTCTGGGAAAAAGAAAACCAGTCATTGTTTGACAATCCTTCACCTTCACCTAGCCCGTAGTCCCATGGACAGTGGGGGTACCACTGAAGACTTTGCAACCGTTTGACAATATAGACACGAAGAAAGAAGATGTAAAACCTTTTATACTATATTGGGTTTTTTCCTACTTGGAATGTCTGGCAGAAGAAGTTATATTTGCTTTGTAATCCGGCTTATATTAGCATTTGCCCGACAGTTCTGCTGTTTGTTGTTCTTTGAGTTAATACCCACAAAAAAAACCCAGAAAAGGAATAGTGAGATTTTTGGAAGAGATTATATTATTGGAAGCCAAATCGTTCTTGGAAAAGGAGAAAAGACAGTACTCAGACTGTTTATATCTCATCACATTACTTGTAGTGCCAAACCCTTTGGTCAACAGTTAATTAATAGTCTAGATATGTTTTGTGTCTGGTCTGAAGATTGTGTAGTCGTAGAATAATGTGAAGAGAAGAAGGTGAAGAGGAGGAAGAGGAGAAGCAGAAGCAGAAGCAGAAGAAGAAGAAGAAGAAGAAGAAGAAGAAG
>CM054140.1:16195790-16240790 GCA_028751875.1 Rapana venosa | reverse complement strand
GCACTTATGTGTGCTTTTTTTTAAACATCCAATCCCCGTGTGTATGCGGTTTTGTAAATTCTGTCATCTGTTCCCACCGGCACACAATAGCTTACACTTACGAAGTAAACATTTTTTTAAAAAGCCCATACACAGAAGGGTTTGTTGTTAGACTTTTTGGGGGGTGGGTGGGGGGTGGGTCGTGCAAAACATCTTACGCACACGTTAAAACCCGTTCCGCTTTTGGGAAGAGTAGGCCATTGTGTGCCGGTGGGAACGGATGACAAAATTGACAAAACTGCATACACACAGGGAGTGGATGTAAAAAACGCACATGAATGCTTATTCCATTATCCTAGAAATAAAAGGAAAAAAAGAAACTTGAAAAATGTACATCGACAATTATTGTAATGCACAGCAGTAATGAACGTCATGACATGGAAAATCCTGTTCATGGCATACGTTTCTACATATTATAAAAAATAGCATAAGTCATAGTAGTTTGATAACCAAGTTAGTGTGAAGGAAAGCTTGCCACCAACGAACAACACAAAATACCCCACTCACACACGCACACAAACACACATACACGCACACGCGCACACACACCTCCACATCCACCACCCACCACCCCAACACCACCAACCAGCCCGCCCACCCACCCAACACCCACCACCGCCACCCCCACCCCTCACACTACCACCACCACCCCCACACACACACACCACCCACACCACCCACACCATCACCACCACCACCCACACCAACACTCCACACCCACCACACCAACCCCCCATCCCACACACACACCCCACCAAACCACCCACCCACCCAATCCCGCCCCCCGAGCCCCCAACACCACCCACCCACCCACCACTACCACACACCTCACCACACCAACACCACCACCACCACCAACACCCTCCCCCACCCCCACCCACACCACACCCACCACCCACACACCCCCTCCCCCCCCCCACACACACACACCACCAACCCCCAACCCCCACACCCCCACACACTCGCACCCTCCCACTTTCACACCAACCCACACCCTTTAACTTAACTCTCTCTCTCTCTCTCTCTCTCTCTCTCTCTCTCTCTCTCTCCTCTCTCTCTCTCTCTCTCTCTCTCTCTCTCTCTCTCTCTCTTTGTGTTACCCTCCACAACAACCACAAACCACCAACCACCCAACGAACAAACCACCACCCAACGAACAAACCAACCAACCAACGAACAAACCAACCAACCAACGAACAAACCAACCACCCAACAACCCATCCAACAAACCAACCAACGAACAAACAACCAACCAACCAACAAACCAACCACCCAACAACCCATCCAACAAACCAACCAACGAACAAACCAACCAACCAACCAACAAACCAACCACCCAACCAACAAACCAACAAACCAACCAACCAACGAACAAACCACCAACCAACAAACAAACCAACCACCCAACAAACCACCCAACCAACCAACGACCCACCACTCACCACTCGCCACTCACCACCTTCACGAACCAGGCTTCCTGCCCACCTTCGGCCCCTGCTGGGTCAACCTGTACGGGTCCACGCGCTACTACCAGCTGCTGGAGAAGCACCAGCACCTCAACGACGGCATTGGGGAGGGGGTGTCCTTCAGAGGCCGCCTGCTGCTGGCCATCAAGACGGACATCCTGGACAGTCAGGAGAGCGGACCCTCCGCCGTGGAGGTGGAGCCCACGCTGCCCATTTCTGAGGTAGGTGGGTGGGTGGGTGGGTATGTGGGTGCGTGGGTGGGTGGATGGATGCGTGGGTGGGTGGGTGGTTCAGATCGTGTTGGGGTTTTGGTTGGTGGTAGGGTGGGGTTGGGGTTGGGTTTGAGTTTGGGTTGGGTTTGGGTGGAGGTTGGGTGGGGCTGATTTGGGTTTTGGGGTTTGGTTGGGGTTGGGTTGCGTTTGGGGTTGGGTTTTGTTGGGTTGGGATGGGTTGGGTTTGGGTTGGGATTGGGTTGGGATTGGGTTTGTTTGGGGTTGGGTTGGGTTTTTGGTTGGGTTAAGGTTGGGGTTGGGTTGTGTTTGGTTTGGGGTTGGGTTGGATTGGATTGGGTTGGGTTGAGTTTGGTTTTGGGGTTGGGCTGTGTAGAGTTTGGGTTTTGTTGGGTTTGGGTTGGGTTTCTTTGGGTTGGGTTTTGGGTTGGGTTGTGTTTGGATTTGGTTGTGCTGGGTGTAGGTTGGGTTGGTTTGGTTGGTTGGTTTTGTTGGGGAGGGTGGTGGGATTTGGAGACGGGGGTCATTGGGAGAGGTTTAAGGGGTGGGAAGTTGTGGTGTTGGGGTGGTGGTTGGTGGGGGTGTGGGTGGGGGGAGGGATGGGAGTGGGGTTGGATGTGGGGAAGTTTGGAGTGGTGGGTATGGGAGGGGAGGGGTGTGGGTGGGGTGAGATGTTAGAGAGGGTGTTGGTGAGAGGTGTGATGTGGTGTGGTGTGGTATGGAGTATTTTTGAGGTGGGGTTGGGGTATACACTATAATTTATACGCACGCGAAAGAGAACACGGCATGTTCATAGAGGCTTAAAATGTGTATGTTATGCCCACTTGAATGGAGAGAATCATATAACCCATTGTAGCCCAGCGTGTGTGTACATGTGTGTGTGTGCGTGCGTGTGTGTGTGTGTGTGTGTGTGTGTGTGTGTATCTACTTGTCTGTGCATGCGTGCCTATGGGTATATGTGTGTGCGTACAATACGTGTGTGTATATGTGTTTAAGTACACACGCGCGCATGTGTGTGTGTAATTCATACGTGCGTAATTGCGTGCATGCATGCGTTCATGCTGTTACATTTATCTGCGTGCGTGCGTGCGTGCGTGCGTGCGTGCGTGCGTGCGTGTGTGTGGTGTGTGTGTGTGTGTGTGTGTGTGTTTTGCATGTGTGTGTGTGTGCGTGTGTGTGTGTGTGTGTGTGTATTACACTCAGACGGCAGCGGGGCAGCTGGAAGAGTACTTTCTGTACGGCTGTTTTCTGGAGGCCTCCATGATTGACAAGAGGCTGTCGGAGAAACCCATCCACTTCGAATGCAGCATCGGCAATGCTGGCAACGTCCTGGATGGCTACAACCCGCCCTGCAAGAGGTAGGCAGGAGAGGACAGAACAGAATGTCCACTGTAGGATGACTGGGTACACAGCATAACGTCAGGCCCAAAGACTGGGTATACAGAGGCCCAAAGAATGGGTATACAGCATAAAGTGAGGCCCAAAGAATGGGTATACAGCATAAAGTGAGGCCCAAAGAATGGGTATACAGCATAAAGTGGGGCCCAAAGAATGGGTATACAGCATAACGTGAGGCCCATAGAATGGGTATACAGAGGCCCAAAGAATTGGTATACAGAGGCCCAAAGAATGGGTATACAGCATAAAGTGAGGCCTAAAGAATGGGTATCCGTTATAAAAAAAAAAAAGAGGTGGAAATACATATGCCATATATCATTCAGAAAATTGTAGTGGCGAAAACAATTACCAGTTACAACTTTTCTATCATTTTGAATGTATATTAATTTATGTATGTATGTGTGTATGTGTGTGCGCGTGCGTGTGTGCGTGCGTGCGGGCGTGCCCGTTTGAATAGAGGGTATTCAAATGATGCATAAAAATATGTATACGGTCTATAAATGAGGTATGAAAGTGTATGGTGTGCTCAAAAGTGGTAGAAAATATGTGCAGGGTTTACATTTGAAGTAGAAAAATGAGTATACCAAATTGCAACAAGGTGGGAAATTGGGTATACCGTTTATGTGTGAGGATATGAGTACGTATATGAATGAGGAAAATAGATGTGTGTACATGTATGAATGAGGAAAATTGATGTGTGTACGTATATGAATGAGGAAAACAGATGTATGTACGTATATGAATGAGGAAAATAGATATATGCACGTATGTGAATGAGGAAAATAGATATGTGTACGTATATGAATGAGGAAAATAGATATGTGTACGTATATGAATTTGGAAAATAGATATGTGTACGTATATGAATGAGGAAAATAGATATGTGTACGTATATGAATGAGGAGAGATACAAACACTGTGTTCACATTATGACAATGAGATAGCAACATGTGTAGATATATTATAAATAACTCCTGATAATTTGTATGTGACATGTAATTGACATAGAAAAATATGTGTGTACATTAAATAAACAAAAAAGTTTGTACACCATTCATAAATGAGGTAAAAATGCTTATACAGTAAATTAACGCGGTAGAAAATGTGTATGGGGACTATATAGATAAATGCAAAACGGGTAAACAGTATATGAATAAAGACGCTAAATCGATCTTGAATTATCAAGCTAGTGTCACTCGAACCCTTACCCTAGCCAGAGCCAAACCAACGCCCTACAGTGTATTGACGCTAAAAGAACAAAAAATATATATGATGGTTTTCCAGATCCAGCAGCAGCGGAAGTGACGCAGACAGTGACGAAGGCGATATAGCGGAAGACGACGACGCCATGTCTATTCAGATGGACGCTCCAAAATGGCAGAGTACCACTTTGCCACAAAAAGCCGTCACCAGGGACAGGTATGAGTGTGTGTGTGTGTGTGTGTGTTGTGTGTGTGTGTGTGTGTGTGTGTGCGTGTGCGTGTGGGGGGGAGGCGGGGGGTGTGTGTGTTGTAGGGGGGGGGGGCGGTGCGTTGTGTGTGTGTGTGCTCCTTAGCTTTGGCTGTGAAAACTCAGAAGAGATCAGAGAGAAGCAAGGAGATTAAAGAAATAAACAAGAAAGAATAAAAGACTTTGCAAGTGTGTCTAAAGAATCAAGTTTTCTCCTCCTCCTCCCTCCTCCTCCTCTTCCTTCTTCTTGTAAAACTGTTCTTTCTCAAACTCTTCAATTTTTTTCAAATTCTTCATATTCTTCTTCTTTGCATTTTTCTTTTTCAAATTCTGCAAATTGTCCTTCTTTGTCTTTTTTTCTGCCTCTTTGTCTTGGCTTCCTGGCATTAGTTTATGCTTGTTTCCAGTACTCGTGAGGCAGGTGATTACTTTAATGAAATCAATTACATTTGCTTCCGAGATTATTTTTTTTCAATCTTCACCTAGAGCTCAAAGCTTCAACAATTTATGTATTTTGCGTATACGATCGTTTTTAACCCACCACTAAGGTAGCTATACTCCGACTTCAGGGACGATTCTGGGATCTAATAGCATTTTATAACTGTGGCCAGGAACTACTACCACCTGCCCTACTATGAGGACAAGCCCTGCATCTACGTCAAGGAATACTTTGAGGATCATCGCCGGCGAATGTACAACAGCAACATCATCGACAAGATTGCCGACAAGCTGGTGAGTGGAGCTGAGGGTGGGGGAGGTCGTGGGTGTGTGGGGGAAGGGGAGGGGGTATGTGTGGTGTGGGTGGGGGTGTGTGTGAGTATGTGAGTGTAGAGGGACGGTATGTGTGTATGAATGCGTTTGTGTGTGAGTATTTTAGTGTGTGTGTGTATGAAGGCCAAAGGTAAGAAAGATGTCGGGGAGGTGGTAGATGGGTAGGGGAGAAGAGACAGACAGACAGACAGACAGACAGACAGAAACATTCATTTAGACAAAAGAGAAAAAAACCAGAACAGAAAAACTATTTACAACAAACGTTCAAGAAGATGGTTACCTATATACCATCACAGGTTTTGCTTTGCAAAACCTGGCTTCGATGATAATGTCAGCTGCATCTTGTTCATATCTCACTTTCTCTCTCGTAACAAATGTGGCGTAGCAGATATGAAGTGTATTGCACACAACATACAACACATTCACGAAATAACCCAACACACAAACAAAAACTAATAGACTGTACAACAAAAGCCCATGTAACTACTCACCTAGGGAGTAAAGTTGTTGTACTATTTTGGGGATGGCCCCAGGAGCTCAAAATTAATGGGATGACTTGCGACCACAGTCCCTAAATCGGAAGTAATCCACTGGGACTTTAATATAACTGCAAACAATAAACTGAATGTGGCGCGCCCTTGTAGGATATAAGCTGTCCCAAGGGCTGTAGGGATTCGAACCTGCAGGATAAATATTGATAATACTTGGCGTTTTGCCTCGAGGTGGTAAAATGTTGAGGTTTTGTGTGTGTGGGAGGGGGAGGGAGGTAGATGGAACGGGGATGGGAGGGGGGAGTGGGGTTTAGGGAGGGGTTGGGATGAGGTATGTGTGTTTGTGTGTGTTTGTGTGTGTCTCTGTCTCTGAAATACTACTACTTCTACTGCTGTTGCTGCTGCTGTTGTTGCTGCTGCCTCTGCTACTGATACTTCCACTACTACTACTTTCTACAGCTAAACACTACCACTACTACTACCAGTAGTACTTCCACCACCACCACCACTACCACCACCACTACCACCAAAACCACCACAACCACAAACACCACAATCACCACAACCACCACAAACACCACACTTCTTCCTTCTCCACACCCACACACACAAACACCCTCTTAAGTCCAAACGTCCTTGTTGGGCTGTGTTGTTGTCTCCAGGAGGACGGTCTGTCGGAGGTGCACGAGAAGGTCTCCCAGGAGATGCCTTTCCCGGAGCGACGTCTCCGCGGGGTGTTTGAGGAGCTGGGCCAGGGCTGCTCCAAGTTCGTGTCCCTGGTGCGGGGCACGGGTGGGGGGTCTGCCGCCGGCAAGACCAAACTGGACAAGGAGAGGCATAAGCTGCTGGTCAGAGAGATGGTGAGTCTTGTGGTGTGTGAGGGTGGGTGTGGTGGTGGGTGTGTGAGGTGGGGGGGAGGTTGTTGGGAGAGGGGTTGGGATGGGTGTGGGTTAGTGTGTAGGTGGGTGAGGGGGTGATGGTTTGGGTGTGTGTTGAGGGGGGAGGGGTGTGTGTGTGTGTGTGTGTGTTGAGGGGTGGTTTGGTGTGTGTGAGTGTGTATGAGTGTGTGTGTGTGTAATTTGGGAATCTGTGATTTTTTGTGTGTGAACAGTCGCGTGTGTATGTGAATGATTCGAATCCAAGCGCTTTGATTTGTTTGCGCTACACGATTCAGCGCTCTACAAATTCCATTTATTATTATTATTATTATTATTATTATTATTATCATCATCATCATCATCATCATCATCATCATCATCATTATTATTATTATTATTATTATTAAACGTACATGGCTGAGAGCTTACATAAGAGAGAGAGAGAGAGAGAGAGAGAGAGAGAGTGTGTGTGTGTGTGTGTGTGTGTGTGTGTGTGTGTGTGTGTGTGTGTGTGTGTGTGTGTGTGTGTGTGTGTGTGTGTGTGTCTGTATGTGCCTGCTCTCTGATTCGCTCGCTTGTTCCCTTGTATATGTTACCTACATGCGTGTGTGTGTGTGTGTGTGTGTGTGCGTGCGCGCGCGCGCGCGTGTATGTGTGTGTGTGCGTGTGTGCGTGTGTGTGCGTGTATGTGTGTGTGCGTGTGTGTGCGTGCGTGCGCGTGTGTGTGCGTGCGTGCGCGCGCGCGTGTGTGTATATGTGTGTATGTGTGTGTGTGCGTGTGTGTGCGTGCGTGCGTGCGTGTGTGCGTGCGTGCGCGCGCGCGTGTGTGTATATGTGTGTATGTGTGTGTGTGTGTGTGAATGTCCACTGACAGGACCAGCTGTCCACTCTGGCTCGCACCATGAAGGCCACAGTGACCAAGAACAACATGAAGGAGAAGCTGAGGGCCGGTCAGCAATACCTCAACAAGCTGAGGGGGCTGGCTGTGGAGGTAGTGATCTGTTGATTGTCGCTTTGTTATAGGCGTGTAGAGGGGGGAGGGGGTGTTTGTTTGGGATTTTTTTGCTTTGATTTGTTTTTGCAAGATATTCTTCTTCTTCTTCTTCTTAGTACTTATAGCTCCTAGCGGAGCATAGGGCCTCAACACTGTTAAAGGTTTCTGTAACAGGAGTTCTTTTACAGAGCAGGGTTGTTAGCCCTGTGTCCAACCCCCTTCACCTAGGGGGAAAGGTGCCTCCTTAGTCGCCTTTTACGACATGCCTGGATGGCGGGCAGGGTTCCTATTCTTGCAATGCTCGCTTTGCAAGCATACCCCGGGAGACGCACGGGAGGTTGCAAGATATAGCGCTATATAAATTCCTTTTTGTTATTATTATTATTATTATTGTTCGTGTTGTTCTTGTTGTTCTTGTTGTTGTGATGACAAAACAAACCAACCACAATAAAGGGTTTTTTCGCTGACTGACTTGTTTCGTCAGCTGTTCTCTTTCTGTTTGTTTCTGCCTCTGTCTGTCCTGTCTGTCCTTGTCTCTGTGTCTCTGTCTCTGTCTGTCTGTCTATCTGTGTCTCTGTTTGTCTATCTGTCTGTCTGTCTGTCTGTTTTCTCTCTCTCTCTCTCTCTCTCCCGCTCTCTTTTCTCTCTCTCTCTCTCTCCGCTCTCTCTCTCTCTCTCTCGCTCTCTCTCTCTCTCTCTCTCTCTCTCTCTCTCTCTCTCTCTCTCTCGCTCTCTCTCTCTAGCTGACCAGCAACAACCAACGGGTGGCCTACCATCCTTCCTACCTTCCTTCCTTCCATCCTTCCTTCCTACCTTCCTTCCTACCATCCTTCCTACCATCCTTCCTTCCTTCCTACCATCCTTCCTTCCTACCATCCTTCCTTCCTACCATCCTTCCTTCCTTCCTTCCACCCTTCCTACCATCCTTCCATCCTTCCTTCTACCATCCTTCCTGCCTACTATCCTTCCTTCCTGCCTACCATCCTTGCTTCCTTCCTACCATCCTTCCTTCCTTCCTTCCTACCATCCTTCCTTCCTACTATCCTTCCTTCCTGCCTACCATCCTTCCTTCCTACCTTCCTTCCTTCCTTCCTTCCTACATCCTTCCTGCCTACTATCCTTCCTTCCTGCCTACCATCCTTGCTTCCTTCCTACCATCCTTCCTTCCTTCCTTCCTACCATCCTTCCTTCCTACCTTCCTTCCTACCTTCCTTCCTTCCTTCCTTCCTACCATCCTTCCTTCCTTCCTACCATCCTTCCTTCCTACCATCCTTCCTTCCTACCATCCTTCCTTCCTTCCTTCCAACCCTTCCTACCATCCTTCCTTCCTTCCTTCCTACCATCCTTCCTGCCTACTATCCTTCCTTCCTGCCTACCATCCTTGCTTCCTTCCTACCATCCTTCCTTCCTACCATCCTTCCTTCCTACCATCCTTCCTTCCTTCCTTCCACCCTTCCTACCATCCTTCCTTCCTTCCTTCCTACCATCCTTCCTGCCTACTATCCTTCCTCCTGCCTACCATCCTTGCTTCCTTCCTACCATCCTTCCTTCCTACTATCCTTCCTTCCTGCCTACCATCCTTCCTTCCTACCTTCCTTCCTTCCTTCCTTCCTACCATCCTTCCTGCCTACTATCCTTCCTTCCTGCCTACCATCCTTGCTTCCTTCCTACCATCCTTCCTTCCTACTATCCTTCCTTCCTGCCTACCATCCTTCCTTCCTACCTTCCTTCCTTCCTTCCTTCCTACCATCCTTCCTTCCTTCCTTCCTTCCTTCCTACCATCCTTCCTTCCTTCCTTCCTACCATCCTTCCTGCCTACTATCCTTCCTTCCTGCCTACCATCCTTGCTTCCTTCCTACCATCCTTCCTTCCTTCCTTCCTACCATCCTTCCTTCCTACTATCCTTCCTTCCTGCCTGCCATCCTTCCTTCCTACCTTCCTTCCTTCCTTCCTACCATCCTTCCTACCATCCTTCCTTCCTTCCTACCATCCTTCCTTCCTACCATCCTTCCTTCCTACCATCCTTCCTTCCTACCATCCTTCCTTCCTTCCTTCCACCCTTCCTACCATCCTTCCTTCCTTCCTTCCTACCATCCTTCCTGCCTACTATCCTTCCTTCCTGCCTACCATCCTTGCTTCCTTCCTACCATCCTTCCTTCCTTCCTACCATCCTTCCTTCCTACTATCCTTCCTTCCTGCCTACCATCCTTCCTTCCTACCTTCCTTCCTTCCTTCCTTCCTACCATCCTTCCTACCATCCTTCCTTCCTTCCTACCATCCTTCCTTCCTACCATCCTTCCTTCCTACCATCCTTCCTTCCTTCCATTCCTACCATCCTTCCTTCCTTCCTACCATCCTTCCTGCCTACTATCCTTCCTTCCTGCCTACCATCCTTGCTTCCTTCCTACCATCCTTCCTTCCTTCCTACCATCCTTCCTTCCTACTATCCTTCCTTCCTGCCTACCATCCTTCCTTCCTACCTTCCTTCCTTCCTACCATCCTTCCTTCCTACTATTCCTTCCTCCTGCCTACCATCCTTCCTTCCTAACTCTCCTTCCTTCCTTCCTTCCTACCATCCTTTCCTTCCTATCCTTCCTTCCATCTTCCTACCATCCTTCTCCTTCCTCCTTCTTCCTTCCTACCATCCTTGCTTCCTTCCTACCATCCTTCCTTCCTTCCTTCCTACCATCCTTCCTTCCTACCATCCTTCCTTCCTTCCTGCCTACCATCCTTCTTCCTGCCTACTATCCTTCCTTCCTGCCTACCATCCTTCCTTCCTGCCTACTATCCTTCCTTCCTGCCTACCATCCTTCCTTCCTTCCTACCATCCTTCCTTCCTTCCTACCATCCTTCCTTCCTTCCTTCCATCCTTCCTACCATCCTTCCTTCCTAGGAAGGCAAAGAGTGCGGCAAGGTGCTCACCCTCCTCCTCAGGGTGGGTGAGTTCCTTCCTACCATCCTTCCTTCTTTCCTTCCTACCCTCCTTCCTTCCTTCCTCCCTTCCTTGCCTACCATCCCTCCTTCCTCCCTCCCTAGCTTCCCTTTGGTATATTCCTTGCATGATGATGCTGGTGATGCTGCCTGTCTGTTTGTTACCTTGCAGCCTCAGCACGCCCTGCCGGACCTGTTCATCTGGCTGATCAGCAGCAACAAGCGCGTGGCCTACCATCGCCTGCCAGCCCGCCAGCTCATCTACTCCATCGTGGACGAGGAGAGGGGCAAAGAGTGCGGCAAGGTGCTCACCCTCCTCCTCAGGGTGAGTCAGTTGTTGGCTTGATGGGGGTGGGGGGTTGGAGGGGTTGGTCCCTCTCGGTGTGAGGAGGGGGGGAGGAGGGGGGGAGGAGGGGGGAGGCAGGGGGGGGTGATTGAGGTGGGGTGGGGGTGAGGTGGGGGGAGAGAGGGTGTGGGGGAGAGGTGGTGGGGGGTAGGTGTGAGTGTCTGTGTGTGTCTGTGTGTGTGTCTCCGTGTGTGTCTGTGTGTGTCTGTGTGTGTCTGTGTGTGTGTGAGGGGGGGAGGGAGTGGGGAGAGGGTGTGGGGGAGGGGTGGTGGTGGTCCCGGGGGGGGGGGGGGCGATGAGGGGGAGAGGGAGTGGGAGCAGTTGAGGTGGGGTGGGTGTGGTATGGGTGAGGAGAAGGTGTGGGGAAGGGGTGGTGGTGGGTGGTGAGTAGGTGTGTTTGTGTTTAGTTTATTTTATTAATTTTATTTTATTCTTTTGTATCGAGGATAATGGAATAAGCACTTATGTGCTTTTTTACAATCAGTGCCTGTGTGTATGCGGTTTTGTAAATTCTGTCATCCGTTCCCACCAGCACACAATGGCCTACTCTTCCGAAAAGCGGAACAGGATCTAACGTGTGCGCAAGATGTTCTGCGTGCGTTCGCACACGGGGCCTCGGTTTATAGTCTCATCCGAAGGACTTTTTGGGGAGAGTGGAGTCTGCACTAATGTTAACTCCAGGGGAAAATATCCCCTTGAACGGGAATCGAACCCGGGTCGTCAGATTGCGAGCGCAATGTTCTAACCACTAGGCTATCCTGTCCCCGTGTGTGAGTGTGTGTGTGGAGGACGGGGCTGGTTGTGTGTGTGTGTGTGAGTGTGTGTGTGTGTGACTGCATGTATGGTTTTGTCAATGTCAACTTTTACACCAAAACCGTAATTTTTGTCTAAAGCCAAATACACCCAGATAAAGCACCTTGAACATGACTTGCTACCAAAAAAAAATGCCATCACCGGATCAGTAGTCCAGTGCTAACAGCCGTACAGAAATAAGAGAGGTTGCGGGCTCAGTCCATTCCGAAACTAAGACTTCTTCCCCCATCCACCTGACCATGAATGGTGTTGGTCTGGGTATTTGTTTGTCAGAGGAGACAAAAACCAAAACCACATATATTATAGCACACGGGAAACTGTCCGTAGCATTTAGGTAAACTTTTCCGTGATGAGCAATAAATCGGTAGATGCAGTCTACTTTGGTTTTGCGAAACATTGCGTACAGGGAGAAGTAAAAAGAGAGAGAGAGAGAGAGAGAGAGAGAGAGAGAGAGAGAGAGAGAGAGAGAACCTATTCAAGGGAAAGCACTCTGTGTATTTCACGTGTAGAAATCTTCCCGCCTAGTATCATCCCCCCCCCACCCCCCCCCCCCCCCCCCCCCCCCCCCCCACCTTCCCCTACCGTGTCTCGGATGGAGCTTCGGAGTTCACCAATCGTGAAATTTTACCTTAGCAACCGTTTTACCCACCATTAAGGTAGCCGCATTCCGACTTCGGGAGAAATTGAAGATGTTCATGCAGAACATCTTGCGCACATGTTAAATCCTGTTCCGCTGTTCGAAAGAGTAGGCCATTGTGTACCGGTGGGAACAGATGACAAAATTTAAAAAACCGCATACACACATACATTTTTTTAAAAAGCGCTTTGATTTGTTGCTTTACACGATTCAGCGCTATATAAATTCCATACATTATTATTATTATTATTAAATGCGGCGACCTTGATGGTGGGTAAAGCGATGCAAACTACAATAAACCCCTGTGTTTTCACAATGATTGAGGAGAAGTTGTCAGTGATTACCTGCACTTGTTTTCTCCACTGCAGTATCCTCATTCAATCCCCGATGTTTGTGACGAAAAATGAAAGTCAAAACCAGTGGCATAAACAAAGTATGTCATACATAAACAAAGTATGTCATACACAAACAAAGTATGTCATATATAAACAAAGTATGTCATACATAAACAAAGTATGTCATATATATACAAAGTATGTCATATATAAACCAAGTATGTCATATATAAACAAAGTATGTCATATATAAACAAAGTATTCATATATAAACAAAGTATGTCATATATAAACAAAGTATGTCATTTATAAACAAAGTATGTCATACATAAACAAAGTGTGTCATATATAAACAAAGTATGTCATATATATAAACAAAGTATGTCATATGTAAACAAAGTATGTCATACACGGGGGACGGGATAGCTCAGTGGTCGGAGCACTCGCTTTCCCCCTCAGCCAAGTTAAGCAGCGTCGAGCGTGGTTACCAGTTGGATGGGTGACCGTTTGCGCGCCTTGGCTTCAGTACAGTTCCCCCTGTTCACCCAGCTGTACATGGGTACCTGCCCTCTTTAGGGTCAGGGAAGGTAAAGCAGCGAGGGAGAGGAGATGGGCGCCACCGCCCTCAATATGCTGGCCCTAGAGAAGTGAGGTCTCTGACGCCTCGCTCCCCTACGACCTTATAGGTTATGGGACTCCTTTACCTTTACCTTTACTATGTCACATATAAACAAAGTATGTCATACATAAACAAAGTATGCCATATATAAACAAAGTATGTCATATATAAACAAAGTATGTCATACATAAACAAAAAGTATGCCATATACACGAAAAAAGGGGCTGGTTGAAAATAAACTCTTTTCCTGCCCCTCCCTCTCCCTGCACCAGCTACCGGGCAAGAAGGCCAGTGGTCAGGCGGGGTGGACCATCCAGACCAAGCTGCGCGTGTTCCTGTGGCTGGGGCTGTCCAAGCACAAGAAGGACTTCCTCAAGGGCATGCCCGGAGGCTACGAGGAGAACAAGGCCCTGCGCAGCGCTGTCAAACCCAACGGGGTGCCTCCCCAGCTGATCCATTACACCGGTGAGCTAGCTCTCCCCTGTCTGTCTGTCTGTCTGATGCGTTTGCCTGTGTCCGTCTGTCTGTAGGTGTCTCTGCCTGCTTGCCTGTCTGTAAGTGTAAGTCTGTCTGTCTGTTTATTTCTTTTTATTCTTTTATATCGAGGATAATGGAATAAGCACTGATGTGTTTTTTTACATCCAGTCCCCGTGTGTATGCGGTTTTATAAATTTTGTCATCTGTTCCCACCGGCACACAATGGCCTACTCTTCCGAAAAGCGGAACAGGATTTAACGTTCTGCGTGCGTTCGCACACGGGGCCTCGGTTTATAGTCTCATCAGAAGGACTTTTCGGGAGAGTAGAGTCGGCACTGATGTTAACTCCAGGGGAAAATATCCCCTTGAACGGGAATCGAACCCGGGTCGTCAGATTGCGAGCGCAATGTTCTGACCACTAGGCTATCCCGTCCCTCATCTGTCTCTGAGTATGTTTGTGTTTCCGTCCCTCTGTGTCTGTCTAAGTCTGTCTGTGTGTTTGTCTGTCTCTGTCTGTCTCTGTCTCTCTATCTCTCTGTCTGCCTGTCTGCCTCTCCATCTCTCTCAAAATCTTTGTCTTCGTGTATAAAGGATCATTCACACAAGTCTTTTATTCATTCATTCAATAAATCATTCATTCGTTTATTCATTCTCTCTGTATCTGTCTCTGTCTCTCTCTCCCTCTCTCTCTCTCCCTCTCTCTTCCTCACACACACATTCACACACACACACACACACACACACACGGAGGCACACACGCACAGAGAGAGAGACAGACAAATACAGACACACACACACACTGATACACAGACAGATAGTGACAGAGAGAGAGACAGACAGATACAGACAGACACACACACAGATACACAGACAGATAGTGACAGGAGAGAGAGACAGACAGATACAGACAGACACACACACAGATACACAGACAGATAGTGACAGAGAGAGAGAGAGACAGAGAGACTTAAACCTGCCACTGGATAGCAGTCTGGGACAATATTGATGATATTTGTTGTTGTGTTCAGAGCGGCAGGTGTTCCAGCTGAGGGCCCACATGTACCAGGCCCGGCAGCTGATTGGCTCTGACGCCTCCGGCCTCTCTGACCCCTATGCCTGCGTGACCTTCGGTGACCAGAGCGTGTCCACACAGGTCAGACCCCCACCCCAGTCTGGTACCGTTTAGCTTAGCTTAGCTGGCTTCTGCCTTTCTGAAGGAGGAAAGATTAACGTTGGTGAAAGTCTGATATTATGGTCCCTATTGCTGTAGCCACAGTTATCTTGTGTCTGTCTCTATGGAGATTATCTTGGGTTATCTCTTTGGAATGATTTTTGTATTATTGTTCGTCAGTGTCTAAGTATTTTTTGTTTCACAAAAAACATACATCTCACTTCTCTGCGTGTATTTATTTATACGTGCGCGCGCGCGCGACACACACACACACACACACACACACATACACACATATCAACGTCAGTGCAGCACGATCATTTTACATTAAACGCAAGTCAGATCGATCTTAACATAGAATCTAGGTCATTACCGAAAAGAGAGTTCCGTTTGTTTCTTTCTTTATTTTTTTTTGGCAGTGGGGGGGGGGGGGGGGGCTGGGGGGGGGGGACAATTCTCGAAAGGGTACCAATAACGATGTTAGGGTTAGTGCATAGTTATACATTTTACAGAAATAATTATTCCGTATCTTGATTCTCTATCGTAGATTACAGATTACCCTGCTTATTAGAGAATGTGAGAATAAGTACGTCTGTCTTCTTTTCTTCTTCTTCTTCTTCTTTCTTCTTTCTTCTTCTTCTTCTTCTTTTCTTCTTCAATTCTTCTTCTTCTTCTTCTTCTTCTTCTTCTTCTTCTTCTTCTTTATCTGCTTTTTCGCTTGCTGCTGTCGTTTCTGTTTCCTCCTTTCTTCATGCTCTTTTGGTTGATGGAGTGTACAACCTTTATGTGTGTGCGTGGGTGTGCGTGCGCGCGCGCGAGCGTGTGGGTATTCATTTGAATTTGTAAAAAAAAAACAACAACAACAAAAACCAAACTATTAATCGTAACTGGCTGCATGTGGATGAGTAGGATGAATGACAGCTCTTAGATTTGTTTTGTTTTTTTGCGAGATATAGCGCTATATAAATTCAATTTATTATTATTATTATTATTATTTCTTCTCTTTTCCTGGTACTTCGCCACCTTTTTCCTCTTATCTAGTTTTCTTTTTAATTGCATCACCTTGGTAAGAGAACGAAGTGAACAGTAGCAGCATCATCACCATCATACATTGCACATGATGCGTATATATATATGGGTTGATATCAACCCCAACACGCTTTGAATCTGGTGTGTGTGTGTGTGTGTGTGTGTGTGTGTGTGTGTGTGTGTGTGTGTGTGTGTACAAGTGTGTGAGTGCGTTTGTGTTGTGTAATTGGTTCGGTTTTGGCTTTTTACTTTCTTGATGTTTTGGCCTTTTTACGTTTTTTGTGTTACACAAAAATATGCTGATTTATTTAATTTTGTCGCTGTTAGATTTCTTTTGCGTTGTATTAGATGAGCTAAATTGTTATTGCTGACGTTAGTACTGCTGGGTGGGTTTACAATGCCTGAATGTATTCTTTGATGGAAGGATTAACGTTGTTCTGCCTCAAATCAAAAAGCATATGTACATGCGTGTATATGACCAGGGGAAAGGGAGGGAATGGATGTCTTTGTTATAATTTTTTGTTCTGAATCCAATGGCTGTTGGTTATTCTTGTTTTCCTTATATATGAGTATATTATGTGGTGAAGGGGATATGGGTGAGGATGTGTATGTGTGTGTAAGTGTTTAAATGATACATCAGTTTCCTCTGTTTATATCCATTTGGTTGTTGTTGGTGGTGGTGGTGGGGGTGGGGTTCTGGTTTATTTTGCTTTTTGTTTGTTTTGGGTTTAGGGTGGTTTTCTTGGGGAGGGGGAAAGGGGTATTTTGGACTCTTTCTCTCGTCTTTTGTTAGTTCTATATTGTTCTTCATTTGTCTTGGCTGTTATTCTTGTCCTATGTTAGTTATTGTCGCTGTTGTTGTTGTGTACGTATGTTTGTGTTTGTTTGATTGTTTATTTCCTTGTTGTGGTTGTTCTTGTTGATTCATCTTTTTTGTTGTTTTTATTCAGTTGCTTGTATGGTTGAAGGTTTGTGTGTGTATGTGTGTGTGAGGGGGGGGGGAGGAAAGCAGTTGGTGTGGGTTTGTTTGTTTTTATTTTGTTTTGTCTTCTTTGTTTGTTTTGGTTTAGTTTTACTTTGTTGCTTGTTTGTTTGTATTATGACGGATATTTTTTCAAGATTTTTTTATTATTTGAATTGTATGGTTTAATATTTTTCTGGTTTTTTTGTTTTGTTTTTAACTCCACATATGCATATTTTATTGTCTTTTCTTGTTTGATTTGTATAGTTTACCATAGATTAGGTTTTTTATTCTATGTCTGCATATACATTATTTTCTTTCTCGCTTTTTTTTTCTTTAGATAGATGGCTTGATGAAAAAAGCAAATGCACTGCTCATTCAATGTGCCATCTGAAAATAAAAGTTTGACTTTGACTTTGACTTTGTGTGTGTTGGCGGGCAGGTGATAGACGAGACGCTGTCTCCCACGTGGGACGAGATGCTGATCGTGAAGGAGGTGGAGATGTTCGGCACCATGGACGAGATCTTTGAGGACCCCCCGACCATCGTGGTGGAGATCTTCGACAAGGACAAAGTGGTGAGCTCCCCTCGGCATTTTTGGTGGTGTGTGTGTTGTGTGTGTGTGTGTTGTGTGTGTGTGTGTGCTCTTTCTTTAATTTAATGTCTATTCACTCAAGGTGATATTAGACCAGTATGTGTAGTGTGTGTGTGTGTGTGTGTGTGTGTGTGTGTGTGTGTGTGTGTGTGTGTGTGTGTGTGTGTGTGTGTGTGTGTGTGTGTGTTTTGTGTGTGTGTGTGTGTTTTGTGTCTGTGTGTGTGTTTTGTGTCTGTGTGTGTGTGTGCATAGACACTTCGAAGTAGTACTAGTCTGTCTGTCCTTTTGCTCGTTCTGTCTGTCCGTCTGTCTGTCTGACTGTCTGTCTGTCTGTCTCTCTCTCTCTCTCTCTCGCTCTCTCTCGCTCTCTCTCTCTCTCTCTCTCTCTCTCTTTCTGTCTCTGTCTTTCTGCCCCTTCTCTCTCTCTCTCTCTCTCTCTCTCTCTCTCTCTCTCTCTCTCTCTCTCTCTCTCTCTGTGTTTTGTGTGAACTCGGGTTTGGATTTGTTTGGCTCAATCAAGGAGTTGGAAATTGTAGAGAGTTTATTAACGCTTTCAGGCAAAGATTGATTGACTGCCGATGGCAGCAATGGAGTGATCATATACAAAACAGTGAAAGATTTCAATTGTACAGACAATTTATAAGTTCGCATGATGTCAAACCTTATCTAAAACTTGATTTGGATATACATTTGAAAAGAATTATGTCTAAGTTTAGACTTGGTGTATCAGATATAAATGTTCATAAATTCAGATATAGAGAACATGATATTGACGACCACGGACTGCTATGCCCATTATGTAAGCAAGCAGAGGAGGATGAAGTACATTTTGTGTTGTGCTGTCCAGTATTAGAGGATGTTAGGCAGAACTACATCCCTGTTAAATATAGTAGACAGCCTAATTTATTTAGACTCTGTTTACTCCTGGCATCAAGTAATCCTGACGTTGTGCGCAGCCTCACTTTATATTTGTGTAAAGCTTTCAGAATAAGAGAGATATGGTTATCCTAAGTCATATTTTTGTAGCTGACTTTTTGTTATACGGTAACATGTTGTCGGTTTTTTGCTGTTTTTTGTTTTGTTTTTTGTTTTACTATTGCTTTTACCTCTACCAAAATACTAAGCAGTTCGGCAACCCCCTTCATGTATGGGCCAATGGCCTTTTTGTGAATAAATCATTCGAGTTCGAGTTCTCTCTCTCTCTCTCTCTCTCTCTCTCTCTCTCTCTCTCTCTCTCTCTCTCTCTCTCTCTGTCTCTGTCTTTCTGCCTCTCTCTCTCTCTCTCTCTCTAACTCTCTCTCTCTCTCTCACACACTCTCTCTCTCTCTCTCTCTCTCTCTCTCTCTCTCTCTCTCTCTTCTCTCTCTCTCTCTCTCTGTGCCACAATTGAGGGAAAAATGATCCGGTGGTTAGAACGGTATACTCGTGATCTAAAGATGCTTGTTCAGACCTCAACAGAGATGGCCTTTTGGGGGGATTTTCCCTTTGGAGTTAACAATGGTAATGACTGTACTCCTATTGCAAGTTCTTCAGATGATGCTATAAATGAAGGTCAAATGTACAAACGCAGGCATAGCATCTTGCGTACACGTTAACCTCCCATCTCTTTTTCGTAGAAGAGTAGGCCAGCTAAGGTCACTGGCGTGGATGACACCAGTATACCCAGCATGCATTCTAGCAGGTGAGGAATAGGCCTTGCCATGTTCAGAACTTTCATGATACACTGCCTGATGAACTCATGTTAGTGCCACATCAACTTCTTCAGGAGTTAAGAAAGAAGCCACTTGAATCCTGCTTGTCACGACTTGATTATGGGAGCATGTCACTTCCCTGTTGTGGTTCCCATGTGTTAGTATTCTACAATATGATTATGTGATGTGATTCTTTGATTTAGTTTATCTGAAGTTATCTTGGAATGTTTAGATGAATATAAAACGTAGTTTTCCTGTGTGGTTTTGTTTTTTTAGATTATGATTCCTATCAAATCCGGGCCTGTCAATGTTTTGTAATAATCCTTCATCAGATGGTTAACGTATTTTTGACTGGGCTCATTTCAGAGTCTTACTTCAGAAACTCTTCCTGGCTTTGCTCAGCTTACCCCCCAGTAACTCTTTCAGCCCAAAACCTGGAGCTCTTCTTCACTGTGTTAATGGTTGGTCTATAATCCCCATGTTGAATCATTGGTAACTGCTTTGCTGCTGACCAGGGCAAATCGGAGTTCATCGGCCGAGCTTTGTGCAAGCCTGTGGTGAAGCTGAGTTCTGAGGAGTACACGTCCCCCAAGTTCCCTCCTCGCCTCGACTGGTGGGACATTTACCGAGGCTCCGAGAGAGCCGGCGAGCTGCTGTCTGCCTTCGAGCTGCTGCAGGTGCGTGTTGTGTCGTGCCATTGGCTGTAGTCCTTCCCTTTTGTCATGTCATCACGTTGACTGCCATTGGTTGTTGCGGATCCCCCCCACCCCTATCACGTTATCTTGGTTGTGATTGGGTTGTAAATGTAGATTCTAAACATTCTCCTTAATTGTGATTGGTTGTAGCGGATCCCCTCACCACGTTATCTTGATTGTGATTGGTTGTCAGTATATATCCCGAATATTATCTTTGATTTGGTTGTCAGTATATATCCCGAATATTATCTTTGATTGTGATTGGTTGTAGCGGATTTCCCACCACGTTACCTTGATTGTGATTGGTTGTCAGTATATATCCCGAATATTATCTTTAATTGTGATTGGTTGTAGCGGATCCTACCTTCTGACGTCATTATGTTTTATCTTTATTGTGATTGGTTGTAGTCGGTTCCCCCATCCCCCCCCCCCCCCCCCCCCCCCCCCCCCCCCCCCCCCTAGCTTGTGACGCTATCATTTATCTTGATTGTTGATTGGTTGGAGCAATGTCACTAAAGAGCATAATTATGTGGTGTTTGCTGCTGGTTGCAAGCTAACTGACTGAGCTTGTCTGCATCCTTGTTTTGTTTAGAGGGTGTGCAATTTGGTGTTGGTTTGTTGTTGTTGTTGTTGATGAGATATTACCCCACTTTTGTGTCCTTTTTATAGACTCTTTTTTTGTGCTGTGGGCTTATTGTTCATGTGCACGTCATAACAGTATATTGGGGGTTTGAATTGTTTTCGTGCTCACAGTTTGTTATGGTGCAAAAAAAAAAGTGTCAACATTTTGAAAAAAAACCCAACCTTTGTGTTGAGACTTAGTCCGTAATGGTCTGAGTATGAGTGATAAAATTTGCTTACAATGTGTTTCAATTTTATCTTTCTTTTCTAAGAGAGAGAGAGAGAGAGAGAGAGAGAGAGAGAGAGAGAGAGAGAGAGAGAGAGAGAGAGAGAGAGAGAGAGAGAGTTGTGTGTACGTGGTTTTATCAGATATTGTGTATCTGAAACTGTAGCTTTTAATACAGAGCAGTGATACATTTGAATATAATACCATTTTACAATACGCATCAATATTTTTGCTGAACTGTCTGTTTGTTTTTCCCCCTTAGATGATTGAATTTTTCCCGATTTGACTTTAGATGATTGAATTTTTTTCCCGATTTGACTTTGAGTTATTTGTTCTGTTTGATTCCTCTCTCTCCTCGCTGTTAGTACCCCTTTGAGGAGAGCGACTTGCAAAGGGCCCATGAGACTCCGCCCTATGCCAGAAAAAAGATCCCGGTACCCTTTTTCTTTCTGGGTTTTTTTTTCCTAAATTTTTTTTCTTTACTCCCTCTCCACATTTTGTTTCGGCTACGGCTGTCGTCTTTTGACTCCTCTTGGTTACCATAGAGGGTTCCGAGTTATAGATATATATCACGTGATCTTGGCGACCTATCCAAAATGGCGAGTGTGTACGTCTCAGTAACGTAGCATGACCTTCACATTTGTTTACCAACTCGGAACCCTCGCGTGTTACAATTTGGGTTTTGTTTGGTTACAGTGATACTGTTTACTTATGACATTGTACTACTAACACACCCTTTCTTTTCTACAGAAAATCGTGCACTGCTGTGTTTTGTTCTGTTTGTCTACTAGAATAGGTAGTTTTCTGATGATGTTTTTGGGGACAGAAAAGATACGGTGTTCGCCTGCAGAGTTTATCTTGATTTGTTGATAGCCGTTAACTTTTTTTTTAAAGAAAAGACATAGTCAAAATAGTGAAACTAGAATAGCTTTTTTTTTAAATAGCTGCAAGGAAATGTGCAAAATCCACATTATATTCACTCACGAAAAAGTGATAGCTTGAAAAGTTTGCTGTGGTCATTCCATTTCGTTGGGGGTGGGGGGGGAGGAGGTTGTTATTGTTTGTTATTGTTTGTTTGTTAGAAGGGTAACAAACTCTCTCCCCGACTAGCAGCAAGTTATTTGTTAGCATGGTGGAAAAGAGATTGCTTTACAGTCGATTTGGTCATATCTGAGAAGTGTAATAAATGAATCAATCAATCAATCTTATAAGTGTAAGCGCTTCGATTTGTTTGTTTTTTACAAGATTCAGCGCTATATAAATTCCATATATTATTATATTATTATCATTATTATTATTATTATTATTATTATTAATAAATGAATGAATGAATCATTCAATCAATGAAAGCAAATTTCGGTGTTGTCATATGCTTTTTTTTTTAATCTGTCAAACTTCCCAAACAAACGTCTTATAAATTAAGCTCAATGCACGTCAACATTGTAAATAACGTCTTTTTAGAGGGGAAATTTTACCACCCAGCTAAAAGTTTAAGGTTTCATTTTGTAAGGTTAAGCTGGAAAAAATATATATATATGACCTGAGAAGTTCCTGAAAATGGCCACAGCAGCTTTTTCAGGTTTCTTATTATCTTTAACTGGGATGAACGAGTGAGTGAAGGAAATGCTGTCATGGTGACATAGTAAGTGACTTGATGCAGAAATTCACCAGTTGATTTATAAATGGGCGAGTCACTTCCAACAAGTTTCTTATAAAACTTTGACTTGATAGAGCTCCGTGTCAAGCACATTATAAGTACGCTTCTGTGTGTGTGTGTGTGTGTGTGTGTGTGTGTGTTGTGTGTGTGTGTGTGTGTGTGTGTGTGTTGTGTGTGTGTGTGTGTGTGTGTGCGTGCGTGCGTGCGTGGCGCGCGCGCGCGCGCGCGCGCGCGCGTGTGTGTGTGTGTGTGTGTGTGTGTGTGTGTGTGTGTGTTGTGTGTGTGTGTTGTGTGTGTGGCGCGCGCGTGTGAGAGAGAGAGAGACTTGATATTTAGTATTTCATACTACTACGAGTTCTGCATCATGATCTGGTATTATGTGGTGATACTTCATTGTTTATTTTGTGTCAAAACACGATTTTCTAGACTTCTGTTTCACACGCACACTGGTTTTTTCATAAGATTTTTGTAAGTACACTTCTGTTTGTAAAACCACCACCAAAAAAATCGCTTTTGTATATGTTGCCTATATGTCTGCGTCTTTGATGTATGTTGAAAGCACAACGTTTGTTATAGTGTTGTACTTATTTAAAATGATGCATATATATAAATGTATGATTTTGTGTATCTCTATCTGTGTTGTTAGGGTATTAAGTTGTGTGCTTCTTTTCGGTTTCTTTTCTGGATTTGTCTTGGATGTTGGTTGGTACTTTTAACATTGTTAGTGCTGGTAGATCTGTAATGAAAGATCCTCCGTGTGTGTCGTTCTTTTACTTCGTCGTCTTCTTTCACTTCTTCGACTTCTTCTTCCTCCTCCTCTCCTTCTACAAATTTTTCTTAATTTTTTTCGTCTTTGTCTCCTTCTTCTCCTTCATCATCATCTTCTTCTTCAGAAAATTCTTCTTCTCTTCTCTACTTCTTCTTCATAATTCTTCTTCTTCTTGAGAATTCTCCGTCTTGTTTTTTCTTCTTTTTTTCTTCTTTCTTGTTTTTCTTTTTTTTTGTCTTCAGTTCTTCTTCATTCTTCATTCTTCTTCTTCTTCTTCTCTTTCTTCAAATTCTTCTTCCTTCAAATTCTTCCTCTTTCTTCATTCTTTTGTCTATTTTTCTGTCTCAATTCTCCTTTTCTTCAAATTCTTCTTCCTCAAATCTTCTTCATTTTCTTCAAATTCTTCCAATTTTTCTCATTATCGTTTTTTTTCTTTCGCCTCTAGCTTATTTCATCTTCCTCTCTCTGTTTCTTTCCATTCTCCATCATTTTTGTTTTCGTTTCTTCACCTGTGCTTTTCGTTTTCATATCGTTTTGTCGCTTTGTCACCCAATCAGTCCGTTTCGTCAGTGTCTCTCTGTGTCTCCCTGTCTGTCTCTTCTGTCTGTCTTTCATGCTCTTCTGTCTGTCTGTCTTGTCTTCTTCTTCTGTTGTCTGTCTTGCATGCTCTGTCTTCTGCCCCCCCCCCCTCTCTCTTCTTCTCTCTCTCTCTCTTCATTCTCTCTCTCTCTCTTCTCTCTCTCTCTCTTTCTCTCCCGCTCTCTTTCACCACTCTCTCTTTTCCTTCTCTCTTCTCCATCTTCTTATCCTCATCTTCTCTTCTTCTTTTGTCATCAGTCTGACTCTTTTTCGCCTCTCATCTCTCTGTAATAGCCAGTCCAATCGTCTGTCTTTGTCAGTCTTTCTCTGAGTGTTTATGCGTTTCTCGTTCCTCTTTCATAGTTATGGTCTTTACCTTTTTCTGTCCTCTTTCTTCGTTTTACACACTCTTCTCTCTCTCTCTTCTCTCTCTCTCTCTCTCTCTCTCCTCTCACTTTTACACACACACCACCACGCACGCACACACACACATACTCTCTCTCTCTCTCGAACGCACGCACGCACACACCCCACGCACGTACTCACGCACGCACGCACACATAAATTCTCTCTCTCTCTGCACGCACGCACGCACGCGTGCTCACACACACTCACACTCACCACATAAGCCACACCACACGCACACACACACAAACTCACACACACAAACACGACACACACACACACACACACACACACACACACACACACACACACACACACACACACACACACACACACTCAGGGAGGGGGGTAGAGACGTAATCACTGTTTCGCAAAGCTAATAGCATCTCCCAAGTCAAACTTTCCCTTACTGAGGCTCTGACTGGCAGAAGAACTTGCCATCAGAGTATGCATATTATAAACGTCTGAGGAGGAGCTGAACACTAGATGGAAGGAGGCTGAGGAGATGCTGAAGGATGCTCTTCCTTGTATTGCAGCCACGTCTTTGACTGCAGGGGTCCATGGAAACCTGTCTGGGATCTGTTGAGCAGAATGGGGTCTGTGATATCTTCTTAAGAGACCATCACTGTGATGCGGAACTTTTGAGGACGGCAGACTTATTCCCAGCTGTCCATTTCTGCTAACGAAACTTGGTTCACAAAAAAACCCAGTACTGTAGATTTTGAAGTTTATATATGTACGTGACCTACCTAACGCAAGGTTAAAACGGATAGTTACAGAGTTCGGCTATTACAAAAGGCTTAGTGTCTTCAGACCAGAATGCTGGTTTGAACACAGCTGAATGCATTTCGTTTTCAACAAGTAGATGATTTTTTTTTTTAAATGCTGAATGTTAGCTTGCGCACAAGTCATTTGTTTTTTTGCTGTTATTTACTTTTGTATCTAGAAGCATGGTATTTTGCTTTAAAACATTAGGAAAAAGCGATTGTTTACTTGTATTACGTCACTGTATCTTATGTCTTGTTACTGTTATCATGTGTATATATACATGTGTGTCTTTAGCTGGCCGCCTTTGGGGACACCAGTGGCCAGGACCTGCCTCCTCTGGAGCTGCCCATGATGGACAAGGACCGTGGCCCCATCATGCCTGTGCCCAAAGGCATCCGCCCTGTGCTCAGCAAACACAGGATAGAGGTAATGCAATGTGCACCTGAGAGTCTGTCCCTGTTAGATGCCGGCGGGACCTCCTAGACCTTCTGAAGACTTGTGCTGTAGACATGTGCATTTTCTTCTGTCGGTCTATCTCCATTTCTTGTCTTTTTTCATACTGTCCTTTCTTGTTTCTTTCTCTCCTCCATAGTTGATGTACTACCATTCTGCCTAGAATGATTTTTAAAAACCTGATTTTTTTTTTCAAAATGATGGAGATGTTGTAACCGGTTTCTCACACTTGGGTTTTCTTCACTATTGTTTTCTGAAGGATAATTTGAAAGTGTGCGCTTTTCTTGAAGAATGGATGTTAATGGTGTTTAATGTCATAAATAGCTTGATGACAGAGACCTTTTGATCAAAAGGCCTTCCATATCCTCCTCTGTCTGTGGCATCTAACTTTACCGTTAACATCTTCATTTTTGTCAACACTGCAAACATATCTATTGTTTGGGTTTTCTGAAAGTAGTGACAATCCAAGTGAGGTGGCTACATCAGCTTTATTTATTTATTTATTTATTCTTTTATATCGAGGATAATGGAATAAGCACTCATGTGCTTTTTTACATCTAGTCCCCGTGTGTATGCGGTTTTGTAAATTTTGTCATCTGTTTCCACCAATGGCCTACTCTTTCGAAAAGCGGAACAGGATTTAACGTGTGCGCAAGATGTTCTGCATGCGTTCGCACACGGGGCCTCGGCTTATAGTCTCATCCGAAGGACTTTGACATTCAGTTCGATTGTTTTTGTCAAACTGGGAAGAAAGGGCGAGGCTGGGAATCGAACCCACAACCTCACGGTTTACTTGTTGGCAGGCGAACGTCTTAACCATCCTGCCACCTTCAGCTGAACTGGCTAGAAGCAGTATGAGTAGCCCTGAACTCATGTAGAACATCACTGAATTTCAGGGATGAACAAAAGAAAATCATGTCTGTTTGACTGGCATGGTCTACCCTAGTTTCGCTGTGTCGGGCCAGGTGCTGTTCTGGGGGGTGCGGGACATCAAGCGCATTCACCTGCAGCAGGTGGACCGTCCGCGAATCGACATCGAGTGTGCTGGTCACGTGCTGTCCTCCTCCATCATCCAGAACTGCAAGAAGAACCCCAACTTCGGTGTCCCTGTCAAATACTTCGACGTTGTGAGTAGCCGGGAGGAAATGTGCGTGTGTGTGTGTGTGGGTGTGTGTGTGTGTGTGTGTGTGTGTGTGTGTGTGTGTCGTGTGTGTGTGTGTGTGTGGTGTGTGTGTGTGTGTGTGGTGTGTGTGTGTGTGTGTGTGTGTGTGTGTGTGTGTGTGGGTGTGTGTGTGTGTGTGTGTGTGTGTGTGTGTGTCTGTGTGTGTGTGTGTGTGTGTGTGTGGGTGTGTGTGTGTGTGTGTGTGTGTGTGTCTCTGTGTGTGTGTGTGTGTGTGTGTGTGTGGGTGTGTGTGTGTGTGTGTGTGTGTGTGTGTGTGTGTGTGTGTGTGTGTGTGTGTGTGTCTGTGGAGGGGGGGGGGAGGGGTGTTACCGGATAGAGTCCATGATTCTTTAGGATTGTTCTTGCTGATTGAATACAGCTCAGTGGTCGGAGCACTCGCTTTCCCCCAGCCAAGTTAAGCAGCGTCGAGCGTGGTTACCAGTTGGATGGGTGACCGTTTTCGCGCTTTGGCCTCAGTACAGTTCCCCCAGTTCACCCAGCTGTAAATGGGTACCTGCCCTCTTTTAGGGTCAGGGAAGGTAAAGCAGCGAGGGAGAGGAGATGGGCGCCGCCCTCAATACACTGGCTCTAGAGAAGTGAGGTCTTTGACGCCTCGCTCCCCTACGACCTTAATATAGGTTATGGGACACCTTTACCTTTACAGTTGTTGAAAGAAGTGATGAAATGCCAACAAATGATTACTTTTTAAGAATCGCGTCTGGAAGCTGCCAACAAAATCAGGATTTACAACGTACACATTGTTTATGTAAATCAAAAGATGATTCTAGGAAGGCAGGATTGTTGCATATAAATAGTTTTCCAGTAGATCTTTTGACTTTCATAAACGATTGTAACGCTTGCTTTTTGTTTAATGTATGTGTAAAAACAATGCAAACAGAAAGTATGAAGTGTTCACAATTTCAATATTGCACATGGCATGGTTGATGTAGGAGAACTGAAGTTTGGTGTGACAGACTTTAATTTTGTTTTGTTGATGTTGTTTGTTGTTTGGATGGGTTTGGTGTTGTTCGGGTTTTTTGGGGGTTGTTTTGTTGTTGTTGTTTTGTGTTGTTTTTTTGGGGGGGTGCTCTGTAAGAGATTTGGCTGCAGAAAATTTGGCGGCAGTTCACTTCAAGAGAATTGATATATATAATTATACAGGTACTGATGGCTGGTTGATGGCACACTCCCTAAATCGGATAGCTCTGCTGGAACTATAATACAGTCAACCAAAAGAAATTTGGGATTTGGATATTTATCCTGGTTTCAGCGATGTAAGGAGACTTGAATGACTTAGAGTAAGGCACCACGTAACACGAGCTGCATCAGATATTGGCTTCAAATTTGAATTAAACGTTACACGAGATTTTTGGGTTTGTATTGCACAAGTTTTGATAGGGTGCTGCAAATTTCAGTTTGGAAACGACATGGCTTGTCTTTAAGGATGGATAGGGATTGTCACTGTGGTGTAGATATGACTGTTGGCTGAGATTTTGTAGTAAAAATGTTGGACCTTGCGCAATGCTTGAGACTTTGGCCGTGCCATAAAAATCTAAATATGGCTCTGAAGGTGATTTTTCTGCTGTCAGCACAAACAAGAATAAGGACAGGACAAGTATTGTGGACAGTGTGCTTAGTTTGGTTTGTTTTTTGTTTGAAATGAGAGTGAGGAGATGAGGTGGTCCATGTTATAAAAAAACCGTGTTAAAACAGGGAGGAGCAGCAGCACCTTGCTATTGCTGTACGTGATGACTGTGGTCCCTTGCAGGAGCTGCCGGAGAACGAGCTGTACTGCCCGCCCATCTCCATCCGCTGTGTGGACTGCCGCAGCTTCGGCCGCTTCACGCTGGTGGGCACGCACGTGATCTCCAACCTGCACAAGTTCATGTACATCCCCACCACCAAGCAGGCAAAGGCCGCCCTCAAGAAGCTCTTCCCCGTCAAAGGTCGGTGGCGTTTTGGTGGGGTTTGTTCTGGCTGTGTTCTTGTGTTATGTAGTGTGATAAAAGGAGTGGAGGAAGCTGGTTGCAAAATCTTCAGTGGTGTTCCAATGGTCTGCAAGATTATAGGATAGGAGGAGGAGGAAGAGGAGAGAAGGATGTCATTTTTGGCTAAGCTTCTGTTTGTTGTGTCTGGGGGGGTTTTGTGTGTGACTTGTGTCTTCATGTGAGTGCTAGAGAAGCGGGTGCTCTGAATATACGCCTGGTTGGAAGTGGTATGTTTCTGTGCAAGATGAACAGATTTCGTTGTTGTTTGTGGTTGTTTGGTGTTGAATGTCGTTACCTTGTTTGTCATTGAGGTTTTAATATGGAGGAGAGTAGTGATGATGACGATGATAATGATGATGATAGTGATGATGATGAAAAGGACGAAGAGGAGGATGAGAAGAAGGAAAAGAATACGATGAAGATGATGATGACGATGACAATGACGATCACAATAATGAAAACGACGATGAGGAGGAGGATAAGGAGGAGGAATAGAAGTACTACACAAAAAGAAGAGAAAGGGGAGAACATGATGACGACGATGACGATGATGAGGATCATCATCATCATCATCATCGTCGTGACGACAACGACGACCATCATCATCATCATCATCATCATCATAAAACATAAGAAGAAGAAGAAGAAGAAGAAGAAGAAGAAGAAGAAGAAGAAGAAGAAGAATAAGAAGAACCAAACCATCAACCTGATATCATCAATTGGGGCTGAGGTTTTTTTAAAATTCTTTTACATTCTTTCATACCGAGGATAATGGAATAAGCACTCACGTGCTTTTTTGCTTTTTTAAACATCCAGTCCCCCCGTGTGTGTCTGCAGTTTTGTCAATGTTGTGGTGGTGTGTTATGTGTGGGCAGGGCGGGCGATGGACGAGACGAAGGTGATCTCGGCAGGCTCTCCAGCCCGCTCCGTGCAGTCGGAGGACGTGGCCATCACCGTGGACGAGAACCTGCCCCTCATCCACAGGGATGCCGTCATCACCATCTGCACCCACGACAGCAACGACGTCAGTCCTCCTTTTCCTCCTCCTCCTCCTCCTGCCTGTCTTCTTTAGTGGGGGGGGGGGGGGGGGGGGGGGGGGGGGGGTGGGGGAGGGGGGGAGGTGGGGGAGGGGTGGGGAGGGGGGGGGGTCGGTTGGGTGGAGGGGTGGGGGGGGTGGTGGTATGGGTGGGTTGGAGATGGTGGGTAGGTGGGGGGGGGGGGGGGTAGGTTAGTAGATGGTGGGTGTGGGTTGGGGTGGGGTGGATGGGTTAGTAGATGGTGGGCGGGTGGGTGGGGTAGGTTAGTAGATGGTGGGCGGGTGGGGTGGGGTAGGTTAGTAGATGGTGGGTGGGTTTGGAGATGGTGGGTAGGTGGGTGGGTGGGGTGGATGGGTTAGTAGATGGTGGGTGGGGTGGATGGGTTAGTAGATGGTGGGTGGGTGGGTGGGGTGGATGGGTTAGTAGATGGTGGGTGGGTGGGTGGGGTGGATGGGTTAGTAGATGGTGGGCGGGTGGGGTAGGTTAGTTAATGGTGGGTGGGTGGGGGGATGGGTTAGTAGATGGTGGGTGGGTGGGTGGGTAGGTTAGTAAATGGTGGGGGGGTGGGGTAGATGGGTTAGTAAATGGTGGATGGGTGGGGTGGGGTAGGTTAGTAGATGGTGGGTGGGTGGGGTGGATGGATTAGTAAATGGTGGATGGGTGGGTGGGGTAGGTTAGTAGATGGTGGGTGGGTGGGGTGGATGGATTAGTAAATGGTGGATGGGTGGGGTGGGGTAGGTTAGTAGATGGTGGGTGGGTGGGGTAGATGGATTAGTAAATGGTGGATGGGTGGGGTGGGGTAGGTTAGTAGATGGTGGGTGGGTGGGGTGGATGGATTAGTAAATGGTGGATGGGTGGGGTGGGGTAGGTTAGTAGATGGTGGGTGGGTGGGGTGGATGGGTTAGTAGATTGTGGCTGGCTGGGTGGGTGGGGTGATCGGTGGTTATATGTATGTATGATGGTTGGACGAGTAGACGAGTTGGTGAATTTAGATTGCTAAATGAGGTGGGGTAGTTGGGTGGAAGGGTGGTGGGTGGATGAGTGGTTTGGAGAGTAGGTGGTAGGTAGGTGGGTGGCAGGATGGTCAATTGGGTGGTTTGGATGATGTGTTAAGTGGGTAGGAGATTAGTTAGCTAGTTGTGCCGGGAGAATGTGAATGGATAGCTAATTAATTTATTTGCTCGTTAGTTCGTTGGTTGCGTGGATGAGTGAATGGCTGTATAGATGAGTGGGTCAAATAGGGTTTTTTGGTTTCTTTCATTCTTTTTTCAGTTTGTTGGGGCTTTTTGTTGTTTGTTTAAGTCTTGAATCTTTTCTTTCGCCGATTCTTTGGTAGATTTTATTTTTAGTTACATTGTCTAGTTTTCACAACTCTGTGTGTCTTTCTGAAAAACAAATATTTGAGTTCTATATTAATTTTCTTAGGTTTTCCTCTGTATGTTTTTTATTAACTTATAAATGGCTTGCTTTCTTCTTAAACTAAACGTGTTCTTGTTTCTTTTCTTTTTTCTTTTTTCTTCGTCGTCCCCAGCTGAGCGAGAAAGATAAGAAGACGGCGGAGAACAAGCGGAGGAAGAAGAGCAGCGTGGACGAGGACGAACCCGACATGGATGCTCTGGACTGGTGGAGCAAATACTTCGCCTCGGTGGAGACCATGATTCGGGTAGGTGTCACCACTGAACCTCACCGCTTGCGTCACCGCTTTCTGCCTCCTACGTCACAGGTCACGTGCCCTTGGTAGTAGCCTCCCCCTGTGCCTCAGTTGGTGTCGATGTGTAGGGGGTCATTTTCGTGTGTAGAATTGCAAGGCTTGGCCAGGTTGTGAAAGGCGGACTTTCTGAAGAGGAAGTGCTTAAGGGGGGAGGGGGGGTGAGTACAGCTTATGGTTATGGGTCTTGTCAGATTTTGAGGCAAGCGTTTGGAGAAACAGCGAGAGAAAAAATGAGCTTTTGAATGCGGCTATGGCGCCATCACACCAAGATTTGAGATCAAGTGCGCATTTGATGTAATATGAAAGTTATGATATGACCGTAGTCGCTGAGTACATTATTTTATATATATATATATATATATATATATATATATATATATATATATATATATTATATATATATATTACTGATGAAAAAGATATGTTATGGGTCATTGGGCTGTACGTCACCCTTGGTCCTTTCTAAACCAAAGGTCAACAGTTGCAAATGTATTCAAACTGACTGTGAGAAACTTGTTGCTCAATGGACAAAAACTATCCCAAATCGGTAGAAGTTAGAATACAATCATCGGCGTTTTAGAATGCACCAACTTTTGTGCTTCAAACATTTATGAGCGTAATAAACTTTTCTCGTTAAAAATATATAAAATGGGTTGAGGGGTTTTAAAATTATAGGTGTGTGTGGGGGGGGGGGGGGGGATGAAAAGTACGCCTTTTGCAGCAGGTGACTGGCCATAGTGTGATGTACAGTGAAGTGTGAAGTGGAGGCTATGATTGGTCTGTCTGTGAAAGGAGGTCATGACAACAGCATGTGTAGTTTTGTGCCACAAGTTTTGGTTTTGTCGTTGCCTTTAAATTGCGGATGATTGGCTTGTGGCTTTTGTTCTTCCAGAACTTAGTTGCCTTCTTTCCCTGAATCCTGTTGATTTTTTACTGGTCATCCGTCACCATCATGACCGTTAGGTTGGAGCAGACTCACTTTTGTTGCCTTTCACTGTGCCATAGAAAGTCAGGAGGGAGGGCACCGCGCCTTGTGATGTAGTCTGTTTCAGACAAGGTAGATCTGGCTGAGCCCGTCTTTCTGCAGGTTGTAAATTGCATGCTGGGCATGCGTCTGTCATCCATACCGTCACCCATAGCTCACCTACTCTTATTTGAAAGATCCAAGTATTTTAAACCTGTGCACATCCCTGAAGAATCCCAGGGAGGAACAGTTGAAGGCAAGAGAAGAAGAGGCCGCCAAAAGATATCATGGGTTGACAACATCAAAGAATGGACCGCCCAACCCCTGCAACACCTTCTACTAGCCACACAGGATCGTGAAGCATGGAAAAAGATCTCTGTCGCGTCTTCTCTCATGTCCCCCCTACGTCCTTTGAGACAGGGACTGAGTGAGTGAGTGAGGGACATCCCTGAAGTCGGAATGCGGCTACCTTCATGGCGGGCAAAAACGGTTGCGTACGCAAAATGTCAACATTGGTGAATCTCGGAGCTCTAGCCTAGGAAAAAGAAAACCCCAGCCAAACAAAAACACGCACACTTGATGTTATGCTGCGTTCAAACCTCTCTCGGGGCCTCAGTGTACGGTCCCTAGAAAGACGTTGCAGGTCCATGTTGTCAACCACGTCACATCCAGGGAACATCCCTTAGTAGACAGTCCTCAGGACTGGAAACCCTCACTTCAGAACCAAAACTGAGTTCGATCCTCTGACCTGTTGCTGTCTGTTTTAAGTCAATCAAAACCACAGTACTATAACGCCCCTTTTTCCCATTAGGGTGCTTGTAGTGAGAATTTTGCAAAGAATTGTTGCTTGTTGATGTGCAACTGTAATCACTTTATGGCCCAGCACTGTGGTTAGTTGTGTAGGTGGATGTGGAGGTGGTAGTCGTCAGGCGTGCTGATGAACGTCTGTCTGCCTTTCAGTTCGTAGGGTCTGCTTGTGTGAGAGTGTTAAAAGTTGTAGCATGTTTGTTTGCAATTTGAACCCTTTTATAGCCATTTGGGTGTGTGTGTGTGTGTGTGTGATGTGTGTGTGTGTGTGGTGTGTGTGTGTGTGTGTGTGTAGTGTGTTTTTTGTTAGTGTTTGTGTTGCGTGTGTGTGTGTGTGTGTGAGTGTGTTGTGTGTGAGAGAGTGAGTGTGGGTGTGGGTGATGGGAAGCATATGGGGCTGCTGTAGTATTTCCCTCGCAATTGCCAGAGTTGTGGTGTCATGGATTAGTTCCCATGCTGGTGCTTGTGTGTGTATGTGCTGTCTGTATAATGACCGGCGATTCGTGGCTAATGTGCAATTCCCTCCCTTTACGCGCAGAACCCAGATTCTGAGGACGAAGAGGTATTCTAATGCACATGGCATTTTTGGCTTTCCATTTTTAAAGCATCTTTTTTATTTTTGTTTTCCAAAAGGGTTCTTTTATCTGAGGGGGGTGTTTGGGGGTTCAGGACTTTTTAGGGTTCTTTTGTTTTGTATTTTGAACAGATGTGTTTATGGTTTAAGTCACCTTGCTTTCTCTTGTCACCTTTTTTTAATGTTTATTTTTCCTCTGCGTTTGACTACGTACTATACACACAGGAAAAGATGTTGTATGCAAGTAACTCCATATCATTTTAGATTTTCTCTTTTTAGGTCTTTTTAATTTTCTGATTTGATTTGATAGATTTGATATATTTAATTTTTTATCTGCTATTCATATTTTATTTTTCTGTACAATTTCATTCTTTTTATTTGTATTCTAAGTTGTTTAAATGTATCTGTTTTCATGGCAGTTTTTGTATAATTTGTTCCCCTTGTTTTGATTTTTTTCATCTGTGTAAAAAGAAATAGGTCTGTCTCTTTTTCGTTGTTTTCTTTTCAATCACTATCTTGAAACTAAATCTCATGTCATTTGGTTTTATTTCATCCAGATTTACTTCAAGCATTTTGGGGATTTTTCTTGTTCGATCTCATAGTTTTCTTGTTGCCTCTTTTCTGTTGTTTTATTTTACAGCTATTAAAGTCTCTCTTAGGGGACGGGATAGCTCAGTGGTCGGAGCACTCGCTTTCCCCCAGCCAAGTTAAGCAGCGTCGAGCGTGGTTACCAGTTGGATGGGTGACCGTTTGCGCGCCTTGGCTTCAGTACAGTTCCCCCAGTTCACCCAGCTGTAAATGGGTACCTGCCCTCTTTAGGGTCAGGGAAGGTAAAGCAGCGAGGGAGAGGAGATGGGCACCGCCCTCAATATGCTGGCCCTAGAGAAGTGAGGTCTCTGACGCCTCGCTCCCCTACGACCTTATAGGTTATGGGACTCCTTTACCTCCTTTACCTTTAAAGTCTCTCTCGTTCTCTCTCTCTCTCTCTCTCTCTCTCTACTCTCCTCTCTCTCCTCTCTCTTCTCTCTCTCTCTCTCTCTCTCACAACACACACACACACACACACACAGTAACGTGCATTTCTTGTGCAGATAGTTATTAGCACCATGACAGTGAAAAGTGTCCGTGTGCTATTGAGGTGTTTTATAGCACAGGGAAAAATGCATGTTGGTTTGAAGCAATATGCCTCTCTTCTTTAACTAACTATGAATAACTGACAAAAATACAGATGAAAAACTGGTCTGTTGCTCCGATATTGTGGGTTATCCGTATTGGCGCACACAGAATCGTGTGTAGTGACAGTGTGAATTCTTGTTCTTTACGATTTCTTCATTCTTTTAGTGGAGAAACAGGTTGCTTGTGCTGGATGGTTTAAAATTCAAAGATGTCTAATGTGCGCATAATATATGTGTGTGTGTGTGAGTGTGTGTGCGCGCGCAAAGTAATGAACCATTCGTCGGAATTGAGTTTAGTATGAGTATACAGATGCCTACTTTTTGTTGTTTCGTTTGTTCCTGTCTTTTGCTTGCAATATTCTTCTAAGACTTGTTCACAGTCACGTTCATTTTTCTTCTTTATCTTTTTTCATCCATGTCTCTTTTCAGCATTTTGTGAATGGGTTACAATGTCTCTTATCTTCACAAAGCTATCAGTTGCATGTTTTCAGAACCAATGCATTGGCCGCTGCTTTTGTTCCCTTCATCGGTGTAGGACATCAGCTTTGTTTTAAAACCGGGGGGGTGGGTGTTGTCTTTCATATATTTCAAATCTGTCAAAAGAAGGGGACTTAAGCAACGCTTGGGTTGTGTTCTTTGTGGGAAGGGGAGGGGGGGGCTGTGTCGCGGAGGGGTTTGCTATTTGCTTCATAAAGGGGGTGGGGGGGGTAGGTTTAATTCCGGGGAAGGGGGGAGAGGGATCTGTTTTTTTATTTGTTGTTGAGTTTGTTTGTTTATTTATTTTTTTGTTTGTTTGTTTGGAGGGGGGGTCTTTTCTTTTCTTTTTTTTTGGGGGGGGGGGGGGGTGTGGGGGTGGGAGAGGGGCTTTTTATACGGGAGCACAAATACTTGGATATGAAATGGGATACCAGAAGATTTATTTTTTCTCACACTATGTCGCTGTTTTCTTTCTTTATTTCTTTGATTCTTTCTTTCTTTCCTTCTTTCTGCCTTTACTAAAGTCTCTTTTTTTTTATCCACTCAAAGATGAATGCTCATCTAGACACCACGACCTTAAAAGTTCTAGGCATGCCTACATTCTGCATGCGTTCAACTCCTCTGCTTGGCTGCAAAGAGACCTGAACGTAGTCGATTCTGGTCCTCCTGTGCATGAATTATGCATCTTTGCTGTTCTTCTTATCAATGTATAATTGCTATGGGGTGTCTTTTCTTTGCTATTGTAGTCATGGTTATGAAATGATGTTATAATGGTGATGTAAGGAATTTATAATATACAACTATATCTTGTACAAAAAAATAATAATAATATTTTTTGTTTAAATCAAAGCGAGTGTGCTGGCACTTTCAGCTCGAAGTTCTTTAGACACAAAAAAGAACGGGGACGGGATAGCTCAGTGGTCAGAGCGCTCGCTTTCCCGGACCAAGTCAATGGTGACCGTTTGCCTGCCTCGACTTCAGTACAGTCCCTTAGTTCACCCAGCTGTAAATGGGTACCTGTCCTCTTTAGGGACAGGGAAGGTAAAGCAGCCAGGAAGAAACAGACACAAAGGGAGGGGGGGGGGGGGGGGGGGGGGGGGGGGGGGGAAGGAACAGAACTGATGGAAGAATTGAACCCTAACTGTACACAGTTGATGATATAATGATGATGGTGCACCGGTGCTTTAAGAAAAACCAAGTCACTATTGACGCAAAACAAATGTCATTGATGACGTTTCTTTAGCCCTCAGTGTAGGATGACGTCATAGACATTTTTTTTTTTTAATCAGGTTTTTGGTTGTAGGTGACTTAATTGCCTTTTGGAAAAATTGAATTAATACATGCACCTGTTGTTGTTGTTTGTTGTTGTTGTTGTTACGCTCGTAACATATTTTCCTGTCAGTCCGTTGAACAGGAGTTGTAGACAAAAGTAACTCACAATAATATTATATTATGTATGTATGTATGCATGTATGTATGTAGTTGTATGTATGTATGTATGTATGTATGTATGTATGTATGTATGTATGTATGATGTATGTATGTTGTATGTATGTATGATGTGTTGTATGTAATGTGTATATGGATGATGGATGTGGATTAGTATGTCTGTATGTACTGTGCATATATATATATATATATATATATATATATATATATATATTATATATATTGAAGTCATTTATCTGTTTTTATTCTATTTGCTCATTCATTTAATAATAATAATAATAATAATAATAATAATGATGCATGGAATTTATTAAGCGCCATATCTTGAAAAAATGCAAATCATAGCGCTTTTGTTCATCCCACTCATTCACATGCAGCCAGTTACAATCAATAGTGTTTACAAATTCAAATGTATACACACACGCACGCACGCACACACTCGCACGCACGCACACACTCGCACACACATAAAGGTTATACACCGGCAGGGTGATGGGGTTTTGGGCTGTTGAGGGCAGGAACAAAGAATGGAACAAGAGGGGAGAATCTTAGGTTTGAAATAAATGTGTCTTGAGGCCGGATTTAGAAGCGTCATAAGAAGGCTTTTGGCAGAGGGAGAGAGGGAGGTCATTCCAGATCAATGGACCAGAAACAGAGAAAGAGCGACGGCCAACGGTGGACTGGTTATTCATACATTCATGTATTAATGTTATGTATTATTTATCTCTTCATTCATTCATTCACCCATTCATTCCTTCATTCATGTCTTTATCTCTTCATCATTCATTCCTGTCATCACGTCCCTTCTGTGCCTTTGAACAGGAGCACGGGCGGGGGGAGGACGTGTTCAACGTGGAGGCTCTGGAGGCTGAGAGCAAGGTGACGGAGAGGGACTCCCGCCCAACACTGCTGGCTACGGCACCATCCCCAACGGTAAGTACGGCCGTACAGGGTCAGCCTATAGTCAGCTGATCTGTCTGTCTGTCTGTCTTTCTTTATTTCTTTCTTGTTCTTTCTCTGATCTTGCTAACACTGCTGGTTACGGCACCGTCCCTAACGGTAAGTACACTCTATACAGGTCAGCCTATGTTAGATTATCTGTCTGTCTGTCTGTCTGTCTGCTCTCTCTTCCTATCTTTCTTTCTTTCTTTTCTTTCTCATGATCTTGCCAACACTGCTGGCTATGCCACCGTCCCTAACGGTAAGTACAGCCATACAGGGTCAGGCCTATAGTCAGCTGATCTGTCTGTCTGTCTGTCTGTCTGTCTGTCTGTCTGTCTGTCTGTCTGTCTTTCTTTCTTTCTCTCTTTCTTTCTTTCTCTGATCTTGTCAACACTGTTGGCTATGCCACCGTCCCTAATGGTAAGTACATCCCTATAGGGTCAGGCCTATAGTCAGCTGATCTGTCCGTCTCTCTGTCTGTCTCTCTGTCTATCTATCTATCTATCTTTCTCTCTTTCTTTTTCTTTCTCAGATCTTGCCAACACTGATGGTTATGCCACTGTCCCTAACAATACGTACATCCCTACAGGGTCAGCCTATGGTTAGCTGATCTGTCTCTCTGTCTGTCTGTCTGTCTCTCTGTCTTTCTTTCTTTCTTTCTTGTTCTTTCTCTGATCTTGCCAACACTGCTGGCTATGCCACCGTCCCTAAAGATACGTACATCCCTACAGGGTCAGGCCTATAGTCAGCTGATCTGATTCCCAGTTCATACTTTTCTGTCTGTCTGCTTTCTTTCTTTCTGTCTGCTTTCTTTCTTTCTTTCTTCTTTATTCTTTCTGTCTTTTTTTCTTTCTTTCCCTTTTATTCCGATACTTCCCTGAAGTGTCAGTCCCGCAGCTGATCTGATTATGCCTCTGTCTCTCTGCCTGTCTCTGTCTGTCTGCCTGTCTGTCTGTCTCCTTCCAACACGAATAATACGAACACACCATGATAATACGAAGAGTGTTCCAAACTTTCGTAGGACTCCAGACATGACATGGAACACAACGTCATGCCATAGAGGTAGATGGGTGTCGAGAGATAACGCACCTGCCTAGAATGCGAGAAGTGTGGGTTCGATCCTCGGTTGAGCCCGAACTTTTCCCCCCATCCACTAGACCTTGAGTAGTGCTCTTGGTGCTGGTCTTTCGGTTGAGTCGATAAACCGAAGTCCCGTATGTAGCATGCATTCAGCGCAGGAAAAAGAACCCAGGGTAACAAGAGAGCTGCCCCTGACCAAATTATGTAGGGAAATGCCCCTCTGGTAGAAAAACAATAGACAGACAGGAAAAAAAGGGTAACCTTGCTCTTGTGGTGAAGCATTTCCCCAAGGAGAGCATCCCGATATCCACGCAGAGAAATCTGCTGCGACTTAAAATGGTAGCAATACAACGATGTTGCTCTTAATTTAGATCGACCTTAAGATAAAGTGCTTTTGCAGCACTGCTTAAGCTGTTTAACTGCTTTTGTGAGCCTAGGAAATGTTTAAGATAGCAGGCTACCCTCATCAGCAAGCAGAAGAATATACAATTCTGTGAAATCTTGGGGGGATAATGGCGTCATGTTTACCATTGTTAATGACCTATGGCTAAGTCATTAATAAAAACAGAAAACCAGAAAGGGCTTAATACATTGCCCTGTTTAACACCTGTGGTACAGTTTATCATGTCAGTCAGATTAGTTCTGCTTCTAATTCTGCCTCTAACATTCTGATACATGGCTCTCAAACACTAATAATTTAAACTTCGCACCATTTGTCAGATGAATAGGCCATAACAAGTGTCTATCAACAGAATCAAATGCTTTTTCAAAGTCAGTAAATGCTACATAGAGCTTACGGTTATGAGCAAACTGTTTCTGTACAAACGCCAGCAAACGTTATGATCGATAGTGGAGTAACCTCTCTAAAAACCAGCTCGGTGTTCACCTGTAATATTTTTCATGACCCATTCCTGTAACCTATTATAATGAATAATAATGTATGGAATTTATATAGCGCTGAATCTTGTAAAGCAACAAATCAAAGCGCTGACTGGTAGTTCAATTCAACTTACTACTTATGTAACCTAGAGAAATTCCCCTGTAATTATTATGGCTATCGATATCACTCTTTTTGTGTAATATTGAAATTAAAAGCTCAGTCCATTTATCTGGTAAAAAGACGATTATAAAACAATTGTGTTGAATAATTTTATCAGGAAAAGCACAACATTTTCACCTGCATTTTTTTAAACAATTCTGTTATTTGATCAGGGACAGCTTTTTTTTCTTCAACAAATTTTTTTATGATCGTCTTTTTACCAGATAAATGGACTGAGCCAATAATTTTCATCTTTAGATATAGGACGATCAAAATCTCTGTGAGAGAGAGAGAGAGAGAGAGAGAGAGAGAGAGAGAGAGAGAGAGAGAGAGAGAGAGAATATGATGATGATGATGATGATGATGATGATGCACAAACATCACACAGTGTCTGATGCTCCTCCTAACTGGCGGATGGATGGGTGGATGGTGTTACAGGGGAGGTGGAGTTCAAGCAGAGCGGGAAGAAGTCAGACAACAAGAAGTCGGAGAAAAAGGAGGGGGGCGACAAGAAGACGTTTAAAGGAACAGCCCGGGCTGTCACGTTAGCCAAACAGCTCTCCCCGCGCACACAGCGCAAGAAAGAGAAACTGCTGAACAGCACGGCACAGCTAAAGGTCAGGGTTGTGTGTGTGTGTGGTGGTGTGTGTGTGGTGTGTGTGTGTGTGTGTGTGTGGTGTGTGTGGTGTTTGGGGGGTTTAGTTGATCTTTTTTATTTTTTCGTTTGCTGTTTGTGAAGTGTAGTAGAATAAACAAGAATATGCTAGAGTACTGTGTCTGTAGTACTGGCTAAAAAACGAAGAAGAAGACGACATTTGGTTTTTATGGAAAGGTAAGGGTGTCCTATAACCTATAAGGTCGTAGGGGAGCGAGGCATCAGAGACCTCACTTCTCTAGAGGCCAGCATATTGAGGGCGGCGCCCATCTCCTCTCCCTCTCTGTTTTACCTTCCCTGACCCTAAAGAGGCAGGTACCCATTTACAGCTGGGTGAACTGGGGGACTGTACTGAAGCCAAGGCGCGCAAACGGTCACCCATCCAAGTGGTAACCACGCTCAATGCTGCTTAAACTTGGCTGGGGGAAAGCGAGTGCTCCGACGACTGAGCTATCCCGTCCCCATGGTTTTTATGTAGCCTATAATATTTTCTTTTTCAGTGTTGTTTTGTTTTTACTTACACATTAAATTTGTGTACATAAGATGGAAGACCTCCAAAGCGAGAGACATCTAAGGAAAGGAAGAAGAATTAATGTTGGTTTGGAATACAAGAATTTACAGTGCTACGTGTTGACCCCAAAAAAGGGGATGTTCCAACGTTGGTTTTGCCAAGAAGCTGGAAAGAGAACGTGTGTGTTCTTATAGTAGTGTATTATTATGTTCATTATTAGAAAATGTGTGTTTTGATTCTCGTACCTTATGTTGATTACCAGGAATATTTGTTTGTTTTTGCTTAGGCTAGTTGTTTCCACACAGTTATTTGAATAAGGAAGGTGGATTGGCAAATGATGGATGATGCATTTTCAAGATAGGAGTCTGTTTTCTATTGATTGTGTGGATGGCGAGAATGCCTTTGCCAGTGACTGATGATTGATTTTTTCAGGGGTTCTTTAGCAAAATTGTCAATCGTGGTAACGACGACGATAATTTCTCTGTGGAGACTGACAAATATGCCTTCCTTGAGAAATTTGTGGTAAAAATACTGACATCAGCCGTGTAGCTTTTATTTTCTATTTTTCAACGGTATTTTGGAATGAAAAAAATTCAGCACCTGGGAGTGGGTTTAAAATACACGAATGTGGAAAAGTTTGGAGGTGTATGAGGCAAATATTGCAGTAAACACTTTATTTTGTATGACGTGTATCCTCTTGTATCATGTATAGTTTTTGTTGTTATATCCATTTATACAGGGATATTTTTTATTTTTTATTTTGTAGTGGTGGTGCATGGTTGTGATAAAAAAAAAAATTTCATCGTTAAAAATGTGTCATTTTATGTGGTGTATGCACTTCAATTGTAACTACTACACGAGGTATTTTTTGTACTTTTTTTTCTTGAATTTTAATGTACTCCTGAAAGAGAAGAATTTCAGTTGTGGGCACTGTGAATCAGCACAAAAGTAGCATGATGCATGCTCACAGTTACTAAGTATAGGCAGTCTGGTGTTTTCACTATAGCAATTTTCGTCATGTCGTCATAGTCGCTGTGTTTTCGTCATGAATGTGATGTTTGTGGTATTTTCAGTCTTCACTAGCAGTGACGTAGTCTTTAAGTTTGTCAGGAGGAATGATGATCAGTGGAGGAAGGGAGGGAACCCGCGCTTGAATGAGTAAAGCGCGTTTGCTTCCCTTGCTCGGGAAAGCGATGCCGAGATTTTGTGTTGTGTTTGTGTGTGTGTGATGTGGTGTTCGGTTGTATTGTATTGTGTTTGTTGTAATGTCTGTTGCCGTGTTGAGTTGTGCCCAAATGTGTTTGTACTTTCTAGTGCAGTTTACTCTTGGGTGCTGTTCTTTGTTGTGATCACCATCATGTGTTCTAAATTATTGTATTGTATTGTTTCGTATTGTATAGTATCATATCGTTTCGGTTCGTATTGCATTGTGCTGTGTTGTCTTTTATGTCATTGTGTTGTATTGTATCATATCGTGTCGTGTTGTTCATTTCGTATCGTATCGCATCATCTTGCATTGTATTGTATTGTATTGTATTCAACTGTGTTTGTTTCAGTACTCATTGGAAGGAACAAAAACAAAAATTTCCTTTAAAATCCTAATAAAAAAACTCATGACTCCAAGATCTGTAGTGTGAACTTAAATTAGTGAACATTCTTTCGAAGTCTCCAATTATGATATATATACCAAGCGCTAATCAGTAACACCTGAAACTTTTTTTCTTTTTCTTTTTTTTAGAAAAAGCACAACAAAAAGTTGTTGTTTTTTAAAGAAAGAATGAGAGAAAATAAAGTAAAGGTAAATGAAAAGAAAGATTACGGTTTTATGAAATTTTGTAAAATGTTTTGGTGGTTTTTGTTGTTTTTTGGGGGGTTACTATTTTGTACTGGTGGGGAGTGGGGAAAACGTGCACGCGTGCCCCCATAGGTTTTTATTGTTGTAACTTGTGAACATGTTTAGTGTGTGTGTGTTGTTGATGGCAGGGAATATGGAATCCTCTAGCTCGCAGACATTCTAAGGACAGTGTGGCCTCCAGTGAGAAAATACAGGCTGAAACACTCGTGGTAAAAAAACATTCTTCTGAGTTCTGAACTGGGCCTGCTTGGGGGGGGGGGGGGGGGGGAGGGGGAAGATGGGAGGGTGGGCAAGGGGGGTAAGCATGTCATCTCAACAACTCTCTCTCCTTGCCATAGTGGGTTGTTGTTTTTCTTTCGATGAACGATGGTGTGTATCTTTTTTTCCCTTCTGTCCTTTACTTGCTACCAGAATGATCTCTTTCTCTGTTTGGCTGTTCGCTCCTTCCTGGCTTTCTCTTAAAAAGAAGGGAGGACGATTGGGGTTAGGTTCCTAGCTTAGTTAACTCGGTGAGGGGGTGAGAGAATGAATGGGTGAAGGAAGGAAGAAATGAATGAATGGACTTTTTTTTTTATTGAGGGAGTAGAATAAGCACAATGGTGGTGGCATTTTCATCCAGACCTCAGTCAAAAATAGCAAATTTGAATGAATGAATGAATGAACATTTTTTTTTATCGAGGAAAATAGAATAAGCACAATGGTGATAGCTTTTTCCATCCAGCTTTTGGTCAGAAAAGCAAATATGAGTGAGTGAGTGAGTGAGTGAGTGAGTGAGTGAGTGAGTGAGTGAATGAATGAATGAATGAAGATTTTTATTGAGGGAAAAGATTAAGCACAACGGTGCACAATGGCTTTTTTTTTATCATCCAGCCCTCAGTCAAAAAATAACTGAATCAATCAATCAGTCATTCATTCAGTTAAATAATAAACCAAAGAAATTCTAAGGAATTGGGGGGGGGGGGGATTTGTAATAACATGAATAAGCAAACAGTAAAAAATAAAATTAAGAGAGAGAGAGAGAGAGAGAAAGAGAGGGGAGGGAGAAGATTCACAAGCACAGGACATATACCACAGAGAGAGAGAGGAAGGGAGTGTATGGTGTTGCATTGCACAAAAGAGAGAGCAAGAGAAAGTGAGAGAAGAGAATATCCAATAATGATAATAATATCAATGTAATATTACTGTCACTATAGGACTCCAATAAGGGGACTCTTTGGAAGACGACAAGCAAGCGGTAGATACTGTTTTACCCTGGTAACACAAGTATACATCAGTTTGGCAGCTAAATCCATTGACTCCAAACAATCGGGTTAGACGAAGATGCATGAGTCTCGATGTTTGTCACACTTGTAAACACAACACTGCTTCTGTCTAGCATCTTCAGACCTTGCCTTGTAGAATTCTTCAAGAGCTGAGATCATTGGTGATGCTAATGCAATTCTACGAGTCATAGATAATGCTAATGCAATACTAAGAGTCATTGATGATGCTAATGCAATTCTACGAGTCATAGATAATGCTAATGCAATACTAAGAGTCATTGATGATGCTAATGCAATTCTACGAGTCATAGATAATGCTAATGCAATACTACGAGTCATTGATGATGCTAATGCAATACGAGTCATAGATGATGCTAATGCAATTCCAGTCATTGATGATGCTAATGCAATACGAGTCATTGATGATGCTAATGCAATACGAGACATAGATGATGCTAATGCAATACAAGTCATAGATAATGCTAATGTAATACTACGAGTCATAGATGATGCTAATGCAATACAGGTCATTGATGATGCTTATGCAATACGAGTCATAAATGATGCTAATGCAATACGAGTCATAGATGATGCTAATGCAATACTACGAGTCATTGATGATGTTTATGCAATACGAGTCATAAATGATGCTAATGCAATACGAGTCATAGATGATGCTAATGCAATACTACGAGTCATTGATGATGCTAATGCAGTACGAGTACATTGGTGATGCTAGCTAAACGAGTCATTATGATGCTAATGCAATCACGAAAGCAATAAAAAAGTCATTGATGATGCTAATGAGGTACGAGTCA
>CM054140.1:16188290-16190790 GCA_028751875.1 Rapana venosa | reverse complement strand
TACCTAAAAGTATTCCTTCTGTGCTCTAATGACTTCCCAACATTCGGGAAGAAGTCCATAATACATTTAAAAAATCCTTGAAGATCTAGGCCCAGTAAGAAGGAAATTAATTTAAATTCAAAAAGGAAGAATCCAGAAAAAAAACCGCAAAGCAAAGAGATCGATGTCATATAAAAGAACAATTTTAAAGGGGCAGAGACAGCCATGTTTTTAGATGGAGGACAAACGGGGACACGAAAACATGGTGAAGACTTTGTGGGTAACTTCAACGGGGCAGTGGAATTTTGTCCAGGTAAAAAAAAAAATGTAACGCCCAAAGTTGACCCCAAGATACAAGGGAAAAACTTTTCGCTGATAGGACTCGTTGAGCTTACTATGAGGGTTGTTTCCTTGCCGCTCTAAAGGCAATCGAGCCCACCTAGCGTTTTCCGGGACGGGTTCTGGAACAGAGATGACTGATGCCACTGCCCATTTCTACCCATTTTCCAATGTTCTGCTGGCTCTGCAGTTTTCGGTTATGTGCAGATGGTATTTTTTGAAAAGAGTGCATTTGCTTTTTTTTCTCAAGCCACTATCTAAAGGGGAAAAGCGAGAGAAAAGATAATGTTATAACAGACATAGAATTTAAAAAAAACCAGGGTTTAAACTATACAAATCAAAAAGAAAAGCCCATAACTATCATAATGAATTAAAAACAAAACAAAAAACCCAGAAAAATATTAAACCATACAATTCAAATAAATTAAAAAATCTTGAAAAAATGTCCATCATAAACAAACAAACAAGCAACAAGGAAAAAACCAACCAAAACAAAGACAAAACCAAATTTAAAATTTAAAAAAACCACACATCCCAAGCTTCCCCCCCCCCCTTCCCCCCCACTCACTACACACAAATATACACAAAACCTAACCTGTGGAGTGTGTGTGTGGTGTGTTGGTGTGCGCGCGCGAATGTGTTTTTGTTTCGTGTGCGTATGTGTGGGTGTCTGTGTGTGTATGTGTGTGTGTGTGTCTGTCTGTAGACGTCTATGTGTCTGAGTTTCAACTCCCCAAATGGACAAAAGTAAAAGACTTGGGGATTTTTTTTTGGTCTACAATAAAGACTGTAATTCATCGCCAGTTTATCTGCTATAACAATTATATAATGGACACTGAACTGCCTAGGGGGAAAGCCAGCCCAAAGAAAAGCAGTAAATTCTGAAAGAATTGATTTTTTTTTATATCTTTCAGGTAGGTTTTCTTTTGCAATGGAATTGTCTCTTTTTATCACTGTCTGTCTGTCTGTCTGCCTGCCTGTAGGTCTGTCCGTCTGTGTGTCTGTTTCTGTGTGTGTCTGTCTCTGTCTGCCTACCTGTCCCGTCTGTTCTGTCTGTCTCTCTATCTCTATCTCTCTCTCTCTCTCTCTCTCTCCTTTCCCCTCTCTCTCTCTCTCTCTACTCTATCTCTCTAGTCTAAATACTCAATAATTAGAGCCACTCATCTACCTACCCACATGCAGAAAATATACATGCACACGTACGCGGATACATTTGCCTTAATCAATAGAAAACTCAATCAAATATGCTAAATTGAGCAAACAACAGGTTCACAGGCACACAGACATAGAACATCCCTAGTGGAGATGCCATGTGCCTGTCAGTATAAATAGCATCCCCACCTTCGGGAAATTTGGCTAGATTCCTTTTTTTCCATCCTTTCTTCTTTTCTCCATCACCCCCTTTTTTTGTCATTTTCTACCCTCTTTGCATTTTTTTCCCTGAAAAATTAAAAAGAAAATATTTTTCCCCCAGGAAGTCAAAGGACTGGGCCTGATTTTCCAGGGGGTAGTGGCGGCGCAAGGATTTTTCGCTCCTATGACAGACAGCCATGGGGAAAAGAAAAAAAAACACAGACAACAGACAGACACAGGCACGCACGCAAAAACACACACACCCACCCCCACCCCCCCCCCTACCCCCCCCCCCCTATACCACTAACAACACATAACATATTAACACACAAACCCCCCCCCCCCCCCCCCCACACACACAAAAAACCACACTTAAAAACAATCCCCCAAACCCCCCCCCCCCTCCCCCCCAACACACACACACAAAAACAAACCACACAAAAAACCACACACATTAAACACACTAACCCCCCCCCCCCCCCCCCCCCCCCTCCCCCCCCCCCCCCCCCCCCCCCCCCACACACACAAAACACACACAAAAACCGCACACATATTAAACACTAACCCACAACAAAAACACCACAAATATTAAAACACTACCCCCCCCCCCCCCACAACAACACACCAAACACACCAAAACCATAACCAATATTAACACACAAACCCCCCACAACACACACAAAACACACCCATTAAACATAACCCCCCCCCCCAACACACACACACCAAAACAAAACACACACACATTAAACATAACCCCCCCCCAACAAACACACACCTTTAACACACAACCCAACACCAACTAACACACACAATTTCACACAAACCC
>CM054140.1:16180790-16183290 GCA_028751875.1 Rapana venosa | reverse complement strand
GATGGGTTTGAGTTCGGTGCTTACAACATGCTTGCTTGTGGTGGTTTGGCTGTGGTGTGTTTCAACACAATACTCATTTTGGTTTTTGTTGGTGTTTGTGTGCTGTCTTCGTTTGTGTGGTGTGTGTGTGTGTGTGTGTGTGTGTGTGTGTGTGTGTGTGTGTGTGTGTGTGTGTGTGTGTGTGTGTGTGTGTGTGTGTGTGGGGGGGGGGGGGGATGGGGTGGAGTGGGGGTGGAGAGGGGGTGTAGTGGGGGTGGAGTGTTGAAGGGGAGGGTGTGGGTGGAAGGAGTTAGTGTGGGTATGGAGGTTTAGTGTGTGTGTGTGTGTGTGTTTGAAGGACTCAGGGATGGGAGAAGAAGAGAGAGAGAGGGAGAGAGAGAGAGAGAGAGAGAGAGGACGAGAGAGAGAGAGAGAGAGAGAGAGAAAGTGGGGTGTGTGTATGTGTGTTACGAGAGAGAGAGAGAGTGGTGTGTGTGTGTATGTGTGTTAGGGAAGAGAGACAGAGAGACAAAGAAGAGAGAGAGAGAGAGAGAGGTGAGAGTGTGTAATGTTTGTGTATGTGTGTTACGAGAGAGAGAGATGGGGAGAGGACGAACTCGAAATTTTTATTGAGAGTAAATGGATAAGCACAGGGCTTCTTTACACCATGCTCTCACAAAAAAAAAAAAAAAAAAAAAAACCACAGAAAAAACCCAGAAAATAATAAAAGAAGAAAAAAGTCGAGAAAAAACTACATACTTCCTCCCCCCCCCTTCCCCCACACACACACACACACACTAATCAAAACAGAAGAACCGAAAAATAAACCTAGCAGCAACAAATAGACAAACACACAGCAATGCGAAAAACCCTTCAAGTAAACAAAGTATGCAACAGTAAGAATCAGCAGTTTTAGATACATTCCAATGAAGATTCAAATAAGCATCATAATGAAATACTACTACTATTATTAGATGAAAATCAAAGAGACAATAGAGAGAGAGAAAGAGGGAGAGGGAGGGAGGGAGGGAGAGAGACAACAGACAACTAGATAGGCAGAGACAGAGATAGAGCCGGAGCTATATGACAGGTACAGACAGACAGATAAACGGAGAATATACAAACGCATTTAACACTATGTTGTAGGGAAATGAATAAGTACAACGTTCCTTTGCACCATGCCCTACTCCACTTCCCATTTTCCTAAAAGAGAGAGAGAGAGAGAGAGAGAGAGAGAGAGAGAGAGAGAGAGAGAGAGAGAGAGAGAGAGAGAGAGAGAGAGAGAGAGAAAATCTGATTACCTGCCTGGTTTGTCTCTGTATTCTTATTTCTGTCTGTGTTTACTGTCTGTGTGTCTTTCTGTCTGTCCATCTCTCACTCTTTCTCTCTCTCATTATTTTACCTTTTGAAATTATATTGAAAACAAACAAGAGACCCATTTCTTTTCAGACTGGATGCAGTCAGTGTTTGTGAGAGAGAGAGAGAAAGAGATAGAGAGAGTGTGTGTGTGAGTGTGTGTATGTGTGTTTGCCTGCGTATGTGTGTTTGTAAAGTTTGCGTGTGTGTACACGCGTACATGTGCTCTTTTGTGTGTGTGAGTGCGCTTGCTTTTCTCTGTGTGTGTGTGTGCGCGCGTGCGTGCATGTGTGTATGTATGTGCGTGTGTGCTGCGTGCGTGCGGGTGTGTGTGCGTGCATGCGCGCGCGTGTGTGTGTGTGCGTGCGTACGTGTCTTACGCGCGCTCTTAAGGCCAGGTATCAAATTTTGACAGGCAGATTTGAAGGGTGACATTTTCGATCTGTCTTTCTGCCCCCCCCCCCCCCTCCCCCTCCCCCCCCCCCTCCCCCCTGTGTGTCTCCATTGCTTTGATTGCCTGCCTGCCTGCCTGCCTGTCTGTTATCTGTCTATCTGTCTGTATTGCTGGCTGGCTGGCTGGCTGGCTGACTGACTGGCTACCTGATTGCCTACCTGATTGCCTACCTGTGTATGGGTCGATGGATTTTTTTTCTTTCTCGTTCTTTTTTAATTTCTGTGTGTTGGTATTTATGTTGTTGTTCTTTTTCTTCTTCTTTTTTTTCCTTCTTCTTCTTCAAATTCTTCTTCTTCTTCTTCTTTCTTTTTCTTCTTCTGTTCTTCTTCTTCTCTTCTTCTTCTTCTTCTTCTTCTTCTTCTTCTTCTTCTTCTTCTTCTTTTTCTTCTTCTTTAAATTCTTCTTCAAATTCTTCTTCTAATTCTTCTCTTTATTCTTCTTCTTTTCCTATCTTCTCCTCCTTTACTCCTTCAAATTCATCTTTAACATCTTCAAAATCTTTTTCTTCATGTTTAAATCATTCTTCTCCTTCTTCTTAAAATTCATCACCTTCTCTTTTATATCCTTCTCCTTCCCCGTTTTTCCTTATCTTTCACAAATTATCCTTCAAATTATCCTTCAAATTCGTCATTAAATTCTTCTCCAAATTCTACCTCCGTTGGGAGTCATTGAGAGAACCGCATCGAAGAGTTAATTACCAAATTTACATTT
>CM054140.1:16170790-16173290 GCA_028751875.1 Rapana venosa | reverse complement strand
CCAGTTCATGTGGTGAGATTTCATCTGTGGCCATGTCGTGGGTTTGTTCATAGTCGGGCGTTTTTGCGGCTTGACTTGGTTTGAGCGCTTTGATTTGTTGCTTTACAAGATTCAGCGCTATATAAATTCCATACATTATTATTATTATTATTATTATGTCTTGGTCTGTATCCGTGCATTGTTAACACATGATGTCTGTCTCCGCCTCTGATTCCATCTCTATCTTTATTTGTCTCGCTATCTCCTTGACTGTCTCTCTGTCTCCTTTTCTGTCTCTCTGTCTCTGTCTCTCCGTCTCTGTCTCTCTGTTTCTGTCTCTCCGTCTCTGCCTCTCCTATCTGTCTCTCTGTCTCTGTTTGTCTTCTTCTTCTTTCACTTCTTCTTCAGATTTCTTGTTTCTTCTCTTCTTTCTTTCACCTCTTCTTCTTCTTTTCTTTCTGCTCCTTCTCTTACCTTCTTCTTCTTCTTCTTCTCCATCTTCTCTTCTTCTTCCTCCTCCTCTTGTTCCTCTTAATCTTTTTTCTTATTATTCTTTCTTCTTCCTCCTCAAATCTTCTTCTCATTCTCTTATTTCATTTAATATCTTCCCTCTCTCTGTCTCTCTTCTTTATAATAATAATAATAATAATAATAATATATGGAATTTATATAGCGCTGAATCTTGTAAAAAACAAAAACAAATCGAAGCGCTTCTTTGAGGCAAGAGACACACAGAGAGACTCACAGGCAGGCAGACAAGACAGGCAGATGAACAGGGATTACGAAGTATTGGCCACAGAATTCAGCTTGCATGCAGTGCATCAGTTGTTCTAAGGGATTAGCTGATGCGGTAACCCCTCCCTTTTGGAAACAGCCCCTCAAAGGGGCACATGGGTGGCTGGGCTTACTTGCCCCAGTGTTGGTTTCCTCCCTTGTTTGTTCTCAAAACCTTTCCCATCCAGCCGCTCTTTCTGATGATGCCCATCTTCTCTCTCCTCTCTGTCTCTCTCTCTGTCTCTGTTTCTGCTGTCTGTCTGTCTGTCTGTTCTTCTCTCTCTCTCTCTCTCTCCTCTTCTCTCTCTCTCTCTCTCTCTCTCTCTCTCTCTCAATCTTTCGAGTTCAGTGCGCTCTCTCTCTCTCTCTCTCTCTCTCTCTCTCTCTCTCTCTCTCTCTCTCTCTCTCTCTCTCTCTCTCTCTCTCTCTCTCTCTCTCTCTCTCTCTCTCGTTCCCTCCCTCTCTGCCTCTCTGTGTCTCTCTCTGTCTCTGTCGCTCTCTGTCTCTCTCTGTGTGTGCGTCTCTCTCTCTCTCTCTCTCTCTCTCTCTCTCTCTCTCTCTCTCTCTCTTCTCTCTCTCCTCTCCCTCTCTCTCTCTCCCCCTCCCTCCTCTTGCCTCTCTGTCTCGCTCGTCTCTCTGTCTTCTTTCGCTCTGTGTGTGTCTTTCTGTCTCTGCTCTCTGCTGTCTGTCTCTCTCTCTTCTCTCTTCTCTCTCTCCCCTCTCTCCCCCTTCCTTTCTCTCCTCTTTGCCATTCTTCCATCATTTGTCAAGGGCAGATTGGGAGTAGGGAGAGTTTTCTGGAAAAGTAGAAGGAAAGGTTGCCAGTTTTGGAGATATTAGTGTGTGTGTGTGGGTGTGTGGTGTGTGTGTGTGTGTGTGGGTGTGTGTTGGTGTGTGTGGGTGTGTGTGGGTAGTTGGGGGTAGGGGGTGGGGAGGGTGAGTGTGTGTGGGGTGGGGGGTGAGTTTGTGGGGTTTTGTGTGTGGTGTGGGTATGGTGTGTTCGGGGGGGGGGGGGGGGGGGTTTGTGGGGGGGGGGGGGTGCGTTGGTTTTGTATGTGTTTTTGAAGTATTTATGTAGTGTATACGGGTGTGGTTTTGTGCGCGCGCGTGTGTGTATACGTGGTGTGTGTGTGTGTATGTGTGTATGTGGTGTTTGTAATGTGTGTGTGTGTTGTGTTTTGTTGTTTTGTGTTTGTTTGTGTGTGTGTGTGTGTGTGTGTGTGGTGTGTGTGTGTTGTTGTTGTTTGTGTGTTGTGTGTGTGTGTGTGTACAAAACGATAGCGAAGACTTCTTCTGAATTCGGAATTTTCTTGAAAGTTTCCTCTTCTTCGTTTCTTCTTCAGACTCTTCTTCTTTCTTTTTTTTCTTTTATTACTCCCCCTTCTCTTCTTCATAAATTGTCCCTCCTGTCGTCTTTTGATCATTTTTCTCAGCCTCTTTTGTTTTTTTTGACCTTTGTCTTTTACCTCTTTTCCCTTGTTCATCCCCCTCTACCCCCACCCCCTCCATCCCTTTTCCCTTCTCATCCATATCCATTTTTTTCTCTTTTCAATTTCTCTCTGCCGTTTGCTCCTTCTCTGTTTCTGGTCCATCCACCGGGAATGCCCTCCCTCTTTCACTTCAAACAAAAGCCTTCACTTGATACCTTCAAATCCAGCTCAAAACACATTATTCCTACCTGAGACTTTCCCCCCCAAATATCTGTCCCCCAATTTTCAACAGCATCTTTCACCCTTTTAAGTGTTTT
>CM054140.1:16153290-16160790 GCA_028751875.1 Rapana venosa | reverse complement strand
TCGACAGATACTGACATAGCTGAACATCTTGAACCGCAGACCAACTGGGAATCTGGACAAACTGTTGAAATGAAATCAAGCCATATTTATTTTTTACTTGCTTGTCCCTGTCAAGATTTCGTGTGTCTTTTTTTTTTTTTTAAAGACGCCTAACTTTCTTCAATAACGTTCGTGTCCAAACTAACAAGATAAGTGCATCAGTGCTGACACGTCTACTGTAGGCATGTCTTGGTCCATAGAACCGCCCACTACTGATGTTGTTAATGAACTCAGCCACAACTGTGACGTGTAAGACGTACTGGTTTTCTTCTGGATATGAGTGGTCCAGGGAGAAAAATATGATAAAACGCATTGCATACCAATGTTAGTCAGTCACGTCAGATTTCTCTGCGTGAAATTCGGGCTGCTCTCCTTTGGAAAAACGTGTCGCCTCTTTTATTTCTTTTTTTAAAAGCTTCCTGTCTACCTGTGTATTTGCTTCCCTGTGACAGAGGCTTTTTTTGCTACAGAATTTTTGCCAGGGATAGTTCTCTTCTTGCCGTGGGTTCTTTAAAGTGCGCTATAATGAGTGTCGCATGTAATTATTTGGCATCTCAGGGGTTTACTTCTCTTTTCTCAGCCGAAAGACTAGCGTTCAGACCCTCACTCAAGGCGTAATGAATGGGAGACTGAGCTCAGATTTTTGGTCTGAACTTATCAGAACTGAACTTTGCATTATCTTTTAAGAAGGACCAGTGGATTGGAGAATTGGGGGATCGAACAGAAAGCCTTGAATACTATACAACACAGTACAATACAATACAACACAACACAATGCAATACATCACAAAGCAATGCAGTGCAACACAATCCAATACAATACTACTACACAGTATCATACAACACGATACAATACAACACAGTTCAACACAACACAACGCAACACATTAATCATTGTGATGAGCTTCACGTTCAGCGACATATCCCAGCATCAGACCTAATAACCTGAAGCCGGTATACAGCTGCCACACCCTTCAAGTGAGGCCTCCTCCCAAGAATGGCGCAGCCCACACCTGCCTTTCTGCACCGGGGCAAAAAATTATCTCCGTTAAGATCTTCAGGAAAGTCGTCCTTACTGACACAGAGAGACAGAGACAGAGAGAGAGGGAGAGAGAGAGAGAAAGGAGAGACACAGAGACAGAGAGAGAGAGACAGACAGACAGAGAGAGAGAGAGACAACACACACACACACACACACACACACACCACACACACTCAGAGACACAAAGCGAGAGAGAACTGGAACTGTTTATTGGGAGTTAATGGGTAAGCTCAGGGCTTTTTTGCACCATGCTTTCCAAAACAAAACCAAAAAATCATACGCAGACAGTAATAATCAACATTTGAACACACCATAATGAAAATTCAAAAAAATGATCATCATAATGAGAGAGGGGGGGGGGGGGGGGTAGAGAGAAAGGGGGGGGGGGGGCAGGAGAGAGAGAGCGATGGACAAATTTTAATTTATAGAGGGTTGAGAGAGAGAGAGAGAGAGAGAGAGAGAGAGAGAGGAGAGAGGAGAGAGAGAGAGAGAGAGAGAGAGAGAGTTATACATACTGATGCAATACTTACGTTTGGTTTAACGACAGTGTAGTTTTCTTAGAATATCAACACAGAAAGAAAAGAAAGAACAATGAACGCAAACATGGGGTTGGTTGGTGATGAAGGAGACGGGCAGAGCGATGACAGTTGGGAACAGCAGCATGGCTGGTGCCTGCCTCATTGCTGGCACAGCACAAAGTGGTGCTGGTTTGGCGCACACCGGTATTAATTTGGGGGTCACGTAGTATCTTCTATAGAGTGCGAGTGGGGAAAAAAGTTGGTGATTTTCACATATTTTTTTAAGCATGAAAAAATGGACTGTGCACTTGTTTTGGGGGGATTGAGGACATAGAGCAATACCAGGTAGTCACGATAATCATCAAATGAGGTTTGCCTGTATTCCTACAGCGTTGACCCCGCGCATGCATATTGCGGTAAGGAAGCTAGCAGACGACAAAGGACTGAAGGGGTAGTGTTTTCCTGAAAAATTAAAAAAATTCAAACCTACCAAATTTGTTCAAAATCACATGAGTTTTGAGTCAGAGGCTAGTCTTTCACAAAAAGTGGGTTTTATTTCCGTGGATGCCTTAGTAGCCTAGTGCGGTATGAATATAAGAGTCACATAGAAAAACAGAAGGAAAAGAGTGATTTTTTAAAATTCCGGTGTGCAGCCTGTATACATTCAGCTTCTGTTTTGCAAGAATGGGTCTAAACTATCAGCTATGGCTTGCCCTGCTTCCCTGCTCTGCTGTCCAGGACGGGAGTGGGGTGGTGTTGTTTTTCCGATTGAATAAAAGTTGTTGAAAAGCGAATTCTTCTTCGTCGTTGTCTTGTTGAATGCCCAGACAGCCACTATAGAGATGTCTGTTATAATTATGAGCGAAAATGCGTCGCGCTGCCGTTAAGTGCCTGACAAGTCAGGCCCAGCGCCTCCGTCTCCGTTCAGTGTGGGCGAATAAAGAAAGTGGAACCATATTACTGACTTGAGCGGTTGAAGTGTGCCCTGCATACCGCCGAGTAGATGGTGAACAGATTGTTGCCGTGCCAAATACTTTTAGGTATATTGTAAACATTATTTCCATAGATTATTATGCTGCTTGTTTGGTTTCGATATGCCTGGTAGGTAATCTTTAAATTCAGACTATTAATATATTTGCATTGAAATCGTTATAGTCAGTGTCATCATTATCTCGCATGCAATAAGAAGCGAAACATATATAAAATGCCAACATTTTCAAAGGGGTGAATTTTAATGACAAATAACTTGCAGTGCGAGCCAGACCTTTTAAAATAACATTTTAAAAAGGATGGGATCATTCCGCAAGAAAAAGGGAAAAAAGGTCAAGCTGACATAAAGAAGAAAAAATGTCGACTACGTACCCTTCTTCAAGTGAAAGAGCCATAGAGATAGTAGTAGCAGTTAAAGAAGCAGCAGTAGCAGCAGTAGCAGCAGCAGCAGCAGCAGTAGTAGTAGTAGTGTTAGTAGTAGCAGCAGCAGCAGCAGCAGCAGCAGAAGTAGTAGCAGCAGGTAGTAGTAGGAGGAGGAGCAGCAGCAGCAGCAGCAGCAGCAGCAGCAGCAGCAAAAGTAGTAGTGGTAATAGTACTTGTAGCTGTGTCGTCGTCGTCGTCGTCGTCGTCGTCGTAGTAGTAGTAGTAGTAGTAGTAGTAGTAGTAGTAGTAGTAGTGATAGTAGTGATAGTAGTAGTAGTAGTAGTAGTAGTAGTAGTAGTAGTAGTAGTGATAGTAGTAGTGATAGTAGTAGTAGTAGTAGTAGTAGTAGTAGTAGTAGTAGTAGTAGTAGTGATAGTAGTAGTAGTAGTAGTAGTAGTAGTAGTAGTAGAAGTAGTAGTAGTGATAAGGACGACGACGATGATAGTAATAATAATGATCATGATGATAAAAATAATTTTAATAATAAGGATGGTGATAATATTATTATTTAATAATGATAATGATGATGATAATAATGATAATGATAATCATCATCATCATCATCATCATAATAATAGCGACAACAATGGCGATAATGAAAACGTGAAAAGCGGACCCAGACAATTCATGGTTTTTCAAAAGCAAACTACTTATGACTGGGGAAAAAGGGGAGTTGGAGATGAAAGAGAAAGAAGAATCTTTTAAAATCACTGTGATTTACAAACAATAACAAAGGAACAATGCAACAAGGCGACATCATTGTACTCATTATAGACAAACAAAACAAAGCAAAACAAAACGAAAATCCAACAAAACAAAACAAACAAAAATAAACCGAAAACAAACAAAAACCAAGAGGAGAAAACTAGCCTTTTAACAAACAAAAAAAGAATTACTTTTTCACCTGCGATTTTTTAAAATCTATTTTCTCTCTTTTGTTCTTTTCTTGTTGTTGTTGTTGTTTTTGTTTGCTAGGATGGGGGTTGGGGGGTTGTTATTCTCATTATTATTACTCTCCAAGATTGTTTTTTTTTTTTTTTTTTAGAAATTTACGCCAGGGTACTTTTCGTCTTTCTGGTAATGGCATCCCCGTTTTGAAATTGTCTAAACACGCTTCTCCATCCGAACTTTTGTCTATTTTTCGCGCCCGTGAGTTTACAACGAGAAACAAATGGACCAGACGTTCGAGACTGCAGACGTTAGAGACTGCGGTTCTTGGCAAAGGGAGAGAAAATGTCGCTGGTGTCAGTTTTCGGCTCCGCACGGTTTGGATGGCTTCATTTGGCTCTCGGGCAGTATTGAGTTAAAGTTTGTGTTTCTGCTTCGTTCGTCTCTTTCTGTGTGTTTGTGTTGTTGTTGTTGTTGTTTTCTTTGTTTGTTTGTTTGTTTGATTCATGTTGTTAGTTTCTTGGAGACTTGTTTCGTTGGTGGGTTATTTTTTGTGTTCTTTCATTCTGTCTTCCTTTCTGTCTCGCTCTCTCTCCTTTCTTTTGTTTGTTTATTGTTTTCTCTTTTCTGTTATGTTCTGTTCTGTTCATTTCTTCTCTCTCTCTCTGTCTCTCTCTCTCTGTCTGTCCTGTCTCTCTGTCTCTCTCTGTCTCTGTCTCTCTCTCTCTCTCTCTCTCTCTTCTCTCTCCTCGCTCGCTCGCTCGCTCGCTCGCTCTTCGCTCGCTCGCTCGCTCTTTCGTTCTCTTCTTTTCTTTGTATCTTTTCTGTCTGTTCAGTCCTTTTCTTTCTTTCTTTCTTTCTTCTGGCTTTTTGCTCATCTTTTCCTTTCTTATTCTTGTTTTTTTTTTTTTTTGTGTTTTTCTTTTGCTTTGTTTTCTGTTTTATGTCTTTTCCCTCTTTTTGGTCTCTCTAATTTGTCTTTGTTATTTTCAAAAAATACTTTGTGTTTTATTATTTTGAGTTTGTTTTTCATACATAGTGTGTGTGTGTGTCTGTGTGTGTGTCTGTCTTTGTGTGTTATTATTTTTTTCTGATTTTCTTTTAATTCGAGGATAATGGAATAAGCACTCATTTCCTTTTTTACACCCAGTCCCCGGGTTTATGCAGTTTTCTAAATTTTGTCATCCTTTCCCGCGGGCACACAGTAGCCTACTCTTCCTAAAAGCGCAATGGGTTTTAATGTATGCGCAAGATGTTCTGCGTGTGTTCACACACGGATCTCGGTTTATAGTTTGTGGGTGGGTGGGTGGGTGCGTGGTGCGTGCGTGCGTGCGTGCGTGCGCGTGTGTGTGTGTGTGTGTGTGTGTGTGTGTGTGTGTGTGTGTGTGTGTGTGTGTGTGTGTGTTTTCTTCGAATCTCTGTTATTGTTTGATATATTTTTGCTTCTGTTTCCTTTCTTTCTATCATCCTTATTGCCTTTTTCTGCTCATCTTTTCACTTCCCCAGTCTTCTCTGTGAAGTTTGCCTCTTTGTATTGTTTTTGTGTTTGAGCTTTTTTCGGGGGCTTTAAATTATTTTTTTGTTCCTTCAGTCTTACTTGCATGGTTTTGGTTTTGTTTTTTACGAGGCTTGTTGTCGCATTCTGGGGGGACGGGATGGCCTGGTGGTTAGAGTCATGTGCGTTGCGCTCGTGATCTGCTGACCCGGGTTCGAATCTCGTTCAAGAGGAGTTTTCCTCTGGAGTTAACATCAGTGCCGACTCTACTTCCCCTCAAAGTCCTTCGGGTGTGACGTTAAACCGAGGTCCCGTGTGCTAACGCACGCAAAACATCTTGCGCACACGTTAAAACCAGTTCCGCTTTTCGGAGGAGTAGGCCATTGTGTGCCGGTGGGAATGTATGACAAAATTTACACAAAAAACTGCATACACACGGGGACTGGGTGTGAAAAAGCACATGAGTGCTTAGTCTATTGTCCTCGAAATAAAATAAATAAATAAATGAAGAAAAAAAATCTTTTTCTAGTGTGTTGTGGTATCTACCCCTTTCACCACCCCCCACCTCCCCCCAAACCTTGTTTTCGTGTTGTCTTTTCATGTTCTGTTGTTGTTGTTGTTGTTGTTGTTGTTGTTGTGTTTGGTTGTTTGCTCCTTTCGTCCTGTACTTCTTTGGAATGTTTTGTTTGTTTTGTCTGTGCTTTGTCTCTGTTGTTCTTTCCATGTTTCCTTAGTTCATGCGTTTGTTCTTTGAACACTTATTTGTTTGCTGTTAGTGTATACGTTCTCTCTCTCTATCTGTCTGTCTATCTATCTGTCTTTCTATCTGTCTGTCTATCTATCTGTCTATCTATCTGTCTATCTGTCTGTCTATCTATCTATCTATCTGTCTGTCTATCTCAATCTATCTATCTGTCTGTCTATCTATCTATCTGTCTGTCTGTCTGTCTATCTACCTATCTATCTGTCTATCTGTCTATCTATCTATATATCTGTCTGTCTATCTATCTATCTATCTGTCTATCTATTTGTCTATCTATCTATTACTCTGTCTGCCTATCTATCTATCTATCTATCTATCTATCTATCTATCTATCTCTATCTATCTTTCTGTCTGTCTATCTATCTATCTATCTATGTGGATCGGTGGTCTAGAGGTAACGCGCCTGTCTAGAAAGCGAAAAGTCCGGGTCTGAAGTGTGCGGCGGTTCGTACCCCGTTTGGACCGGAAATTTTTCCCCCATCCATTAGACCATGAGTGGTGGTCTGGGCGCTAGTCTTTCGGATGAACGATAACCGGGTCCCGTTGTCTTACACGTAAATTATTTAGCGCACGTAAAAAAACACGCAACAAAGAGTTGTCCCTGCAAAATTCTTAGAAAAAGCCACTCTGATAGGGAAACAAATACAGCTGCAGAAAAAAAAAAGGGTGAATAGGGTGTTTCGCGCGCTAAGTGTGACGCGTTTTCCCGTCTCCCGGGGGAGCAGCCCTTTCACGGAGAGATCTGCCGTGACTTTAAAGTGGTTATGAATAAAATCTGAGCGCTTTGATTGTTGCTTTCCCAAATTCAGCGTATATAAATTCCATACATTATTTTTATTAATTATTATATCTATCTCTCTCTTCTATTCTGTCTTCTATCTATCTATCATCTATCTATCTTTGTCTATCTATCTGTCTATCTATCTATCTATCTTCTTCTATCTTGTCTATCTATCTGTCTGTCTATCTTCTATGTCTATCTATCTATCTGTCTGTCTATCTATCTATCTTTTCGATTCTTTTCTATCTATCTGTCTGTCTGTCTATCTATCTATATATCGATCTATCTATCTATCTATCTATCTGTCTGTCTATCTATCTATCTATCTATCTATCCATTTGTCTATCTATCTGTCTATCTATCTATCTATCTCTATCTTGTCTATCTATCTGTCTGTCTATCTATCTATGTCTATCTATCTATCTATCTGTCTATCACTATCTATCTATCTATCTATCTCTATCTTGTCTATCTATCTGTCTGTCTATCTATCTATGTCTATCTATCTATCTATCTGTCTGTCTATCTATCTATCTATATATCGATCTATCTATCTATCTA
>CM054140.1:16138290-16148290 GCA_028751875.1 Rapana venosa | reverse complement strand
TACCCACGAAGGATTCCCCGTTGGGATACGGGGCGGAGGGGGGGTGGGGGGGGGGGGGGTGGGGGGGGTAGCCTGTCAATATAAATAGCATCCCGACCTTTTGGCAATTCTGTGCTAGAAATTCCATCTTTTCTATCCCTCTCTTTGTTTCTGCCTTTTTTTGTTTTTTCCCTGTCACCTCCTTCTTGTCTATTTTCTGCCTTCTTGGTCCATTTTCCTGCCTGTTTTCCAGAAAGACTTGAAATAATCATTCTCTCCCAACTGAAGTCGGATGCGCGGGGCCTGACTTGTCAGGTGTTTAACGGCAGCGCGACGCGTTTTTGCTGGTGTGACAGACAACAATAGTTGCTGTCTGAGCGTTCGATGAAAAAGAAGAAGAAAAAGAATCCACTAAGGACAGAGTCATGCTTTTTTTTTTTAATCAAATGGATCAGATAAAATTTAAATGAAATAAAAGAAATCTGGTAGAATGTGGATTCATGCCCTGAAGTTTTGTTCTTTTATTTTTTTTACTTTTTTTGTTTTGCTAGTTTTTGTTTTTCCGGGTTTTCTTGTTGGTGTTGTTGGGGGAGGGGGTTTGGTTTGGTTTTTTGTTATTTTTTTGTGGTGGGGGGGGGGGGGTCTCTTTGGTTTTTTTTTCTTTCTTTGGGTTTTTGTTCCTTCTTTTTCCATTCTGTTAAATTTGTTTATTTGTAAAACCACAAGAGATCAATCAATGCCTCCCTCCACCCCCACCCCCATCCCTACCCCTTCCCCCAAAAAGACCCCCCTCCAAAAAGCAAATTAAAACCAAAAACAACGACGTTAGTATAGTGCCATAATCCACAGTCATAATTGTCACCTCAATTTGGCATGTAAGGCAAAATACTGCAGTTTGTGTGATCGTTGTGTGAGTGTGTGTGTGTGCGCGCGTGCGTGCTTCTGTGGTGTGTGTGTATGTACTCTGTGTGTGAGTGTGTGTGGGTGTGTCTGTGTGTTGCTCTGTGTGTGTGTCTGTATGTATGTGTTAGTATTTATTTTAGGGAGCAGAAAATGGAGAAAAGGTCTCTAACTAATGTATATGTTACTTTTTTTTCGGCGGAGGGGGGGGGGGGGGGGGGGGGGGGGGTTCAATATGGATGTAAGACCCCAAAATGCGGCCATAGGTAAACAAATCTTGGCAGAAGGCTCGGTGTGTGTGTTTGTGGTGTGTGTGTACGCGCGGGGCGGTTTGTTTTGTGTGTGTATTCGGTTGTGTTTTTGTGGGTGCTTGGGTGTATATGTGTTGTTTGTGTGTGTGTTGTGGTGCGTTTTTTGTGTGTTTTTTGTGTTGTGTGCATATATGTGTGTGCATGTATGCATGTGTGTGTCTGTATGCGCGCGTGTGTGTGCGCGCGTGTCTGCGGGTATCTGTGTCACCAAATGACCCTGCAAAGGCTCTATGATTTCTGAACCTGGCATCTTGACCTACTGCGAGGAGGCGTTGCATTCAGAACAGTGTCTACAATGATTCAAGCAGGTTTGGGTGCAGTTTCTTTTTACTGGGCTTTCCGTCCTTAATTGGTAGCATACTGAAGCTCTTTTGGACTGATTAGCAAGTAGCAGCGCCGGTATCCAACGACTCTGGTAGTAGTACTTCATAACACTTTAACTGTCATGTTACTAATCCCTCCGTTCCCATTGTTTGGGGGTTTTTATGCTGGTGAGAGAAGACATTAGGTTGGCATAATAATAATAAATAATAAATGGAACTTATATAGCGCTATATCTTGCAAAGACAAATCAAAGCGCATGCACTCAACCCAATCTTACACAGCCATGCAACCAATGATAAACAACCAAAAGTCCAAACAAACAGACATCCACAAACATGGCGCAACGCAGACAAAACCCACGAAACAAAGTTTCGATAGTCAAATGTTTTTCAAAAGCACACATACACTCGCACCGGCCGTACACCCCAGCAGGGTGACAGAACATGGGTCAGATATGAAACAGGAGGGGGGGAAGTCCTAGGCCTGAGATAAACATGTCCCGAGGCCGGATTTAAAAGTGTCATAACTAGGTTTCTGGCGAAGAGAGAGAGGAAGGTTGTTCCAGACGGATGGACCAGAAATAGAGAATGAGCGGCGGCCAACAGTGGATTGGTTGAATCTAGGTATTCGTAGGCACAAGGTATCTGCAGTAGAGCGGAGGGAACGTGAAGGAGTGTACAGGTTAAGACATTCACATAGGTAGGAGGGTGCAGTTTTGTGGAGACATTTGTAACAGAGGGTACTGATCTTATAATCTACTCTCTGTGGCACAGGCAGCCAGTGGAGAGATCGCAAGAGAGGGGTAATGTGCTCAGATTTTTTCTTTCTGAGAACTAGTCGAGCTGCGGAGTTTTGTATACGTTGAAGGGAGTGGATAGATGTTGCTGGCAGACCAGCTAAAAGAGAATTGCAATAGTCCAGACCTTTCCACCTCGTAAGTAGGTCACGTCGACCATATTTGACAGTACTGGTGACTGCCTGGAAAGATTTGTCTTCTTCTTCGTCTGTTTTTTTGTCTTCAGGATTCTTCTTCTTCTTCTTCTTTTTTTCTTTTCTTGTTCTTCTTCTTCTTTTTCAAAATTCTTCTTTAGATAGATTTTTCTTCAGAATTCTTCTTGTTCTCCTTCTTCTTCAAGATTCTTCGATTCTTCTATTTCTTCTTTTTTGCATTCTTCTTCTTCTTCTTCTTTGCATTCTTCTTCTTCTTCTTTGCATTCTTCTTCTTCGATTCTTTGCATTCTTCTTCTTTGCATTCTCCTTCTTCTTCTTTGCATACTTCTTCTTCTACTTCTTCTTTGCGTTCTTCTTCTTCTTCTTTGCATTCTTCTTCTTCAACTTCTTTGCATTCTTCTTCTTCTTCTTTACATTCTTCTTCTTCTTCTTTGCATTTCTTCTTCTTCTTCTTCTTTTTACATTCTTCTTCTTTGCATTCTTCTTTCTTCTTCGACTTTCTTCTTTGCATTTTCTTCTTCTTTGCATTCTTCTTCTTCTGCTTCTCCTCCTCCTTCTCCTCCTGGGTTGACCCTTACCGTTGACGCGAAAAACGGCAGAAACATTCCTTTTGACTCTTGCTTTATTCTTTGTACGCATAGTTGCACAGTTTTAATCTGAGGTTTTAACTTTTTCCAGATGATATCCCCTGATATGGCCTCTGTGGTGGGCGGGGCTATAAATAATCATAATTGGACTGGATTGGATTCCCTTGTTTGAAGGATTGTTAAAACACCAAAATTGTAGCCAGCATGCACTGACGGATTAACCAGCTGGGAGTTAAAAATATGTAAAGTACCTGTTTGGAGAATTGGGAGATAAAAATAGGTAAAGTACTTGTTCAGAGAATTGGGAGATAAAAATAGGTAAAGTACTTGTTCAGAGAATTGGGAGATAAAAATATGTAAAGTACCTGTTCGGAGAATTGGGAGTTCTGAGAATTTTCTCTCTCTCTCTCTCTCTCTCTCTCTCTCTCTCTCTCTCTCTCTCTCTCTCTCTCTCTCTCTCTTTCTCTCTCTCCTCTCTCTCTCTTCTCTCTCTCTCACTCTCTCTCTCTCGGGAGGGGGGGGGGGGGGGGGTGTAGAAAGATTCGGTGATGAAGTGTTGGTGGAAGTGGGGGTATTTTATGCACGCGTTGACATATCTCTAGGGAGCAAAAATAAAACTGAACAAAAGAAAACAGTGTAAAAACCCAAACCCAAAACATAATGTGTCTGCTGTGCTATTAAGCTCACCTAAAAGAGTCTCCAAAACAGGGCAATCTAAAGCAGTTATTATATGCCTATAGGTCAATTGTTACACAAATTTTGAAGAAGGCGAATCAAAGGGGGGAGGGAGGGGGGGGGGGGGGTACCGGTGAAGAAGGAGGTGGTGCGGGGTTTCGGGGGGTGGGGGGAGGGGGGCTGGGAGGTGGAGGAGAAGGGGGGGGGGTGGGAGTGTTGGAGAGAGTTTTATACGACTTGCAAGGTAAGCAAGGTGTTGATCATGATTGTGTAGGACACACTTGCGTCATACTTGGACGAGAATTTTTTTGTTTTTATTTTACAAACCTCCCCTTACCCATTCCTGGAATCTACTCCCACCCCTATCCCCACCCCCATCCCCACCCCACCCCCATCCCCACCCCCCAAGACACACTTCGCTCGTGACCCCTTTACCAAGGAGTGGCTGGATGTGGGGTGGCTGCACTGATATTACTAGGAGTAAAGGTAAAGGAGTTCCATAACCTATAAGGTCGTAGGGGAGCGAGGAGTCAGAGACCTCACTTCTCTAGGGCCAGCATATTGAGGGCGGCGCCCATCTCCTCTCCCTCGCTGCTTTACCTTCCCTGACCCTAAAGAGGGCAGGTACCCATTTACAGCTGGGGGAACTGGGGAAACTGTACTGATGCCAAGGCGCACAAACGGTCACCCATCCAACTAGTAATCACGCTCGACGCTGCTTAACTTGGCTGGGGGAAAGCGAGTGCTCCGACCACTGAGCTATCCCGTCCCCACCTGATATTACTACATGTATTATATACTACACCCAGCTCTCGCTCTCTCTCTCTCTCTCTCTCCCCCCCCCTCCTCCCTCTCCCTCTCCCCCTCTCTCCTCTCCCTCTCTCCTCCCTCTCTCCCCATTAAAAATGAAAGTTTGTTGTGGTTGTGTGCCAGTGCCTGGGTGTCAGCGCCTATAATGATATTTCTGTCTGTCTCCCATCACTGTGCCTGGTTTAGTGTCTTTTCTTTTCCTTGTTCGTTCCTCGGCTAGAGTTCCGACCGAGGTTCACCGATGGTGAGATTTTTGCCTACACGACCGTTTTTTGGCCGACTATGAAGGTAGCCTCATTCCGACTTCGGGGATGTATACTAGGGTGTGTTCGTGTTTCAAGAATGACGGGATCTGTGACAAGAATGACGGGATCTTTAACGTGCATGTTGATCTGCTGCATGTGTGTATAGCCTACATGAAGGGAATTAAGGCACTGGCAGGTCTGCTGCACTTGAAATTGACCAAGGAGATGGTAAACAATCTCCTTCCTTAACTCACTAGACGCCACGCCACCGAGATTCGAACCCTAGACTTCATGGGTCCATGGAATTGAAGTCGAGCGGTCTTAACCACTCGGCTATGGCGTCGGTTGTATCGTCGGTCTTTGATTTGAAAGGCTGTCAGGTCTTAAGGCAGGAGCGAGCCATCCTTCTTTCCGTGACCGCTGAAAGGAGGTCCTCGTGGTGATCTTTCTGGTTATGTTGCCGGGGCTTCCTCATTCGTGACGTCGTCCAGCTAGGGGAGATGCGAGAAAGTGACCTGAGGCATCGCAGCTCAGTTGCCGCAATTTCCCCTGTGGGGATGCTGGCAGGACTGGTCAGTCAGTATAAATCAGCATCCCCCTCCTTCTGGAAAGTCTAAGTCATACCACACATCAAGGCTTGCACAGCCTCCTTATGCTTGCGTAGCACTGTTGCTTCAAGAATTGTTTAGAGTGGCCCGCGGCGCCAAAGTGGGATGACTCGCGATCGCAGTCCCTAAATCGGTTATCTCCACTGGGACTATAATATACCCTCAACAACAATCAACTGGAAACTGTATGCTAGAAATTCCCTCTTTCCTATGCATCTCTTTAGTTCTGCCTTGTTCCTTTTCTTCCTGTCCCCTCCTCTTTGTCTCTTTTCTGCCTTCTTGGTCCAGTCTTCTGCCTTTTCTATTTTTTAAGACTTGAAAGATAACAATTCTCACGCCGAAGTTGGAAGCGCTGGGCCTGACTTGTCAGGCGCTCAGTTGGCATGCAGCACAACGCATTTTCGCCCGTCTGACCGAGAAGAACAAGAAGAAGAACAAGAACAAGATGAAGAAGAAGAAAGAAACTGCATCAATTCCTTCTGCTGTTAAACTCCAAAGATGGTCACGGTTTAGAAAAAAAAGCTGCCAAGGCCAATTTCTCCTTGCAGCATTGCAGTTTAGTTGCAGGAATTCTTTTCTCTGCCTCTGCTGCTGCTGCTGCTGTTGCTACTGCTACTTCAATCCAGATCTGGCAGTCGCTGCCTCCTTCAACCTCCCTCCTCCACCCTACATCACCCCCCCCTCCCCCCCCCCCCCCCCCCACACACACACACACCTACCTCCATCCTTTATAATAATTGTGTTCCCTGTTATTTATTTTTGCTGACTGAAAAAAAGGGAACGCGGGTTTTTCATTCAGTGCCACCCGTCAAAGCCATCAGTGTATTGACGTATTGACAAATGATTTATCCCCCCTTTTCCTTTTAAATACATGTGAATATTCAGAACTGGGAAGGGGGAGGAATGACACGCCCTTCTTCTTCCTACAAGCAGGTGTTCAAAGCAGCGACAGGTGGAACAGCTTGTGTGGCATCACCTGTCAACAGAATCCAGGGAACCGAATCATCTGGCAGATCCCTTTTAAAACATTCCCTCCATCTTTCTGGAAATGAAATGATTCGTGAGAATAACAAAATAGAAAGAATCTGGGTTTTTTGGGTGAAGTAGTTCTGCTTTTTTTTGTTGTTGTTTTGTTTTCTTGAATTCTCTCTCTCTCTCTCTCTTCTCCCTCTCTCTTCTCTCTCTTCTCTCTCTCTCTCTCTCTCCTCTCTCTCTCTCTCTCTCTCCTCAAAAAAAGAGGAAAATATTGATTCAGGGTATTTACGTGTGTGTGTGTGTGTGTGTGTGTGTGTGTGTGTGTGTGTGTGTGTGTGTGTGTGTGTGTGTGTGTGTGTGTGTGTGTGTGTGTGTGTGTTGTTTCGCTGGTTGTTTTTTTGCTTTGTTGTTGTTATTTTTAAGCCCGGGGGGTGGGGGGGGGGGGAGGGTCTTTCATGGTTTTGTGTGGATTCATATTTTATACAAGTACATTCTTTTATCCATCAAAATGTCACAGGATAGATGAAGTTGTTTTTTTCTTTTATTCTTTTTTTACCTTTTTTACCTATCTTTTTTTATTATAATAATAATAATAAATGGAACTTATATAGCGCTATATCTTGCAAAGACAAATCAAAGCGCATGCATTCGACCTAATCTTACACAGTCATACAACCAATGACAAATAATCAATAGTTCAAACAGATATTACAAACATGGTAATGCAGACCAAATCTATGAAATAAAATTGCAATAGTCAAATGTTTTTCAAAACACACACACACACACACACACACACACACACACACACACACACACACACACACAGGTCATATACTTTAGCAGGGTGATAGGACATGGGTTAGTGAAGAGTGGGATAGTTCTGATATGAGACAGGAGGGGGAAATCTTAGGTTTGAAATAAATAAGTCTTGAGGCTTGATTTAAAAGTGTCATAGCTAGGCTTCTGGCGAAGAGAGAGAGGGAGCTCATTCCAGGTCGATGGACCCGAAATAGAGAAAGAGCGGCGGCCAACAGTAGATTGGTTGAATTTAGGTATTCGTAGGCACAAGGTATCTGCAGCAGAGCGGAGGGAACGTGAAGGAGTGTACAGGTTAAGACATTCACAGAGGTAGGAGGGTGCAGTTTTGTGGAGACATATCGAAGATAATGAAATAGCCCTTAAGTGATTTTTGCATCCAGTCCCCGTGTGTATGCGGTTTTGTAAATTCTGTCATCTGTTCCCACCGGCACACAATGGCCTACTCTTACGAAAAGTGGAACAGGATTTAACGTGTGCGCAAGATGTTCCGCGTGTGTTCGCACACGGGGCCTCGGTTTATAGTCTCATCCGCAGGACTTTTGGGGAGAGTGGAGTCTGCACTGATGTTAACTCCAGGGGAAAATATCCTCTTGAACGGGATTCGAACCCGGGTCGTTAGATTGCGAGCGCAATGTTCTAACCACTAGGCTACCCCGTCCCCCATGCGCATGCGTGCATGGAAGGGAACTCACACACATACACACGTACACACACGCACACACACACGCACGCACCACATCGCATGCACGCACGCACACTCGCATGCACATGCACACACACCCATATACACACATACACACACGCTCACTCGCATGCACGCACACGCGCGCACACACACACACACACACACACACACACACACACACACACACACACACACACACACACACACGCCAAAGACGTTAAAATTAAAGAACACACAACCCCAAGCCAGAAATGGGCCAACATAAATATTTATTATCTGTACACCCCCCCCCCCCACCCCCCCACCCCTACCCCCCTCCGCCAACCCCCTCTCTCGCTCTCTCTCCAAAGAAAGGTATATCAGTACTTATCTGCAACCCATGGGAATAAATATTATCAATCAATCAATCAGTCTCTCTCTCTCTCTATTTGTCTCTCTCTCTCTCTATCTCTCTCTGTCAGAGAGCCAAATTTGTTCAGATTTAGATTACTAATGTCTGCTACTAATCCTGAAACAGTGAAAAATCTTTCCATATACATGTATTATAAAGCATTTCAACTAAGAGAGATAGCAGTATCGTAATTTCATTATATTTTTCTTAAGAATGAAGAATGTTTAAATGTTGCATGTTTTCATACATATACACACACCCCTTCATATGGGGCGAAGGCCTTTCGTGAATCAACTTCGCATTTCTCTGTCTCTCTCTGTTTGTCTCTCTGTCTCTCTGTCTCTCTCTGTGTCTCTCTCTGTCTCGCTGTATCTGTTTCTCTCTGTCTGTTTCTCTCTTTCTCTCTCCGTGCCCATCGTTGCTTGGCTTATTCCTGTTTATGTTTACTTTCAATTTTTTTCCTTCATGTATGAAATTAGATTGGGGTGAATTTGCATGGAAAGTCCATCATCAATGTATGTATTTTTTTTTCTTTCTTCATATCATTCTTCATGCTATGTATTGCACGTTAATTACTTTCGTTTTCTTTTTTTCCCTTGTTTTTCTTTTTTTTCGCAGAGGGCTAGATGTAAAAAAAAAAAAAAAGCTATTGTTATGCTTATTCTATAACCCTCTATAAATAAAATTCGTTCATTGTTCATTGTTCTCTGTACCTCCTCCCCCCCTCTCTCTCTCTCTCCCTCTCCTCTCTCTCTCTCTCTCTCTCCTCCTCCTCTCTCTCTCCTCTCTCTCTCTTCATCTCCTCTCTCTCTCGTTGTCTCTCTCTCTCTCCTATCCCTTTCATCATCCTCCTGATCGTCGTCGTTGTCGTCGTTCTCTTCTTCTTTTCTTCTTCTTCTTCTCTTTTTCTTCTTTCTTCTTCTTCTCTTCTTCTTCTTCTTTTTCGTCTCCTCCTTCTTTTTTTCTTCTTCTCTCTCCTTCTTTTTTTCTTTTCTTCTTCTCTCTCTTCCTTCTTCTTCTTCTTCTTCTTCTCCTCCTCCTCCTCCTCCTCCTCCTTCCTCCCTCCTCCTCCTCCTCTCTTCTTCTTCTTCTCCTCCTCCTCCTCTTCCTTCTTCTTCTTCTTCTCCTCCTCCTCCTCCTCCTCTTCTTCTTCTTCTTCGTCTCCTTCTTCTGCTTCACGCTTCCCTTCCTTCCTTCCACCCCGACTCGCTGTTTCTCCTACCACCACCACTACCACTACCACCCCTCCCTAAATATCTTACCCTCACCCCCACCCCGTTCTGCCGGTGCCAGAAAAGGCAGGGCCCTCCCACCTGGAAAGTGCCCCAGGGCGGATCGACAATTCTATCTGGGAGAGGGTGTGAGTCGTACGTGTGTATGTGTGTGTGTGTGGGGAGAGAGAGAGAGAGAGAGAGAGAGAGAGAGAGAGAGAGAGAGAGAGAGAGAGAGAGAGAGAGAGAGAGAGAGAGCGAGGGAGAGGCGAGAGAGAGTGGGAGAGAGAGAGAGTGGCAATTGCAACATAAACGGTAAAATAGATGAACTCGCCCTCATCAATCTCTTTCACATGTATGGAGGGAGCTAAGCTAACTTTGCCTGGGGGTTGGGTTGGTTGGTTGTCCTGTTGTGTGTGTGTGTTGTGTGTGGTGTGTGTGTGTTGTGTGTGTGTGTGTGCGTGTGTGTGTGTGTGTGCGTTGTGTGTGACGCACATAAGGTAGGTCGCTACTGGGTGGGTGGGAG
>CM054140.1:16108290-16133290 GCA_028751875.1 Rapana venosa | reverse complement strand
TTTACCTTTATACGCCTTTGGATGAGACCATAAGCCTTTGGTGGTATAGTGTAGTGTATGGAAAGCTATGCTTTTTTTAATGACACCTCTGTATAAAAGCTCAAATCGATAACATTCTTGACAAAATGAAACTTTCTCTATACTAGGATCACACACACACAATATCACACATCTTGCGCACACGTTAAATCCTGTTCCGCTTTTCGCAAGTGTACGCTATTGTGTGCCGGTGGGAACAAATGACAGAATTTACAAAACCGCATACACACGGGGACTGGATGTTTAAAAAAAAGCTCATAAGTGCTTATTCCATTATCCTCGATATAAAAGAATTTTAAAAAATTAAAAGACATAACAATATTTGGATCAACCACATTGGATTCAAGCGATTGTGTACCAAAGTTGAAGACGCTGTGATGCATCAAAAATGTGGCCGACCGTAACCGTCTATTATTAGTTACAAAGGGGAAGAAAATAAACAAATAGACCCTCCCCCTTCCCTCCCCCACTCACTCTCACTTCAAAAAGAAAGAAAGAAAAAGAGAAACTGAAAGAACGAAAGGAAGAAAGAAACTGTAAGAAAGAAAGAGAGAAACTGTAAGAAAGAAAGAAAGAAAGAGAGAAACTGTAAGAAGAAAGAGAGAAACTGTAAGAAAGAAAGAGAGAAACTGTAAGAAAGAAAGAGAGAAACTGTAAGAAAAAGAAAGAAAAAGAGAGAAACTGTAGAAGAAAAAGAAAGAGAGAAACGTGAAGAAAGAGAATGAAGAAAGGAAGAAAGAAAGAGAGAAACTGTAGAAGAAAAAGAAAGAGAGAAACTGTAAGAAAGAAAGAAAGAAAGAGAGAAACTGTAAGAAAGAAAGAGAGAAACGTAAAAGAAGAGAGAAACTGTAAAAGAAAGAGAGAAAGAGAGAAACTGTAAGAAGAAAGAGGGGAAACTGTAAGAAAGAAAGAGAAAACGAAAAGAGAGAAACTGTAAGAAAGAAGAAGAAAGAGAGAAACTGTAAGAAGAAAGAAAGAAAAGAGAAACTGTAAGAAAGAAAGAAAGAAACTGTAAGAAAGAAGAGAAGAAAGAGAGAAACTGTAAGAAAGAAAAGAACGTAAGAAAGAAGAGAGAACTGTAAGAAAGAAAGAGAGAAACTGTAAGAAAGAAAGAAAGGGAAAAAGAGAAACTGTAAGAAAGAAAGAGAGAAACTGTAAGAAAGAAGAGAGAAACTGTAAGAAAGAAAGAAAGAAAATGTAAGAAAAGAAACGAGAAAGACAGAGAGAATGAAGAAAGAAAGAGAGAAACTGTAAGAAAGAAAGAGAGAAACTGTAAGAAAGAAAGAAAGAAGAGAGAAACTGTAAGAGAAAGAAAGAAGAGAAAACTGTAGAAGAAAGAGAGAAACGAAGAAAGAAGAGAGAAACTGTAAGAAAGAAAAAGAGAGAAAACTGTGAAGAAAGAAAAAAAGAGAAAGAGAGAAACTGTAAGAAAGAAAGAGAGAAACTGTAAGAAAGAAAGAGAGAAACTGTAAGAAAGAAAGAGAGAAAATGAAGAAAGTAAGAAAGAAAGAGAGAAACTGTAAAAAAAGAAAGAGAGGAAACTGTAAGAAAGAAAGAAAGAGAGAAACTGTAAGAAAGAAAGAAGAGAGAAACTGTAAGAAAGAAAGAAGAGAGAAACTGTAACGAAAAGAAAGAGAGAAACTGTAAGAAAGAAAGAGAGAAACTGTAAGAAAGAAAGAGAGAAACTGTAAGAAAGAAAGAAAGAAAGAAAGAAACTGTAAGAAAAAAGAAAGAAAGAGAGAAACTGTAAGAAAGAAAGAGAAGAAACTGTAAGAAGAGAAAGAAGAGAGAAAAATGTAGAGAAAGAAGAAAGAAAGAGAGAAACTGTAAGAAAGAAAGAGAGAAACTGTAAGAAAGAAAGAGAGAAACTGTAAGAAAGAAAGAAAGAAAGAGAGAAACTGTAAGAAAGAAAGAGAGAAACTGTAAGAAAGAGAAGAGAACTGTAAGAAAGAAAGAGAGAAACTGTAAGAAAGAAAGAGAGAGAAACTGTAAGAAAGAAAGAGAGAAACTGTAAGAAAGAAAGAAAGAAAGAGAGAAACTGTAAGAAAGAAAGAAGAGAAACTGTAAGAAAGAAAGAGAGAAACTGTAAGAAAGAAAGAGAGAAACTGTAAGAAAGAAAGAGAGAAACTGTAAGAAAGAAAGAAAGAAAGAGAGAAACTGTAAGAAAGAAAAGAGAGAAACTGTAAGAAAGAAAGAAAGAAAGAAAGAAGAGAACTGTAAGAAAGAAGAAAGAAACTGTAAGAAAGAAAGAAAGAGAGAAACTGTAAGAAAGAAAGAAAGAAAGAAGAGAAGAAAGAAAAGAAAAGAAAGAGAGAAACTGTAAGAAAGAAAGAGAGAAAACTGTAAGAAAGAAAGAGAGAAACTGTAAGAAAGAAAGAGAGAGAAACTGTAAAGAAAGAAAGAAGAGAGAAACTGTAAGAAAGAAAGAGAGAAACTGTAAGAAAGAAAGAAGAGAAAATAAGAAAGAAAGAGGAAACTGTAAGAAAGAAAGAAAGAAAGAAGAAACGTAAGAAAGAAAGAAAGAAAAACTGTAAGAAAGAAAGAGAGAAACTGTAAGAAAGAAAGAAAGAAAGAAAGAGAGAAACTGTAAGAAAGAAAGAGAGAAACTGTAGAAGAAAGAAAGAAAGAGAGAAAAACGAAGTAAGAAAGAAGAAGAAGAAAGAAAACGTAAGAAAAGAAAGAAAGAGAGAAAGAGAGAAAGAGAAGAAAGAAAGAGAAAACTGTAAGAAAGAAAGAAAGAAGAGAAACTGTAAAAAAAGAAAGAAAGAGAGAAACTGATAAGAAAGAAAGAAGAAAGAGAAATGAAGAAAGAAGAGAGAAACTGTAGAAGAAGAGAAAGAAAGAAACTGTAGAAAGAAAGAAAGAAGAGAGAAACTGTAAGAAAGAAAGAAAGAAAGGAAAGAGAGAAACTGTAAGAAAAGAAAGAAAGAAAGAAGAAACTGTAAGAAAGAAAGAAGAAATGTAAGAAAGAAGAGAAGAAACTGTAAGAAAGAAAAGAAAGAGAAACTGTAAGAAAGAAGAAAGAAAGAGGAGAAACTGTAAGAAAGAAAAGAAAGAAGAAAGAGAGAAACTGTAAGAAAAGAAAGAGAGAAACTGTAAGAAAGAAAGAAAGAAAGAGAAGAAACTGTAAGAAAGAAAGAAAGAAGAAAGAGAGAAACTGTAAGAAAGAAAGAAGAAAGAGAGAAAATGTAAGAAAGAAAGAAAGAGAAGAAGAACTGTAAGAAAGAAAGAAAGAAACTGTAAGAAAGAAGAAAAGAAAGAGAGAAACTGTAAGAAAGAAAGAAAGAAAAGAAGAAGAGAAACTGTAAAGAAAGAAAGAAAGAGAAAGAAAGAGAGAAACTGTAAGAAAGAAAGAGAGAAAGAGAGAAACTGAAAGAAAGAGAAAGAGAGAAAACTGTAAGAAAAGAGAATGAAAAAAAGAAAGAGAGAAACTGTAGAAGAGAAAGAAAGAAAGAAAGAGAGAAACTGTAAGAAAGAAAGAAGAAACGAAGAAAGAAAGAGGAAACTGTAAGAAAGAAAGAGAGAAACTGTAGAAAAGAAAGAAGAAGAAGAAACTGTAAGAACAGAAAGAGAAACTGAAGAAACGAAGAAAGAAAGAGAGAAACTGTAAGAAAGAAAGAAGAAAGAGAGAAACTGTAGAAAGAAAGAGAGAACTGTAAGAAAGAAAGAAGAAAAGAGAAACTGTAGAGAAGAAAGAGAGAAACTGTAAAAGAAAGAGAAAGAAAGAAAGAGAGAACTGTAAGAAGAAAGGAGAACTGTAAGAAAGAAAGAGAAGAGAAACTGTAAGAAAGAAAGAGAGAAAACTGTAAGAAAGAAGAGAACACTGTAAGAAAGAAAGAGAGAGAACTGAAGAAAGAAAGAGAAACTGTAAGAAAGAAAGAAACGAGAGAACTGAAGATAAGAAAGAGAGAAACTGTAGAAAGAAAGAGGAGAAACTGTAAGAATAGATAAGACTACTGACGAAACGTAAGAGAAAGAGAGAAACTGTAGATAGAAAAAGAAAGAGAGAAACTGTAAGAAAGAAAGAGAGAACTGTAAGAAAGAAGAATGAAAGACGAGAAATGTAAAGAAAGAGAGAAACTGTCAACAAAGAAAGGACTAAGAAAGATGAGAAACTGTAGGAAAGATGATGAAACTGTAAGAAGAAAGAGAGGAACTGTAAGAGAAGAAAGGAAAACTGTAAAATAAAAAAAAGAGAACTTAATGAAGAAAGAGTGAAACTGAGAAAGAAAGAGAAACTGAACTGTAAGAAAGAAAGAGGAGACAGGCTGCAAGAAAAAGAAAGAAGACAACTGCAAAAAAAAGAAGCACTCTAAGAATCGAAAGAAAGAGAGACATGCAAAAGAAAGAGAACTGCTAAAAAGAAATGAAGGAGCACTGTAAAGAAAGAAAGAAGAAACTTAAAAGATAAGGAAACTGTTAGAGTGTAGACACTGTCACCAGATTGAAGCGGATGCGCATGTGGAGTAGTTCAAGTTAATCGATGGCAAAGGGAATCTCTTGATCATGAACGTGGCCTCCCACAGGTTCTGTGTGTCTTTTGCTTCGGAAGGTTGGTGGTTGAGCTGTTCGCCTTCTTGGTCATGCTGCTGCAAATTTCCAGGACTTTAGTAACCGTGTTGCCCGCCGAACTGGTCTGTGATGCTTGGAAGGAAAAGCTGCGAGCAATTTGTGTCTGAGCGTTCCTGTAAGGGCCTCCTCCAAACTAGATGCGCCCCTTCTAACACCTCCACTCATGCCTTCTTTTCGCGCGGTTGGGAGGTTTATGACAAGTTTTTCTGGATTTGTTCTTTTCTTCTACACTCCCTCTGTCTCTTTTTATGTTCTTAAATTCCTGATTTCGAAAGGGACTAGGTTGATTTAATAAAAAGTGGGATGTTCGTTTTTTCTCCTTATTGATTGTTCCTCAGTCTAATGATTCAACAGTTAAAAGATCGAAACTGGAGATATGAGCTTGAAGAAAAAAAATGAGATAGTTTTTTGTTTTTTCTTCACCTATCTCTCTTTCCTCCGAATGAGGGATTAAAGGAAGAATGGGAAGGGAGGGCGGGAGTAGTCGATAAAGCAGTCGCAACACTGGAAATTCTTGCATAGAAAACACCAGTTTGTCTATCACTGAGCTCATTCTTCTGCTTTGTCTTCTTTGTCACCTCCTTCTTGCTATTTTGGGTTTTGGTGGGAAAAAATTTCTGTTTTTTTCCAGAAGGACTTAAAGATACAATTCTCTCTGTGCCGATGTGGATGCGCTGGGCCTGACTTGTCAGGCGCTTAACGGCAGCGCAACGCATTTTCGCACATAAAACACAGACAGCAATAGTTGCTGTCTGAGCGTTCGACGAAGAAGGAGACTCATCTCTTCTTCTTTTCTCTCTGTTCGTCACCCCCTCCCCTTCTTTCCCTCCATTTGTTTATGAGGTTAGTGTAAGGATGGAGAAACCCATATGTTTGTCATAGAGATGTTTTGTTCCCCCCGAAAACTGCTAGCTGTCTGTACCAATTAGTCAGGGATAATATAATATGCACAAGTCATAGTTATCATAACAAACATACCCAGCGTTTTACAATAGTTATCATAACAAACATACCCAGCGTTTTACAAGTCATACTTATCATAGCAAACATACCCAGCATTTTTACCGTAGAATAATGACTTCACAAACAGCAGCATCAGCTTCAGAAGAACAGTACACAAGAACTTTGAGATCATCAGGACGACCAATGATGAGGATGAGGATGTCATGGAAATTCAAGGTAATTTGGGGGGAGGACTTGACAGAGCTGTACTCTTTACGCTTCAGATGACAAACAAACAAAAAATAGGATAAAGAAGGAGGCGGCGTGGCGCAGTGGTTAGAGCAAAAGACTGCCTACAGAACTATCAGATGCTGAAAAGTGAATGCTCGTGAACCCGTTGGAATCTGGTCGTCCCTCGGTTAAACTGGTGTTGTGCAGACTTGTACCTGAAGGCAGCGCGAAGTGTGCACAGCGGAATCGTTGAGGCGCTGCGAGGCCACCAACCAGGAGAAGCCCTGCACTTCGGTTAGATCCCTTATGAGCAGGATGCAGGACGTAGGCAATGATCGCATTGGTCTCCAGAGATCGCATTGGTCTCCAGAGATCTCATTGGTCTCCAGAGATCGCATTGGTCTCCAGAGATCTCATTGGTCTCCAGAGATCTCAGTGGTCTCCAGAGGTTGCATTGGTCTCCAGACATTACATTGGTCTCCAGAGATTGCATTGGTCTCCAGAGATCTCATTTCCTTTTATCCTGGTATATTTTCCCCCTTTACGTGGATTTCAGGGGATATTTGGTTTTTTTGTTTGTTTTTTTTCTTTTCTTTTTTTTTCTTTGTTTTTTTATTTTTATTTGTTGCCTATTACATAGATCTCAGGGGATCTCATTTCCTTTTTACCCCCAGTAATTTCCTTTTTACAAAGCTTGTCGTCGGCTTCCTCACAAGCTGTTGGGCAAAAGTATCAACGTTGTTTTGTTGTTGTTGTTTATCTCTTTAACGGTGTGGGATGCTTATTCCTTAAGATGCTGTTTTTATTTTACTGTTCACTTTTACAACATTGCAAGTCTCATCCAAATCTTTGTTCTTTCTTTTTTGCCTTTCCTTCCGTCTTATCCCCCTCCCCTCTTTCTCAACATTGTGTCGGTTTTTAATCAACAACCCTTAACCCTCTTCAGTCTCTTAAAAGTGAATGGTTTAGAGGGAGGAGATGTTTAGCTACCTTCATAGATGGATTACTCGGCATATTGTTCGGAATCTCCGTTTCTTGTTCTTTTTTTGTTTTCATTGAATTGGGGGGGTTTTGCGTTTTGTGGGGCAAAAATGTAATAGTGTTGGTGGTGGTGGTGGTGATGGTGTGTGCGAGTGTGGTTGTTGTTTGTGTGGTTTTGGTTGGGGTCTTTTTTTGTGCATGGGGTATTGAAGACATGGGGTGGGGTGGGGTGGGAATCAAAAGGCCTGTCGTAAGTTCTGATCTGTTCTGTAACTTCCACCATAACAAGCGGGGGAGGGGGGGGGGGGGGTATAATTATACACCTATGTAAGGGACCAGTCAGGCAGACGACCCAGCGGTGGCGGGGAAAGGAAGCTCATGTCTCAGGTGTGGGGTTTTCTCTGCGCCCTGTGCGCATGTCTGTCCTCACCCCCGCCAAACACACGTTTTTCACGTGCCGGTGTCTAGCCAGGCGGTACAAAGCCCTGGCTGTGGAGGCCTGTACCTACCACTGGGTGCCGAACAGGAAGACAGAGAGAGGCACAGGAGAGCCAGGACAAGGAGGGTGGCTGGGTTGAAAGGCAGGGGTGGAGGTTTCGGTTAGGGGAAGGGAGTATGGGAAGGTGAAAGTTTGTAAACAAGTTCTTTAGGAAGGTTTGGTGCGGATCATTCAAGCACTCTGTAACAATGCCAGCAAGTGCAGTTCTCACGAACAGGCAGGCTGGAGACTTGTTTCCAGTAACTGCAGGAGTTAGACAGTGCTGTATACTCTTGCTTACTTTATTCAACCTTTTTTTCTGGAGAAGATTATGCAAGAGACGCTCCTTGAATGCCACACCACTGTTTATCTCTGAAGCAGATCCATTTTCAATCTTCTGTTTGCTGATGATGCTAACTTCCTCGGAGGTAGGACCAATGAACTCCACAAGAAAGCTGGAAGAACGAACTGTCGCTTATGGTATGGAGATCAGCGCAGAGTAGAGCAAGGTCATGGTAAACACAGCACCAGTGATGTTACAGTCAGCATGGTTATGAATGGACGAAGTAGACTCCTTCAAATATCTTGACCCCACGCTGACCAGGGATGGCTGTTGTTTAGTTGAAGCAAGCTTCAGACTAACCTGTGCATCTTTGGCCATGGTAAAGTTCACCTGAATTTGGAAAAACAAAGAGATGAGCTTCCTAACTAAGCTGAAGTTGTTGATCGCTCTGGTCAGTTTTTATACTGTTGCACGGGCGTGAAAGCTGGACCTTGACTGCAACACTGGAAAAGATATGTCCAGCCTTTGAACTGAAGTCCTTCACAAGGCTTCTCCACATCCCCAGGCAGGGCCAACCAGCCAGTGTGGCAAGAGGTGATAGTCATGAAAGTCAGCGCTTCGATTTGTTTGTTTTACAAGATTCAGCGCTATATAAATTCCATATATTATTATTATTATGAAAGCTGGGCCACAGGAACCGCTCCTGGCTGTTGTAAAGAGGAGGAAGCTGGCATGGTTTGGTCACGTCACAGGTCATAACTCTCTTTCCAAGACAATCCTGCAGAGGGACACACGAAGGGGGAAGACGCAGGGGCAGGCAGACGGATGCAGAAAAAAAGTGGATGCAGAACATCAAAGACTGGACCAGCCTGGACATAGCTGTGCTGTTGCTGCGAAAGGCTGAGGCCAGAAGACAGACCAGCCTGGAGACAAATAGTATTGTCGACCAGCGTGACCTTCATGTCCTCCCCTCCTCCTCTCCTCTCCCTCTCCTCCCGATAACCATCTAGGTCATGGGATGACGATGAATAATTGAAACAGCATCGCTCATTATCCAACAAGCCATGTTTTTGTGTGAGCGGAGAGTCTCGTAATACACGCGCATACAAAACAGGCGCGCTAGGCGCATGCGCGCATATACACACACGCACGCTTGCAAGCACATACACACACAAAACTGCATACACTCGGGGACTGGATGGAAAAGAAGCACACGAGTCCTTATTCCATTATCCTTGAAATAAAAGAATAAATAAACACGCACGCGCGCGCGCACGCACGCACGCACGCACGCACGCACACACACACACACACACACACACACACACACACACACAAGGATGTCGCTAAAACTCTTTTGAAAACAAACATTTAAAACAAAGACTTGTGATTAGAAATACAATACGGGGGAGAGCATTCTAAGGACAGACGATTGCTGTGTCGTAAAGGGGTTTTTGTCGTAAAGTGGACAGGTACAACGGAGATAAAAACTCCTCCCAGGGTCTGGAAACCTTCTGCTGGCGGGAGAAGAGTGAGGGGGGAGGGGGGGAGAACCTTTCCTGTCCGGCACAGGATGGGCTGTCAGAGCACAGACTGCAAGTCACAAGAGAAACTGAAACGTTTCAAATCTGCATCCGTCAATCCACAAGACTGGAATCGGGCTGTTGCCAAGCCATCCATCCACCCAGCTATCCAATTATCTACCCAAATAGTCAGCCAACCAGCTATTCAATCATTTACGGAAGGGTGAGGGCGAAACGTTTCAAATCTGATCATACCTATTGTCTTTGTGAGCTTGTAAATCGGGCAGGGTTTTTGCAGGAAAATTTAGGGAGTACTCTTTTTACGTTCGCGGTCACGACTGAGCTTTTATCAAAGTAATATCTTTTTAATGCCATTATCTCCATTTATTATTATCATTATTGTTATTATTATTATTATTATTATTATTATTGTCTCATCGAAGTCGGAATACGGCTACCTTCATGGTGGGCAAAAACGGGCGCAGACACAAAATCTCATCCTTTGTGAACCTCAACCCGAGGAACAAATAAAAAGAAAACAACAACAAAAACGGATGCCATTACGCTGGGTCGTGTGTTGATTTTAAAAAACCCGATGTGTTAAACATTTCCAAAAATAATTACCAGTTACTTTATTTGACCGGGTTCACCGCAGTCGAACGTTTTAATCCAGTTAAGGTTATGGACTCCTGTTTAGGACATCACAGACAAAGGTAGGTTTAGGCCTAGGCTCAATAGGTGGAGGGGAGTAGCCTAGTCTGGCAGCCGATGCACTGCAGGGCAAACTGGGCCTGGGCCCTTGATGTACGAGGGCTGCACTGTTGGCAAAACACGAAACGTGATCGGCAAAGACTTTCCGCATGTCTACACCTTCAGCCAGGAGAGAAGGAATAAATTTCCACCCGTGCGCGAAGCATCCCCCCCCCCCCTCCCTCCCCCTCTTATTGGCTGAGGCTGCAGGCTGGTGGTTAATTTGGCTTCTAGAGGGCAGGGGGCAGGGTGGGGGATGGGGTTGTAGGGAAGCAGCTCTTTGTTGTTCTTTGCTGTCTTTCTGTAGTTGCTGTGTGAGCGAGGTGGTGGCGGGTATCAGCGCGTTACACATCACGCTCAGACCTGGCTGTGGCGTTAGTTATTCTTTTGTTTGTTGAACAGTGCTGGTTTCTTTCGTAGTCTGATGTCCGTCTGTACCCTCCTTGCGTATAATTCAGATTACAAAGCGGACAAACAAAGATCAAAATGTCCTCAGTCATAACAAATCAGAAGAGCCAGTAAAATTCTAAGCTCAAAACAAAACGGGAGATGGTGCAGGCAATGTTTTGTAGCAGTTTTTTTAAGATCTGTTATCAGATGACAAATTACAACAATGAAAACCAACTGTCACGTAATGAAATCATGTATTGTGGCGTGCGTTTGGAAAAATAGCGTCTGTATGTGAGTGGGGGGAAGAATGAAATCATTTCGCGTGTATCCTTTATTGTTGATACAGCCATGGTTGGGTGTTTATGTGTTTTCTTTCTTTTCTTCTTCTGTTTGTGGTTGGGGGTTTTAAGTTTTTTGTTGTTTGTTTGTTTATATCATTTATCAGTATCACTGCTCTTTGAAAGAAAGAAACTCCCCAGCAAACAAACTATGAGCAATACACTGACTAGTGCTGCTGATGCTAAAGTGGAAGGTTACCACAATATTTCCCATCACACGAACAGTCATTACCCGAGCTCTGGAAGTGACTTCATACCAGGAGCTTCTTTCTACACACCAACCAATGGCGGACGTGATAGCCGAGTGGTTCAGACCGTTTGACTTCAATCCCATGGGTCATGAAGTCGTGGGTTCGAATCTCGGCGACGTCTGGTGAATTAAGGGTGGGGATTTTTTACAATCTCCCAGGACTTTCGTGTATATTCATATGCAGAAGCTCAAATAATTATGCACGTTAAAGATCCCGTAATTCATGTCAGCGTTCGGTGGGTTACGAAAGCACGAACATACTCAGCATACATCCCGAAGTGTACAGATTCGTCACAGTGTTGAAGGCGGTAGAGAAGGGAAACAAGAGCATCTGTTTCGCAGAAAGACTTTCAGACAACCCACCCTTCTCACCCTATCCCCCCCCTCTCTCTCTCTCTCTCTCTCTCTCTCTCTCTCTCTCTCTCTCTCTCTCTCCTTCTCCTCACCCTTTGATGTGTTAACCGTTTGTGCAAACAACTAACGAAAACATACAGCAAATCAACCCAGGCAGAGGACGAAGGAAATGAAATAACAGAAAATATTAGGCGAAGAATCTTGCATCTGCATCCGTCAATCCACAAGACTGGAATCGGGCGGTTGCCAAGTCATCCATCCACCCAGCTATCCAATTATCTACCCAAATAGTCAAGCCAACCAGCTATCCAACAAGCAGCTATCCAACCTTTCAGCCAACCAGACCGACAGTGGGAAGAAAAGGTGCGCCTCGTGAAAAAACAACAACAAAAAGATGGAAGGAAAAAAAGGCAAGAGAAGAGAAGGGAAAAGCGGGTTAGCAGTGAAGCGGTACGGCCACGGAATGTTGAAAGCCAACAGAGACCTCAGGGATTGAGAGACACCAAAGGTGATCGGTGGTCTAGAGGCAACGCGCCTGTCTAGAAAGCGAAAAGTCCGGGTCGGGAGTGTGCGGTGGTTCGAATCCCGTCTGGTCCCGAAACTTTTCCCCCATCCATTAGACCATGAGTGGTGGTCTGGGGAGCTAGTCATTCGGATGAGACGATAAACCGAGGTCCCGTGTGTTACGCAAAATTATTCAGCGCACGTAAAAGAACCCACAGCAACAAGAGAGTTGTCCTGGCAAAATTCTTAGAAAAAAGCCACTCCGATAGGGAAACAAATACAGACCCCTCCCCCCCTCCCAAAAAAAAGGTTGGCGCTGCTCTTGTGGCGACGCGCTCTCCCTGGGGAGAGCAGCCCGAATTTCACGCAGAGAAATCTCGTGACTTGAAGTAGTATAAATAAATAAATGAATAAATAAACCTGCCTGCAATGAAGCTATAATGATCTGGCAACAGTGTTCCCATTGTGGCATCATTTCCTCAAGACATACGAATGAACAGAATGGGAAACAATACAGAGAGAAAAGATCTACAGTAAGTAATACACACAAACAGTAAAAGTCTGTAAAGCTAAGATAGGCAAGGACTCCCCTGAATGCAGCTACTTTAATGGTGGTCAACAAACAACAAAACAAAAGGTTGCATACGCAAAATCGCACCATTGATGAACCTTGGAGCTCTAGCCAAGGAACCGGGGAGAGAAGATGTAGTCTGGACTTCATGATGAATGCAGCTGCAATAATGATCATGGCTTAGTATCACGACCTGCCCACAAGGCAAGAGGATAGTGGAATTTATCAAAGGCGTGATTACCATGATTTGCTATCCATGAAACAAGAGAGGCAACTGTTCTTTCTTCCAAAACAGGCAGGGCCCATAACTTCAAGCAAATAGCTTGTCACTGTTCATATATTATGTCACATGCCAACTAGAAAACGGATTAGCGATGTAATACGTGAATGAAATAATTAGAATACAAATTAATTTAAAGAAACAAATAAGGACCGCACTCTCTTCTGCCAAATTTGTTACAATAATTATATAGGATTTCTTTCCTCTTCTTTTTTTTCTCATTCCACGTACACAACTAGAGTTCCTAAGTTCACCAATGGTGAGATTAGTGTTAGGTATGTGGAGTGAGAGGGTTTTCTTTATAATGTTTGAGGTTTTTTCCTTTTAAATACGTTATTTATTCACAAAGAAGCTGACAGTGTAGACAATGAAGAGCAACAACAGGCAAACACCTTATAACGTGCTGTAATACTTGAGCCTTTGAGAGCATCTCTCACTCATGTTCAAGACGCCTACTAGTGCAGTATTTTCATTATCCTAGTCAGTAGCTGAAATATACTAGTGCTGTGAGAAGTATAGGAGGTAGTCGTCATCTCAGAAAATATTTTTAAAATATCTTTTTCTACAGGCCCTGTGGTTCTTCTTCAACTTAACTTTGTTATTAGAATTTAAAATGTGGTTGTTCTTGTTGTTTTGATTTAGGTTCTTTTTCCTTCTTTTGTTTGGTGGTGGTGGAATGGGGAGGGGGGGGGGGAAATAGTGGTATAATTTCATCTCATAATGAGCAACATTGATCCCCACCTCCTTCTCCGCCCTTTTGCCACCCTCATCATCACCCCTATCATCTTTACCACCACCACCATTATCATTACCATCATCATCACCACCACCATCATCATTACCACCATCATCATCACCACCACCATCATCATCGCCACCACCATCATTACCATCACCACTACCATCATCATCACTATCATCATCACCACTATCATCACCACTATCATCATCACCACCATCATCGTTATCGTCGTTTATCATCAACATCATCATCACTTTGGTATTTTTAAAATATAAAAAAAGATCGTTGCTGCTTGATGCTGATATCATTATGCTCATCCTGATGGTTGTCTGTCTTTGCTGTTGTTGTTGTCGTTGTTGTTGTTGTTGTTGTTGTTATCGGCAAGAGTGGATGGTAACTGGACGCTTATCGCTGCTCACCCCAATAACAGATTAGTACGGTCCGCTCGTAAACCACGTAACGCCCCGGCCACGGTGCTATCCGATATCCCCCCTGTAACACCCCCAACCACCCCCCACCCCCTCCTCCACCATCCCTACCCTCATCCTCACCCTCCTCCCTTCCCCCATCCCTCTCCATCCATCTCCACCCCCACACCCCTACCTTCCTCCAATGAGTTGGATGCAAGAGACTGTTATGTCCCTGATGCAGAACTCACCCCCCCCCCCTCTCTCTCTCTCTCTCTCCTCCTCCCCCCCCCCCACCCCCCCCCCCCCAACCCCCTCTCCTCCTTCCTCCTCCCCCCCCCCCCCCCCCCCACTCCCTTCCTCTCCCCCCCATCTTTCTCTCCTTGGTCGATATTTCACGGCTCGAGCGAGACCCGGAGCATGACAGATCTAATGGGGAGGAAATAGAATGGAAATTGCCACAAATTCGCTGCAGGCTGGCTAGCGTGTGAAGCCATTATTTCCTCTCCTCCCCCACGTCCTCCCCCCGGCCTCCCCCCTCCCCCCCCCTAACTCCCTCTCCTCCCTCCCTCCCTAGGGACTCCTCCTCTTCCTCCTCCTTCTCCTCCCTTCCCCTCCCACCCCCCCTATTTTTTTTTTTATTCCAAGAGCTGGCAGACAGACCCTCACGATTTAGAGACTCACCTCTGGTCGGTTGGTAAGGGGGGTTAGGATGAGGGGGGTGGAGGTTTGGGGTAGGGGGGTGGGGAGGGGGGAGGGGGAGTCTAAGCTTGCATGGGATGGTTTGCTGGAGTTCTGCTCCCCCCCCCCCTCCCTCCTCCCACCTCTTCCCTTCCCCACCCCCTTCTCCTCTCTTCTCCTGCCCCTCCCTACCTCTCTCTCCCTCCCTTGTTTCTAGCTAATTGGCTTTTATTGGATGCAAAGGATTCGATTGGCAGACGATGGTTGATTTGATTTGGGGGCTGTAAATTGTTGTCCGTGTGTTTTAGGAGGAGGCGGCTTGGTCGGAGGGGTGGGGGTGGGGTTGGGAGGGGGTGGGGATGGGGGGGGGGGGGGGAGGGCTTGGCTATTGGGGCTTGCTCCTCTCATCTAAGCTTTAGGAGGGGGGCTGGTGGTGGTTGTTGGGTGGTGTTTTTTTTTCTTTGTTGTTGGCGTTGATTGGCTGAAAAGAGGTTTGTTGTGTTGTTGTTGTTGGTTGTTGTTGGTTTTTTTTGGGGGGGGATTTGTTTTGAGTTATTCTTTGTTGATGTCCTTTAGCATGTTGTCTTTTTTGGTTTCCTTGTAATTCTGGCAGTTTGAGAATGACAGAGGATTTAAAGAAGAAGGATTAATAAAACTGATTGATAGCTCCCCCCCCCCCCCCCCCACCCCCTTTCCCTAAAAAAAGCAACAGCCAAGAGAAGACAGACCAGAGGACTGGAATAAACACACGCCTAGTCTATGAATATGTAAATCAACGCGTCAAAAGAGAAACGCTGCTCTGGCTTAAGGGTCACACTAGTGTGAAGGGGCAGTAACAACAACAATAATTATTATCAGGTGGATCGATGGTCTAGACGTAATGCACTTGCCTAGAAAGCGAAAAGTGCAGCAGGTTTGATAACCCGTTTGTGCCCGAATTCCCCTCCCCCGGTGAGATGTTGCGTGTGCAGCGTGTTTCTTTAGCCCATCCTGAAGGTAGGCGCTGTTTGACTTCAGGGGGTGTATTGCTGGGTGTGTTCGGTTTTTTTCCCGTAACCCACAAAACCCTGACATGAATTCTATCTATCTATTCTATCTGTCCCGTAGTCTGACGACCGTGGCGGCACCCTAAACGACTCAACAACCAGTTCCCTCCATTCCTCTCTCTGTTCTGCCTTTCTCAGGGTTTTGTTGAGTTCTAGGCCTGTCCATTTGCTGATGTTATCCTCCCAGCTCTTCCTTGGTCTGCCTCTTCTTCTTCCTCCTTGGACAGTGCCTTGTAAAACTGTCTTTGCAAGTCCATTGGATCTTGTGACATGCCCATACCATGACATGAATTACGGGATTTTTAACGTGCATATTTTGATCTTCTGCATGTGTATATGCACGAGGAGAATGAAGACGCTGCGGCATGTCTGCCCTTGCAGTTGACCTGCCAGGAGATGGATAGCAAGAAATCCCCACCCGTCCTTCACCAGACGCACCGCCGGGATTCGAACCCATGACTTCATGGACACATGGGATTGAAGTCGAACGGGTCTTAACCACTCGGCTATGGCGCCCATCCAATAATTCTTCTTCACCTTCACCTCCACCCATCCCGTAGTCTTGTAGACCGTTAGGGCCACCACTGAAGATTTTGTAACCAGCTTCCTCCACTCCTTGCAATCTAAAGCCAAATCCGCCGTTGACCGCTGCTCTTTCTCTATTATTTTCTGGTCCATCAATCTGGAATGCCCTCCCTCTCTGCCTTCGCGAAAAGCCTACTGACGACACTTTTAAATCCAGCCTCAAGACATACCTGTTTCAAACCGAAGGCTTTCCCCTCCTGTTTCATCTCATTATTATCTGTCCCTGCCTTCAACAGCCTAACTTCCCATCACCCTGCTGAAGTGTAGAACCTGTGTGTGTGTGTGTATGTGTGTGTGTGTGTGTGTGTGTGTGTGTGTGTGTGTGTGTGTGTGTGTGTGTGTGTGTGTGTGTGTGTGTGTGTGTGTGTGTGTGTGTGTGGGGAGTGCATTTGAATTTGTTAAAAACTGTTAATTGTTGTTGGTTGCTTGTGTAGGAGTGGGTTGAATGGAAGCGCTTTGATTTGTTTTTTGCAAGATATAGCGCTAAATAAATTCCATTTATGATGATGATGATTATTATTATTATTATTGTCATACTACTACTACTACTACTAATAATAATAATAAATGGAATTTATATAGCGCTATATCTTGCAGAGACAAATCATCATCATTAAATGATCGTTGTGGTTGGTAACACTGGTGGCTATGCTGTGCTATCAGCGCCTGGGCTTTATCACAGTTCTTGATTAAACCATTGACGCTGGGGGCAACAGCAAAGTGAGAGGCTGTATGACCAGTGGCTCTCCCACTCATGGAATTCCACTTTACAGCTTAGTCTTTTAGTGATCGACTATGACTCTCTGACTAGGAGGCTTGACTCGCACAGTCCTTAATGTGCTGCAGCCCTGGGGGCTGGCTGGTTGGCCTTTTGGAGAACATCTCCAACGCTGACTGTCCTTATGCCCCACTTGGCCGAGAGAGTGGGGAATGTACTGTGGGCAAGGCATCTCCACTATAATCAAATTTCTGCCCAGTTTCCAAAACAGCAGCTGTCTCCTCTGCTGTTTTGGAGGTCATCGTCGAAAACGACGGACAAGCATACATAATTATGCTGTGCTGTGCTGTGCTGTGCTGTGCTGTGCTGTGCTGTGCTGTGCTGTGCTATGCTGTGGGGTGTGCAGGCACGGCTACAACGCTGTGCTGTGCTGTGGTGTGCTGTGCTGCGCTGTGCTGTGCTGTGGGGTGGTGTGGGGTGTGCAGGCACGGCTACAACGCTGTGCTGTGCTGTGCTGTGCTGCGCTGTGCTGTGCTGTGCTGTGCTGTGCTGTGCTGTGCTGTGCTGTTCTGTGCTGTACTGTGCTGTGCTGTGCCGTGCTGTGATGTGCTGCACTGTGCTGTGGGGTGTGCAGGCACGGCTACAACGCTGTGCTGTGCTGTGCTGTGCTGTGATGTGATGTGATGTGCTGCACTGTGCTGTGGGGTGTGCAGGCACGGCTACAACGCCTGGCGGGACCCCCAGAAGCCCACGGCCATCCTGGCGCGGCTGTGCAAGGACGGCAAGGTGGACGGCCCCTACTACCAGCCCGGCAAGGTGCGCGTGGCCAACCGCATCTTTGAGGCCCCCTCCGAGATCGAGGATGAAAACGGTCAGTTGCTGAAGGGGAGGGAGGCTGGGGGCAGGAGGGAGGAGACAATGACAATGACAATGACAAATTCTTTTATTTCGAGGATAATGAATAAGCACACATGTGCTTTTTTACATCCAGTCCCCGGGAGAGGATGGGTTAGGTCCTCGTGGTGGTGGTTTTGGTGGTGGTGGTGGAGAGGGTGGGGGGGGGGGTGAGGTTTGCTGGTTTTACAGATTACTTCCTGCTGGTTTTGGGGGGGAGGGTGGAGGAAGAGGGTGTGAGGGGGGTGAGGGGTGCTGGTTGTACAGATTTCCTATTGTTGAGTCGTGTTTTGTTGAGTGGAAGGTTTGAGGAGAAGAGGCCGCGCGAGAAGTCATAATATTGCTAAGATTGTTTCTTATCTATTTATTGCTGTCTACCACTTCCCCACTCCCCCACAGTCCCTGTCTCCCCCACAACTTCCCAACGGTGTTGCCTCTGTCGCTTTGCTGGCAGGAAAGTCTTTTCTTTTCAGCTGAAGTCTTTTGTTTGACCAGCCTGACCACATTAGTCCGGACACCCTGTAACTTTTAGCTCTTGAGATGTAGAGAAGAGGTCAACGGTGTTCAAGAGTTTGTCACAGTATTGGGAATGATGCTTTTTACTTGACTCGCACAGTTGGACGTAATGATAAATTTTGCCGATTCATACAAAATGACCCGAGTGGGTTTTTTTGCCAGATTATTCTGAGATTAAAAGGTAGATGACAGAAGTTTCAAGTGGTCATTGTCCGTCCAATGCTAAGAATAAAAAAAACCGTTGAATATTTGATTCTGAGGATGTTGTTTTAACAGAAGTTATCTCCTGACTGGTTTCCTTCCAGCTGCCCTGTGGGACTGGTTTAGTCGATAAATTTTACGAGTTGTGCCTTCACCGAATAGTGTTTCTTTTGCATTTTATCTCAAATCAACGATACAGCATTGAATGTCGCTTTTGTTTTCAAGGAGTACAGACAAAGTGGAGGTTCAGTACCTCTTTGTGTATAATGTCTAAATGCCTTCTGTAGAGTTTTTGATTACCATACTTACATGTTATCTTCTGTACACACTTGTGTAGTTGGTTTTTTTTTGGTGCTTTTTGTGGTCATTCGCTTAATGGATGTTGTTTGTAATGTTATGTGTCAGTGTATTTTTGTCTTCTAGTAAGTGTTTCTTATTAGCACACGTGTCATACTTCCTGACTGCGATTTTATAGTGCTTTTCCTCCTATACAGAGATCATTTGGGTTGATGCGATAATGTTGTATGAATAAGTTTGTCATAGCAAAGGTCAGTCGTATGGCTTTAACAGTGATTTAACGTTTGCCGTATGTTTAGATTGTGTTCTTGTTTGTCTTTTTTGTCTTTCAAAATCTTTATCATAAGGTGCATTAAGTATCATTTCACCAATTGTAATTCCAAATTCGATGAGTGTTTGACGCTAGCCGGTTGTATACATAGTTCCATCAGGTTCCAAGCTCTCTGGTTGTTTTACAGTCTGCATTATTCTCAGACTGGCAGACGATTTCACTTTCGACGATGTGATAGTGTTTGTATGTCTGAGTGAGTTTGTCAAAACAAATGGTCAGTCGATTTGGCTTTAACCTTCGTTTCATATTTGCTCTAGGATTACATTGTGTTTTTGTGGTCTTTTTCTGTTCTTTCTACACCTTTATCATAAGTCGCATGAAAAGGTATCATTTCACCATTTGACGAGCATTTGACGCTGGCCGATTGTATTATCACAATTCCCACAGGTTCCAAGCTTTCTGGCTGTTTACCAGTCTGCAGTATTCTGAGACTGGCAGACGAGAGTTTGCCCATTTTCTAGTGAGCGTTGTGTTCTCTGATTGGCTGGCAGTTTATTCCTGTCATGTTGACGCATCCGTTTCATGCTGTGTGACTGGTTTCTTGTTTTCCAGGCACAACTGTGCTCCAAACCATCTTAACCGGGGCTTCCTCTTTCATAATCTGTGGCAATGTCTGGCTAGGTGTTTGCCCGGTGTCCCCCGCTGTCTGGTTAACTGCTTCTGTGCTGAAGGGGTTTCAGGCTGTGTACCTAACTGATTAGTGCCCCTAGTCCTGGGAGCCGCAAGGACAGCTCTGTCAGCATATAGGTTATCCCCGTTTTCTGAAGATTTGTGCTTGAAGTTTCTTAGATTTCAGTCATTATCTTTTTCTGCCTTCCGTATCTTTGTCCTCTTTTCTAGCTGGTTTCTCATTGCCCCTATTTTCAATATTTTCTCGAAATTTTTCTATTGAGGAAATAGTAGTGGAGGAAAACAAGTGCAGGTAACCGCTTACAACTCCTCAACCATTTTTGAAACTGATTTATCAAAGATTCAATCATGGTTTGTTTTTTTTTACAAACCTCTAGAATTTTCTATTGACCTGAATTTGTGGGTTCTTTAGAAGATAATGTTTTTGCCCTTGAGATTTGTGAATTTCTAAACTCCCAACATCCCAACTTTTCGTTGATTTTTTTCTGTTATCTTAGAGGTTCCTTTGTTTTGACTGGTAAACTCTTTCTTCACTTAATTAGCTCTGAGATTGGGAAAGTTGCTTTTGCAAAGTGCCTTTATTGTCTCTGTTTTGATGTTGGTTGTTATTCTTTCTTTTTTTTTAATGAATTATCTTGTCTCCAGAGATTAAATATTGCTGTCGGTATCTCAGTGTTTTTGTTCAAACTGCTGTATCCCTCATTTAACTTCATAAATGCTCAAACACCAAATCTAAAAATGTTCACCTTCTTTCAGATTTTGGATTTGTCACCATAATTACTTCCGTGATTTGTTCATTTTGTTCGTTAACAGGCAGATTACTTGTAAACACGAAAACGTGTCTTTAGCAAAATGTACTTTACCATATTGTTACAAGAAAGGAAGTAATATATATTCTTTCTGGTCAGTTTAATAATAATAATAATAATAATAATATATAGAATTAATATATATTCTTTCTGGTCAGTTTTCAGTGATAATAAAAATCATAAAGTAAATATTCAAGAAAGAGGAGAGTTTGTTGGGTTTTTTTTGTTTTCTTTTCTTTTGTTTTGTTTTGTTTGTTGGGTTTTGCTATTTTTTGTGGGTTTGTTTGTTCTGGTGGGTTTTGGTTTGTTTTGTTGTTTTGGTTTTGTTTTGGGGGGTAAATAAAAATTGGGTGAAGAACCAAACCGATTTCTATTGCACACCCCACCCCCAAAAAACATTTTAAAACACACACACATCACCCTCCCTCCCTCCAACCCAGTTTCACCACCTACCTACCTACCTACCTCTCACAGGGTGGAGGCGGTGGGTGGGTGGTTAACTAACAAACAAACTCCCTCCCTCACCAAACTGTAGCCTACAATCGACCCAGCATAATAATATAGGCCCAGCGAAGAAGAAGAAGCAGCAGAAGCAGAAGAAAAGAAAGCGTGTCAAGCCTTCCGCCGGAGAAGATTTGAAATGGAACACCGTCGACAAAAAGCACACACACAGTCAGTCCAGCCCCGAGAAACAGAAAAGCGCAGACGGTATTCATGGCGGCGACGCGGTGTTGACATTCAGTCCCGCTGCCCGCTGGCCCCTCGCCTCGGGTTCTTAATGCAGCCCGCCATATTCCCAGCATGCTCCACGCCAGCGGCTTGTTCGCACGTGCAAACATGGCGGAGTGTGACGACCCATGGGCGCAGCCTGCTTGTGGGGGGCTGGAGGGGGGGAGGGGGGGGGGGGGAGTGGAAGTGGTGTCGTGTGCACACATACTCTCTCTAGGAACGGACGGTGGCGGGTGGCGTCGTCGTTGGGCAGGGTGGTTGGGGGGGTGTTTTCTTGCGTGAGCGTGAAGCGGCTTGAGTCGGATTGTTAGGAGGGGGGGGGGGGGGGTGGAGGGGGGGGGGGGGGGGGGGGGGGGTGATGAAGGAGTGGGTGGAGGATGAGGGTGGGTGGTGTAAAGATTGGCAAATAAATTTCTCCCATATTTGACCTTTTGGGGGGGGGGGGGGGGGGGGGGGGGGGGGGGGGTCCCTTTTTTCTTGTTGTTTTTTGTTCTTCTTTGGAATGGTTTGGATTAGTCGTTTTGCTCGTTTTCTGTTTTGTTCGCTTTTCTATGTGTGACTCTGTTTTGTTTCTTTTTTGGTTGGGTTTTTTTTTCAATTCCTGTTCGTTCAAGAGTACAAGTAGTGCGCTTGTACCTTTGTGTTTGCGTGCACAATAATTATGCACACACGGACACGCGCGCGCGCGCGCACACACACACACACACACACACACACATCTTCAAATTTGCTTCTTTGCATCTTACTCCACATTATGTGGTCTGTGTTGGCTAGTCTATCGACGTCTAGGTGCTGGCTAGTCTATCTAGAAGCACATGATATCATTTGATAGGTCCATTATTGGACTTGGTCAGTTGGTCATACAATAAGTATATACAAATGATCCGTCTGTATCTGTGTCAATGTCATAGTGATACGTTATCTGCCATATACACACGTACATCTTTTCAGTTTGGCTTTGCTAAGTCATGTAATGTACATTAATGCAAATGTATTATGTTATTCCTGTGCATGCAACTGTTTCAATTTGCTGATCTTTTGCATGTCATGTAATGTTCAGCTGTTAAATTACATGCTATTTCTGATTTCAAACGTCAGTGCTCTTAGTCTTATAATTATGCTGATCAGTTGCATGTCTTTTTGTTTTTCAGTGGTTGAAGTACATATATTTATCATTTCAATTTTCAGTGCTTTTATTTGCTGCTCATTTCCATGTCATTTAACTTTCAGTTGTTAAATCGCATATTTTGTTATGATGTCCACTTTTTCCCATTATGTGTGTTCTAGACAAGATGGTAGGATCTGCAAAGTTTTGTCTTGCATGTTGACTTTGAGTGACTTCTTGCATATCCATGTCCACATTTTCGTTCAAGTTCGGTGGTATGTTAGAGCGGTGTCTTTTATGGTCACCTTATTTTGCTCGTCGTTTGCTTATTTCCGTGTTATTTGTTATTTCCGTGTCATTTGTTTGCCTGCAGTTTTTGTGTTCTGTCTTTTTTGTTGCACCCCATCTGTTCGGGGTGGGGGTCAGCACGAAGGAAGAAAGCACGTAGGAAGCAAAAGGCGGGTCAGCAAGACCCCGCTCCGCCCGTATGGCGCAAGATTCCCCATCCTGACATTCCCGTTCCCAAAAGTCCCGACCCCAGTGTAGCATCAGCAGCAGCATCAACATCAACAGCATCAGCAGCAGCATCAACACCAACAGCATCAGCAGCAGCATCAACATCAACCCCACGCCCAGGTCCTAGTACTGAGGGCATCGTGAATCCAGCCTTCATCCCAGATGGTGGGGCTGCTGTGATGACCAAAGGTACCTTGCCGGAGGAGACCCTTCAAGTTTTCCCAAATGGCTTGCCTTCTTGTCTGTCTGCGGCTTTACTTGGTGATGGCTATGCTGTAGACACTGGCTTTGGAGGAGAAGAATGCTAATATGCAAATAACTCGTGAGCTGCTGGGCTCGTGTGGTGTGCAGTACTAATCTTCTGCTGATGATAGGAAGAGTGGTGTCAGCCTTTGGAGAGCCATGCGTTTCTCTTAGAGCTATGCTGTGTTAACCTGGAGTCGTATCTTCCCACTCGTCCGTGATTTGCTTTCAAACCACTTAGCATTCTTCTTGTTGTTTTCTTTGCAATCTCTTGGTGAACAAAATAGTCTGATCCACAGCTGAACATGCTAGCACTGGTTATTCTTGAGCAGAGGAATGGGCTTCTAACAAGCTAACTGCCTGTGTACTACATCATTAGTTATTAAACTCTGTGTCTGTCTTCTTTTCCTGACATCGTTTTTGTAACCACCTTAATTCGTTATTTTGTAGACCACAGGCATCAAGTACATGCGTCTTATTAATCACTATTTGATCTTTTGAAGTGTGCACTTTGATAGGCTCCATCTGCATACCTTAACCAGCCAATAAGAACGGACACCTTCAACTGTAGCATAGGTACATACTTTCTTACCATTGATGCTTGCGGGCATTCATTTATCTAGAAGATTCAGGAAAACTTATGGGATTTTGTCTTTGGTTCATCATGTAGCATGTGTCCACTTAGATTACAGAGAATAACAGATACAGGAAACCGGAAGCACAGGACAAAACTTAAGGAAAAGTTTTCCATTTTGTTGTCCTGAATGCAGATTAATTTTAAAATAAAAATAGCGGGGAACAAGTCGTATCCCAAAGGTTTCCCGCTTGCCCCCCCCCCCCCCCCCCCCTTCCCCTACTTCTGTGCGTTTTATTTACCTATACTCTATTGCTTGAATCGTATCATAAGCATGAAATTTGGAAGATGTGTACATTTGTTTTGAACAAAAGTTATGTTTCTACAGTATTGTAGACTGCAGTCAACAAAGTGCAGACATTGCGGCGGGAAGTCGTTTAATAGAACGATCTAAAATACTTCCACTGATCACATCTTTAAAAAAAGAGATAAAAAACGACATTTATGAATGGATTTGTATAGCGCTGTATCTTGCGAAGACAAATCAGAGCGATTCTGATGCGCCAGTCAATTACTGTGACTTTATTTTAGCAGCCACTTAGTTTTGCTTCCTTTTCTTTTGTTTATGTATGTCCTTTTCTTTCTTTCTTTTGATTTCAGTGAATATTGCTGAATGTCGTGGCAAGAATGTATAACATTGTGTTTGCAGCCTAAACTAGTTAGGCAAACTCTTTTGTGTGGTTGTGTTATATCCTGTAACACCCAACATCATTGTTTAGGTTTTCTGTGTACGCTGACCATCTCTCGTAATCCTCATAGGGCTCGCCTGCTCTTGTCTGTATTATTAGCTGACATTGTACTTTTGCGGATGACCAGTCATAACGGTTTGTTGTTGCTGTTGTTGTTGTACATTCCTCAGCTTAACACCCTGGGGGTCACCCAGAATAAGATTATGATGCACTCTGACTCATCCCACGTGGGAATCACTAATTTGCTGGATAATGGACGGTAGTCCATTGTTGTGTTTGAACAGACGATGTTTCCCTTGAAGGAACCAGTTTCCTCACGTGTGTTGAGGAAGGAGACTGGCAGAAAGTAACAGGTGCATGCACTTATATTTGGGGACAGAAACGACTCATGTGCACAAAGAGGGCGCATATTGTAAGATGCCTGACCATCCAGTAGACATATTAAATGCTGTCACCAGATTTCGGCTGTTCATATTGTTATGAATGTTTTAGCTTGTAATAGCTATGCTGAAGATAAAAATACTGGAGAAATGCATGATTGTGAATACAGATACCAAAATAATCGTGGGATATGAAGGATTTATGGCAATTATTTCAAAAAACAAAAACCTTAACACCTTGTCTGTTTTAAGGATCTCATTATCATCATCATCATTATCATCGTCATCATTATCATGATCATCATTATCATCGCCATCAGTCATTGATTAGACGGCCACAATTGATGTGGCACCTATTGTG
>CM054140.1:16090790-16098290 GCA_028751875.1 Rapana venosa | reverse complement strand
TCTGTCTATCTCTTGTTTGTCTAGCTGTTTGCCTATCTCTTGTTTCTCTAGCTGTCTATCTCTTGTTTGTCTAGCTGTCTGCCTACCTCTTGTTTCTCTAGCTGTCTCTCTCTTGTTTCTCTAGCTGTCTATGTCTTGTTTCTCTAGCTGTCTATGTCTTGTTTCTCTAGCTGTCTATGTTTTGTTTCTCTATTTCTTGTTTCTCTGTCTATCTCTTGTTTCTGTCTATCTTTTGTTTCTCTATCTATTGTTTCTCTGTCTATCTCTTGTTTCTGTCTATCCTTTGTTTCTCTATCTATTGTTTCTCTAGCTGTCTATGTCTTGTTCTCTAGCTGTCTATCTCTTGTTTCTCTAGCTGTCTATCTCTTGTTTCTCTAGCTGTCTATGTCTTGTTTCTCTAGCTGTGTGGCTGAGGACAGGATAGCTCAGTGGTCAGAGCACTCGCTTTCTCCAAGGTAAGGTTAAGCAACATTGAGCGTGGTTACCAAGTGGATGAGTGATCATTTCTGCGCCTTGGCTTCAGTACAGTCCCCCAGTTCACCCAGCTGTAAATGGGTACCTGCCCTCTTTAGGGTCAGGGAAGGTAAAGCAGCGAGGGAGAGGAGATGGGCGCCGCCATCAATATACTGGCCCTAGAGAAGCTGAGGTCTCTGACATCTCGCTCCTCAACGACCGAACAGATTATGGGAGCATCTTTATCGTTACCTTTTTAGCTGTAGGGCTGTTTGACTCTTGTTTCTTGGCTATTACTGGTAGTGGTGTTATCTGGCTTTTCGTTGATCTTTCAGATGAAGTGGCTGACCATGTGGAGGCCTGTCCACCACTTTCTGTCTGTCTGTCTGTCTGTCTGTCTGCCTGTCTGTCTGTCTGCCTGTCTGTCCCAAATGGCTGGCTGGCTTCCTGCTGTGCCTCTGTCTGTCTGACTCATCTTGCTGTATGTTGGTTGTGTCGTATGGCTGGCTTGTCTTTTGTGGGAAAGGTGTTTCTGCCTGGAATTCTATGGTTACCGGTTATGTTTGTCTGTCTGTCTATCTGTCTAGATGTAGGGCTGTTTAATGGCTGAGTGGCTGTAGTATGTTTCTTGTGCTGAACCGATCGATGGCTTGTCTACATGTACATTATGCACAGTGGCGCACCTGACAAAGGAGAACTCTGAACTCTGAAATTTAATGAATACAGGCCAACAGCCCCTTTCATGGGGGGAAACATAAACATTACTCTGACATAATATATAACATGATCAAGGAACACAATACTGGTACTACATGAACATGTTCACTGATAGAAAAAAAAATTTAAAAAAAGAACTGCTGAGTACAGATGGAAACAATCTTAATCCTGGAGGTGATTCACTTTTAATTACTCATATTTTCAATAAAGTTCTGTCTGAGTTTAAATGCAGCTAAAAGGAATTTGGCGAGATTTACTAGAGATGCTTGTGAATTGGAAGCTAGTACACTGACAAGCGCTTTGTCTAGGTTAACTCCAACATCAACGTTAAGTTTGTACTGCTGTCTCATGCCTTGGTATAGGGGACATCTAAATACAAAGTGTCCATCTTCTTTCCTGTCTAGACATGCAGGGCATGCGGTATTCTCATTTGTGGGTGAAAAGCGATATTTGTGTACATTCAACTGTGATACACCCATCCTGAATTGTGCCAGGATATTTCTGTAACCTTCAACGTATAGAATATCAACATAACGTTCTATCACAAATACGTGTTTAATTCTACCATATATGGAAAATCGTGGGTTTGAATCCATGTGGTTTCGCCAATGGTAACAGAAACTGCTATGTAGCCTTTCTTTAAGCTCTTTCATAACAGTCTTTTCATAGCCACATCCAAAGAGCCAGACTTGTTCAAACCCATACCTGACAAAGGAGAGAGAGAGAGAGAGAGAAACCCAGAGATACAGAGGAAGTGGGGGGGGGGGGGGGGGGGGGGGGAGACAGAGACAGAAAGAGAAGGGGGGTGGGAGTGAGGGAGAGAGGGGGAGCGACGTAGGGAGACAAAGAGACAGACAGATAGACAAAGAGAGGGAATTTACCTAGGTGTTTTTTTCTGTTTTGTCTTTTTGTCTCGCCCTCCTCTCTGCATTTAGGTCAGATCAGCAAAGAAGAAGGAAAACGTCCAATCATTTTTCATTTCCTTTCGACTGCAGTGGTCCCTTTTCTGAATAAATGGCTGACAGATTTGACATCCTGCAAGAAAACCAACAGTTGTAGCAATCAGCTAGGCAGGGGGTGAGGGGGGGGGGGGGGGGGGGGGGAGGAGTGGGAGGAGAAGAGGGAGGGGAGAGGCTCTGTACTGCTTTTTAGCTCCTGCCCTAACAGACACAGTCTCCTCCCTCTCTCACCCCCTATACTCCCAGTAGTTGTGAGCAAAATAAATGATGCCATAATATATTTTCAAGCAGAGAAGAGGGGAGATAAGCGGCTGTCTGGCTTCAGCCCTGTACACATGACAGCAGTGCCCTGTAACAGCAGCATCACCATGTTGACACAGATGAAGGAGCTCTGCTGTCTCTGCTGTTTAGCTGTGGGATGTAGGGGCAGGCAGGCAGGGAGGGAGGGGGCCTGCCTCACTGATAGACTGCATAGTGTAGACCAGGGAAATAATATGGGAGCTTGTCTCCCACATTTTGAGGTATAAAGCATTTTGTGCATTTGTGTGTGCGTATGTGTATGTGTTTGTGTCTGTGTTGATGTGTGTGTGTTGATGTATAATTATGTATATGTGTGGGGGGGGGGGCATTTGACCTGTGTGTAAGGTTTGAAACAGCCGAATAGTAAGAACTCCACGCTTTCGTCATCTGATGGCAAAAGAGGACACAAGTTAGTCTTCATTAGACACAAGTTAGTCTTCATTAGACACAAGTTAGTCTTCATTGAGGTGTTCTTTTGACAAGATTCCCCTACCCCCCCCCCCCCCCCCCCCCCCCCCTGGAGTTAACATTGGTACTGACTTACTCCACTCCCCCAGAAATCTTTCGGATCAGATTGCAAACTGAGGTCCTGTGTGAGAACGGATGCACGTCGCATTGTGCACATGCTCAACACCCCCTACACCTTTCACAGAAGAAGAGGCTGGCTGTGGCCAGGGACATGGATGACCCGAACATGCCCAGCATGCACAGGCACAGCCAGCTGTCTGGGGAGGGACGGGCTCTGCCGGGGTCAACTTGTCCCGGACACACTGCTGGGAAAAGTGATGCCCTGCAGTCAGTGCCCCTCCTAGAGGAGGTGAAGAGAGAATAAGTCAGTAAGGACAGGGAAGGGGTGGGGGGGTGGGGTGGGGGGTGGGGGGAGGGGAGGTGAGACACAGGTTGTGGCTGTTGTTTTACAGAGTGGTGAAATGTAGAGCGATATAGTATTTCCTAGTGTGGGGTGATATGGTGTGGTGTTGCGCCAAAACTATATATATATATATATATAATATATATATATATATATATATATATATATATATATATATATATATATATATATATATAATATATACTCTTTTCAGCATTCCAGCAAAAAGTGTATTGACAGTTTTAATCAGTCTTATATAGAAGGTACACGTACACACAGAGACATACGCATACACACACGCACACGCACGCGCGCATGCACACACACGCACACACACACACACGCATGCACACACGCGCACACATACACTACCACCAATACCACCACACCACACACCACACACCACACACACCACACACACACACACACACACACACACACACACACACACACACGACTGGGGAAATACAGAGGGAGTAAGGTTTTCTATCAAATTCCATATCATTCTGACTTAATCCCTCCACAACACCCCCCCCCCTCCACCCCCCACCCCCACCTCCCACCCTCACAACACCACCACCCCACCCCACCCCCTACCCCCACCCCAGACTGCTTATCAAACAGTTGACAGCTCTACTCAAGACTTTGACAGCCAGGAAGAAAGGAGACTATACTCCCCCCCCCTCCCCCGCTCCTCCTTCCCCCCTCCCCCCCCCCCCCCCCCGCTCCCCCCACCCCCCATCCCCATGTCATACAGATGCACCTCCCTCCCAGTATAGTTGTGAGCAAAATAAAGGATGCCATCATATAGTTATTTTCAGGCAGAGAAGGGGAGATAAGGGGCTGTCTGGCTTCAGCCCTGTACACATGACAGCAGTGCCCTGTAACAGCAGCATCACCATGTTGACACAGATGAAGGAGCTCTGCTGTCTCATTTCATTTATACCACTTTAAGTCAAAATCTGCGTGAAATTCGGGCTGCTCTCCCCGGGGAGAGCACGTCACCACAAGAGCAGCGCCACCCTTGTTTTTTCTTTTTTCCTGTCTGCAACAGTATCTGCTATCTCTGCTGTTTAGCTGTGGGATGTATGGGCAGGGGGTCTGCTTCACTGGTTGACTGTAGGGTAGAGAGACTAGAGCAGTGTGTGTGTGTGTGTGTGTGTGTGTGTGTGTGTGTGTGTGTGTGTGTGTGTGTGTGTGTGTGTGTGTGTGTGTGTGTGTGTGTGTGTGGTGTGTGTGTGTGTGTGTGTGTGTACATTGTGTAAAATTGGTGGTGTGGTGGTTTGGGAATGGGTACTGTGAGGTATGGTGTGTGTGGGCATGGTGTGGTGTGGAGTAGTGTGGTGTTGTGGTATGGAGTGGTGTGTGTTGTGGTATGGAGTGGTGTGGTGTGGTATGGTTTGGCATAATGTGATGTGTTGTGGTGTGGTGTGGTGTGGCGTGGTGAAGTATGGTGTGGCGTGGCATGGCATAATGTGGTGTGGTGTTGTATAATGTGGTGTGGTGTGGTATGGTGTGGTGTGGTGGGGTATGGTGCTGCACCAAAAACTGTTTCACCATGATCACTATCCTAGCAATCACTGTAATGAGAATAACAGTTTCAACAGAGCTTAGATAAAAGATACACAGTACACACACACACACACACACACACACACACACACACACACACACACACACACACACACACATCTCTTTGTGTGAGAACACAATTGGCTTTAGAAATTAACTGAACGCTCACAAGGCAGGATAAAAAACAAAATTATATCTCATTAGCCGTGTATTGTTTGATCCAAAGTGGTAGAGATAACTTCTCCTCCTCCTCCTCCTCCTCCTCCACCTCCTCCTCCTCCTTCAAACGCTCAGACGGCAACTATTGTTGTCTGTCACATTCATGAGAGAGAAGAAGAGAAGAAAGAGAAGAGAAGAGAGAGAGAGAGAGAGAGAGAGAGAAGATGAGAGAAAGAGAGAGAGAGACAGGACAGAGAGCGATAGAAAGAGAAAGAGAGAGAGAGAGAGGGGGAGAGAAAGAGACAGGGAGAGAGGGAATGAAAAAAAGAACAAACAAATTTAATTTACCGAGAGTAATACGTTAGGATACCTGATTGCTTGTTTTCTTTTTCTCCAGCCCTCTGAAGAAAAAAACCCAAATCAAGCCAACACAAAGAAAGGAGCAAGTCAATGTAATAATGTGGGAATGTACAAGCTTGTCAAAAATATGTTCAGGAACCAAATTTAATGCAGACCCTGTGCACAAACACGCCTGACCTGACCCTAAACTCTGTCACGAAAATAAACTGACTATATCATTGAAAGTGTACAACAACAAACAGGATAAGAAAGAGAGAGAGGGGGGGGGGGGGGTGGAGGGCTTCTGAACTCTTTTATACTGTACACGAGGTTGCATTCGTCAAGGTGTGAATATGTTTAAAGAAAAACAGCAACACGAAATGAAGGGGGTATTAAATTTCATTTTATTCTGGCTTAATCTTCCCCCCCCCCCCCCCCCCATCCCCCTCTTCCTCCCCCCCCCCCCCCCCCCCCCCCCCCCCCCCCCCACCCCACTGCCTGTCAAACATATGACAGCTCTACTCATGAGTTTGACAGCTAGGAGGGAGAAGGCTTCTTCCTTCCACCCCTGCCCCCCCCCCCCCCCCCCCCTCCCCCCCCCCCCCCCCCAACATCCAAACACACCCACTATATATTATTGTAGACGCGCCTCCCTCTCAGTTGTGAGCAAATAAATGATGCCATAATATGTTTTGAGGCAGAGAAGGTGGGGGGAGATAAGCGGCTGTCTGGCCTCAGCCCTGTACACATGACAGCAGTGCCCTGTAACAGCAGCATCACCATGTTGACACAGATGAAGGAGCTCTGCTGTCTCTGCTGTTTAGCTGTGGGATGTAGGGGCAGGCAAGGGGGGGGGGGGGGGGGGGGGGGCCTGCTTCACTGGTTGATTGTATGGTAGAGACTGGAGAGAAATGGCGCTTTTCTCCCACTTTTGTAGTGTAGACTGAGTTTTATAGAACATGTCTGCATAAGTGTTGTGCAGTCGAAGTGTGTGTGTGTGTCTGTGTGTGTATGTGTATTGGGGTGGTGGTATATATGTTATCTTGTGGAGTAGTGTGGTCTGATGGTTTGTGGTAAAGTGGGTCATTGCACATCTACTCTCAGCAGTGTTACCGTGATAACTGTGTTGAGAATAACAATGTGAGGAAAGCATATTTCAAAGAGCCCTCGCTTGCACATGTCCCAGTGAGAGAGCAATGTTTCTGAAAGGTGTTCAACTCCTGGCATTTGTCATGGAGAGCTTTACTTTCACCTTCACCTTCCCCTACTCCCGTGGACTATGGGAGCACTAATAAAGATTTTTCAACCAGCTTCCTCCACTCCCTGAGATCTGCTTTCCGTGGCAGTTCATTCTACTCAAGGCCAGTCCACTCTCTGATGTTGTCTTCCCATCGTTTTATCTGTCTGCCTCTTCGTCTCCCTCCTTGTACTGTTTCCCTGTAGGCAGTCTTGGCCAGTCCAGATGTTCGTGTGATGTACCCGTACCACTTTAGTTTGCGTTTGTTCACTGAAATCAGGAGCTCTTACTATTGACATTAGGAAATCAGCTGCGTGTTTGAAACAGTACCAAAAAAAATGCTTACTCACAGGACAGAAAAAGGAGTCAGTGATGGACCATTTTTAGATCTGTAAGGCCTTAAGAAAAAGAAAGAGAAAACAGAGTAAGAGGGGGGAGGAAAAAGAGAGGGGGGTCAGAGAGAGAGAGAGAGAGAGAGAGAGAGAGAGAGAGAGAGAGAGAGAGAGAGAGAGAGATGAGAGAGAGAGAGAGAGAGAGAGAGAGAGGAGAAACAAACATAAGATGAACAATGATGTGCAAACAAATTTTATAAATTTTGTAAAAATTAATAGTATGACCGTATGACTGCATCAATTGTGTTTTTATGTCCAAAACTCTGAGAGAGAGAGAGAGAGAGAGAGAGAGGGAGAGAGAGAGAGAGAGAGAGAGAGAGAGAGAGAGAAGAGAGAGAAACAATGAACAATGAACAATGAACAATGAACAATGAACAATTTTTATTTATAGAGGGTTATAGAATAAGCATAACAATAGCTTTTTTACATCCAGCCCTCTGGGAAAAAAAAATCGAAAGTAATTAATGTGCAATACATAGCATGAAGAATGATATAAAGAAA
>CM054140.1:16073290-16078290 GCA_028751875.1 Rapana venosa | reverse complement strand
ATAACATCAGTTAGGTGTTTTCATGTTTCCCGTCCAACCCAACCAAACGCAGAGATAAAATTTCAAGATGTTAGGAACACACAGTACATCTTCTGCATAATGATGTGTGCTTTATACATAATTATAATATGTGGGGAATGTAGCACTGGTATGGTAGCTAGGCTTGCATAGGAGTTGGCCAGGGAATCTTGAAACACACACACACACACACACACACACACACTCACTCACTCACTCACACACACACGTCCCAAAGCTTTGTTAGCACTAAGATTGGAATTTGCAAAGCCCAAAAGAAATTTTTTATTGGTGGACTCTATCTGTCTGTCTGTGTCTGTTTGTCTTGTCTGTCTGTCTGTCTGTCTCTCTCTCTCTCTCTCTCTCTCTCTCTCTCTCTCTCTCTCTCTCTCTCTCTCTCCTCTCTCTCTCTCTTCTGTCGGTATCTCTGTCTGTCTCTGTCTGTCCGTCTGTCTCTCTGTCTCTGTCTCCCCCCTCCTTCAACCCTCTCTCCATCTCTTCCACTCCCTCCCTCCCTCCCTCTTTCCATCCCTCTCTCCATCCCTCCCACTCACTCCACTCCCTCCCTCTTTCCATTCCTCTCTCCATCCCTTCCACTCTTTCCCTCCCTCCCTCTTTCCATCCCTCTCTCCATCCCTTCCACTCCACTCCCTCCCCTCGCTCCCTCTCTCCCTCCCTCTGACCAGTATGAGACAACAGATGGAAGGACTCAAGTCCTTTCCCTCCTTCTCCCCTCCCTCCTCCCCCATCCCTCCTCCCTCCCTGTCAAAGAAGAGGCTGGCTCCAGTTGTGAGCAAATAAATGGTGCCGTTTGTCTGGCACTGGTGGAGAGAGAGAGATAAGCTTGATGCCTGTCTGCACAGGCTGTCTACAGCGTGTCTGTCTGCTTGTCTGTCTGTCTGCCCGCCTGTCTGTCTGTCTGTCTGCCCATCTGTCTGTCCATTTGTCTGTCTGGCCATCCGTCTGTCCGTCTGTCTGTCTGTCTGTCTGCCCGCCTGTCTGTCTGTCTGTCCGCCTGACTGTCCGTCTGTCCATCTATCTGTCTATCTGCCCATCCGTCTGTCTGTCCGTCTGCCCATCTGTGTCTGTCTGTCTGCCCATCTGTCTGTCTGCCTGCCCATCTGTCTGTTTGTCTAGTTGGCTGTCTGTTTGGTTGGCTGTTTGTCTGCCCATCTGTCTGTCTGTCTTCACGTATGTCTGTCTGTTTGTTGGTCTGTCTGTATGTCTGTTTGTCTGTATGTCTGTTTGTCTGGTTGACTGGCTGGCTGGCTGTCTTCTCACACACATACACACACACACACACACAGACACACACACACACACACACACACACACACACACACAGACGAGGGCCGTGGCTTGTCATAATACAGCGATAACCGCCAGGTCGTGCTTTCTCTATCAGTTCAGGAGAGTGTTGTGGGAGTTGCGCTCGCCCGCGCGTTGTGTGCGTGTGTGTGTGTGTGTGTGTGTGTGTGTGTGTGTGTGTGGTGTGTGTGTGTGTGTGTGTGTGTGTGTGGTGTGTGTGTGTGTGTGTGGCGCGCGCTGTGTGTGTGTGTGCGTGTGTGTGTGTGTGTGTGTGTGTGTCGTGTGCGTGTGTGTTGTTCGTTGTGTGTGCGTGTGTGTGTCGGGGCGTGTATGGTGTGTGCGTGTGTATGCGTGTGTGTGTGTGCTCGGGTGTGTGTGTGCGTGTGGTGTGTGCTCGTGTGCGTGTATGTGTGTGTGTGCTCGTGTGTGTGTGTGTGTGTGTGTGTGTGTGTGTGTGTGTGTGTGTGTGTGTGTGTGTGTGTGTGTTCGTGTGTGTGTGTTCGTGTGCGTGTGTGTGCAGAGATGGAGAGTGGGAAGGGGAGAGTACTTGTGTGTGCGCGTGCGTGCGTGTGTGTGTGTGTGTGTGTGTGTGCGCGCGCGCATGCGTGCGTGGTGCTGTGTGTGTGTGCAGAGATGGTGAGTGGGAGGGGGAGAGTACTGTGTGTGTGTGTGTGTGCGTGCGTGCGTGTGTGTGTGTGTGTGTGTGTGTGTGTGTGTGTGTGTGTCGACTGTATGTATTATGTGTGTTACTGATGTGCAAGCTGCTGATAAAGACAGAACAGTAGATTAGCACTTCAAAACTTTTTTCAAGGTTTTTTTTTTTATTGCTTGTTTTCGTGTTCTCTCTCTCTCTCTCTCTCTCTCTCTCTCTCTCTCTCTCTCTCTCTCTCTCTCTCTCTCTCTCTCTCTCTCTCTCTCCTCTCCTCTCTCTCTCTCTCTCTCTCTCTCTCTCTCTCTCCTCCTCTCCTCCTCTCTCTCTCTCTCTCCTCTCTCTCTCTCTCTCTCCTCTCTCTCTCTCTCTCTCTTTTATCAAACTAACGTTGTTTATGTTTGCTTGAAATTATTAGTTGTGATTATTAATGATAGTCCCTTCTCAGGGCAAGGACCGGATGGAAAAAAAAGTATGTCAATGCTTATCTGTTACCCTTGGGAATTAAGATTATCACTCACTCACTCACTCTGACAAAACCGCATACACACGGGGACTGGATGTTTAAAAACCCCCACATTAATGCTTATTCCATTATCCTTGATATAAAAGAATAAATAAAACTAAAATAAATAACTCACTCACTCAATTCTCTCTCTCTCTCTCTCTCTCTCTCTCTCTCTCTCTCTCGTCATTGCTGGGGAAAGCTGGTTTTTAAGAAAACAACAACAACAACAACAACAATAACGACAACAACAACAACATATTTTATCAGGGACTGACTACTGCTGCTCCTCAGCTTCTGGTGTGCAGTATATCATAACGGTGAGAAGCAGGCTGGAATCGCCTCAGAGTTTTCAGTGTGGAATTTGCGATCTGGCCCGGCAGATCCTTCATCTCAGATGGTTCGACAGAGTGCCAAGTACCGACCTGTGGATGAGGGCGAACCAACAGCCTATGGAAGTCCAAGTAAGGCGGCGAAAGTGGCGTTGGGTCGGCCACACCCTACGGAAGGAGCCTGGCAACATCACCAGACAAGCGCTAGAGTGGAACCCGCAGGGGAAAAGGAAGAGAGGGCGCCCCAAACAGACCTGGAGGAGAAGCCTGCATAGTGAGCTGAGAGACTCCAGCCTGACATGGGAAGAGGCCAAGACCCTTGCCAGAGACAGGAGAAGGTGGAGGGACACTGTTGAGGCCCTATGCTCCGCTAGGAGCTATAAGGAATAAGAAGAAGAAGAAGAAGAAGAGAATTTGCGATCTAACGATAACTGAATGAAGGAGGTCTAACCGTGTCTGTGCTTAATGGAGGTCTGAGGGGCTAGTCCTTCGGATTCCGCGATGACAAGGATCACGTGTGCAGAAAGATTCTTCTTCTTCTTCGCATTCTTCTTCTTCGCATTCTTTTTCTTCGCATTCTTCTTCTTCTTCGCATTCTTCTTCTTCTTCGCATTCTTCTTCTTCGCATTCTTCTTCTTCGCATTCTTCTTCTTTTCGCATTCTTCTTCTTCGCATTTCTTCTTCTTCTTCGCATTCTTCTTCTTCTTCTTCGCATTCTTCTTCTTTTTCGCATTCTTTTCTTCGCATTCTTCTTCTTCTTCGCATTCTTCTTCTTCTTCTTCTTCGCATTCTTCTTCTTCTTCGCATTCTTCTTCTTCTTCTTCTTTTTCGCATTCTTCTTCTTCTTCTTCTGCATTCTCTTTTTGGCTACGTACGTACGTGTGTGTGCGTGCGTGCGCGCGCGCGCACATGTGTGGGTGTGAGTGTGCACGTGTGTGTGTGTGTGCACGTGTGTGTGTTTGTGTGTGTGTGCGCGCGCGTGCGTGCGTGCATGTGTGTCGCGCGCACGCACGAGCAGTTGAGCATGCAAGAAAGTAGGTGTGGAGGGAAGTAAAGCGTATTATACAGAAATTGCCCTAGTAAAGCACAAACACACACTCACACACCGCGCGCGCACGAGGAAATACTCAAAGGGTCAGGTAGTGTTAAGAAGATGGGGGTTGAATGGGGGTGGGGGTCGGGGTGGGGGGGGGATGGGGGGGGGGGGGCAATCGGATGGGGAGGGGGTGGAATGACTGTGAACAGTTCCCTTTAAAAGTTGCCTCCATAATTCTGTATCTACTCCATAACTTCCCAGAATGGCGCAAAAAGGAAATAAACTGCATGTTCATTCGGCCGTAAAGATAATGAGTGTCGGTAGGTTAAAAATAAAAAAAGAAGAAAAACCAGAAACTAGGCCTGTGCTGTCTAGTTATCAGGGTGATTAGGAATGAGGCTGAGGTTGTTTGGGGTTTGGGGTAAATGGCTCGTTTGAGTGTTTTCTTTTTTAGAAAGCAAGCAAGTACAACAAAAGTGCATACACACGCGCTAGAGAGAGAGAGAGAGAGAGAGAGAGAGAGAGAGAGAGAGAGAGAGAGAGAGAGAGACAGAGAGAGAGAGAAAGAGAGACAGAGACAGAGACAGAGAGAGGCACATACACACACACTCACACTCACACTCACATTTAATACTCACTAACTCACACACAGTTGTTTCATGTGCTTTTCCGCAAATAACACAATAAAGGTGTCATGTCATGCAAATATCTATTTCACTGATATCACTGGCAGCAGTGTAGTTTAACTCAACTGTCTCCATCGCCGCTGTCGTCGGTAGGAGCTCCACGCAATGCCACCACCAGAGTTCACCATCTTTCTCTCTCTGTCTCTGCTGAGTTCTACCATCTCCTGTAGCCCTCCTCCCAGACCACTGATCTCAGTGATGTTGGTGGTAATGTAGGATGTTGGTGGTGGTCTGCCTCTTTTCCTTCTTCTGCCCTCAACCTTACCTTGGAGAACTGTCGTCATCAGATTTGTCTGTGTGTTTCTGTTTGCATGACCAACGTATCTCAGTCTGCTGCACATGTCAATATCAGCCAACATTTGTCTTTGCACTGAGAGTTGATGAAGAGTGCTTTCCTTTGTTCTTCTCTCTGAGCATTTGAGTCTGATCATAAGTCGCCTGTGGAACCACATTTCTACTACGTTTA
>CM054140.1:16060790-16068290 GCA_028751875.1 Rapana venosa | reverse complement strand
CGGCCTGACATTTGTCTCCCCTTTTTGCCCGCCTGGTGGAAGGAAGTGGCTTGTGGCAGCAGGTGCATGCCGGGAATTGGCAGGATGCATGGCCGCCATGTTGTTCGATTTGTTTGGCCAGGGACCAGCTTTGGCCCTTTGCTCCGGGTAAAGACAGAAAGAAGAAAGGAGGAGGGGGGAGGGGGGGGGGGGTGGAGTTGAGGTCAGGAACCCATTCCTTAATTGTATGTACAACATGTTCATTGAAAGGGGGGAATGGGGGTGGAGGTCACCTATGAGGGGTCAATAGATCTTGATTTTTTTTCTTGGCCTTGTGTTGAGGTGATAAATGATTTGATGACTTCTTTGGCATTACAGTCTAGCTCTGGTGGCACTGTTTGGTATTTTGATCAACAGTAAAATATTACAAGCGTGAACGAACGTGTAACCTCTGTAGTGATGCGCAAAGGATAATGACTGCCATGGTAACTTAACCACAAAAATAAGAGAAACAACAACAACAACAACAGAAAGATGAGAGAAATTGTCCTAAGCATTTTATGATACAAGGCATTAGCCAAGAAAAGAAAGCCACACATGGGTCTTCTTTCTCCTGGGATATTCAGACAGCAACTGAAAATTGTTGTCTGTTATATGTGCGAGAAATGCTTTGTGCTTCTGTTAGATGCTTGAAAAATCAGGCCATATAATCATATATATATAGAGAGAGAGGGAGAAAGAGAGAGAGAGGTAGATAGATCGATCGATCGATCGATCGATCGATAGATAGATAGTTCGATCGATAGATCGATATAGATCGACCGATAGATAGATTGATAGATAGATACATAGATTGACAGATAGAGAGAGAGAGAGATAGATAGATATATAGATAGAGATAGATAGATAGATAGATAGACAGACAGACAGACAGACAGACTGCTTAATCAGAGCTAGCTGGCAAAGCTGCAGAAGAGAAAAGGGAAGCGTGCAAGCGACCACGTGAGAGAGACAGACAGACAGACAGACAGGCGACAGACAGAGAAAGACACTGAGAGACAAGAGACCCAACATCTGCCTCCATTGTAAAAAAAAAAAAAAAAAAAAGCAAAGACCCTAAGAGACAGACAGAGAGATATGCGGTTGCACGTACAGCTCGCCTTTCAAACCGAGGAGGCGTCTTTGTCTCCTGACCTGGTATGGCGCGTGGAGAGAGAGAGAGAGAGAGAGAGAGAGAGAGAGAGACTAGACTAGACTAGACTGGGATGGGATGAGAGACGCACACTGAAGATGATGATGATGGCGTGTGATGAGGATGGTAGTGGTGATGGCGTGTGATGAGGATGATGATGGCCCAGGAAAGTTCCATGGCTTCCATGTACAACTGGCTATTAGGTGACAGATAGCCCTCCCCTCCCCTAACCCCCCCCCCCCCCCCCCTAAAGGCTAAGCCACAACACCCGATCCACTTGATTGGATCCGATAGCATGTGCTGGGCGGGACGGAAATTGGCCATTGTCTTTTCTTTGTTTGTTTCGTTGTTTGTTTTCTTTTCTTTCTTTCTTCTCTCTTGCTGTCTTTCTTTGTTTCTGTCTTGCTCTCTCTCTCTCTCTTTCTTTCTTTTTTTCTGTCTTTTCTTTCCTTCTTTCTTTCTGTCTCTGTCTTTCTGCCTTTATTTGTATGTCTATTTGTCTGTCTTGCTCTTTCTTTCTTTCTTTCTGTCTGTCTGACTGTCTGTCTTGCTCTCTCTTTCTTTCTTTCTCTCTGTTTTTCTATTTTTTTCTTTCTATCTGTCTGTCTGCCTAACTGTTTGTCTGTCTGTCTGTCTGTCTGTCTTGCTCTCTTTTTTTTCTTTCTTTCTTTGAATTTTTTTTTTTTTTTTTAGCAAATAATGTCTATGTGAGGCAGGATTGTCTTTTACCCCTGATAGGACGTTCATATTTTCTTAACTAATGATATAATGATCATATGTGTGGGGAAGGCAGGACAGTTTTTTAATTTATCAAATGATGATGGTGAGGTTGATCATCTACTACTCATAGTAGTAGTAGTAGTAGTAGTACACACACACGTACACACACACACATACACACACACACACACACACACACACACACATGTACAGCACATACAAAAAACCACAAAACAAAAAAACAAAGCAAACACAAACACACAAAAAAGGCGTTAGAACAAAGCATACAAAAAGCCCTCCTATCTACCTGTCTGTATCTTTGTTGACCAAGAGCGTCTTCTGACACGCACGTCAGCAGGCAAAAGACAAAGCCTTGTTACTTGGAAGACCTGAACGGTTTTGCAGCAGTCCCTTCCACTAGGCTACCGACCTAGTCAGCCATGCCAGGCCATGCCGCCTCAATTGTCCCTCTTGTATGCCCGTCAAACTTTTCTTTTCTTTTCTTTTATTTTATTTTCAGATGGTACATTGAATAAGCAGTGCATTTGCTTTTTTTCATCAAGCCATCTATCTATCCGTGTAAGTGTGTGTGTGTGTGTGTGTGTGTGTGTGTGTGTGCGGGGGTGGGGTGGGGGCGTATGTGGAGGTGGGGGATGGGGGTAAGTGGGTGGGTGTGGTGTGGGGGAGGGGGAGGGCGTGTGTGTGTGGTGTGTGTGGTGTGTGTGTGTGTGTGTTGTGTGTGTAGGGCGGGGGGAGGGTGTGTGGTGTGTATGTGTGTGTATGTGTGTGTGGTGTTGTGTGTGTATCCGTGTGTGAGTCCGTGTGTGTGTGTGTGTGTGTGTGTGTGTGAGTCCGTGTGTGTGTGTGTGTGTGTGTGTGTGTTTGTGTGTGTTGTGTGTGTGAGTCCGTGTGTGTGTGTGTGAGTCCGTGTGTGTGTGTGTGTGTGTGTGTGTGTTTGTGTGTGTGTGTGTGTGTGTGTGTGTGAGTCCGTGTGTGTGTGTGTGAGTCCGTGTGTGTGTGTGTGTGTGTGTGTGTTTGTGTGTGTGTGTGTGTGAGTCCGTGTGTGTGTGTGTGAGTCCGTGTGTGTGTATGTGTGTTCTTTTATTTCGAGGATAATGCAATAAGCACTCGTGTGGGTTTTTTACATCCAGTCCCCGTGTGTATGCAGTTTTGTAAATTTTGTCATCCGTTCTCACCGGCACACAATGGCCTACTCTTTCGAAAAGCGGAACAGGTTTTAACGTGTGAGCAAGATGTTTTCTGTGTGTGTGTGTGTATGTGTGTGGAGTGGGGTATATGTATGTATATGTGTGTTTGTGTGTGTGCGCGCGCGTGTGTGTACTGAGTGGGGTATACATATGTATGTATGTGTGTGTTTGTGTGTGTGTGTTTGTTTGTGTGTGTGCTTTCGTGCGCGTGCGTGCGTGCGTTGTGTGTGTGTGTGTGTGTGTGTGTGTGTGTGTGTTTGTTCCTTCCCCACCGTACCCCTCCCATCGGAAATTAAGAGTTGTGTATAGTAGAACATCGAGTATATATATATATATAAAAGCTTGGATTGTGTTTCATTATCTTGCCAGACAGTGTGCGTGAGTCTGTTGTTTTATTTTGTTGACTGCTTAGGGTGTATGTGTGTGTCTGTGTGTGTATGTTTGTGTGTTTTGTGTGTGCATGTTTGTGTGTGTAGGTTAGTGTGAGTGCCTGTGTATGGGTGTGCGCGCTTGCGTGTCTACGTGTGTGTATGTGTGTGCGTGTCTATGTGTGTGTGTGTGTGCGTGCGTGTCTATATGTGTTGTGCGCGTGTATGTGTGCGCACGCGCGCGCGTGTGTGTTTTTTTGTATTTTCTTTCTGCGCGTGTATGTGTGCGCGCGCGCGCGCGTGTGTGTTTTTTTGTATTTTCTTTCTTTACTGTTGGCCCATTCCATCCTAGCATCAGAAATCAGAGGTGTGTGTATTATTATAGTAAGACGGGGACCAAAACACAGGCTTGGATTGCAATCCATTATCTCCCACAAAAGCCGCGTCAGTTTTTAGGTGTTTTCATATTTTTTGTTGAGGGTAGGGTATGTGTAGGTAGGTATATAAGTGTGTGGGTGGGTGGGTGGTTGGGAGCGGCCTATGTGTGTGTGTGTGTGGTATGTGTCTGTGATGTGGGGGGGGGGGGGGGGGGGGGGGGGGGGTATTTCGATTTTCCCTCATTTCACTTAAGGTGGTATTAGGTATGTGTGTTCACTTAAAGTGATTTTTTTATTTATTCTTTTATATCGAGGATAATGGAATAAGCACTCATGTGCTTTTTTTCATCCTGTCCCCGTGTGTGTGCAGTTTTGTAAAAATTTTGTAATCCGTTCCCACTGGCACACAGTGGCCTACTCTCCTACTATTAGTAATGTGTGTGTATGTGTGTGTATTAGTGTGTGTCTGTGTCTCTGTGTGTGCATGTGTGTGTCTCTGGTGTGCGTGTCGGTGTGGATGGGGTATATGAGTGGGGCACCTTTGTGGATGGCAAGGGTACATTGTGTGTTTTTTGTGTGTATGTGCATGTGGGGCGCGCGCGCGTGCATGTGTGTAGCGTGTGTGCATGTGTGTGTGCGTGGTTCTTCAATTTTTCGTCGTTCACTTAAAGTGATATTAGACGAAGTGGTGTGTGTGTGGTGTGCGTGTATGTGTTGTGTGTACGCGCGCGCGTGTTTAATATGTGTGGTGTGTGTGCATGTGCGTGCGTGCGTGTGTTTTGTGCATGTGTGTGTATGTGTGTGTGTTTGTGCGTACGCGCGCGTGTTTTATATGTGTGTGTGTGTGTGTGTGTGTGGTGTTAAAGCGCTCATCAATCCAGCTACTTGCAGTCGTGTTGTTTGTTGGTTGTGTCAGTTTTCTTTTTCCCTTTGCTTTTGTCTGTGATGTTGGCGCTAGTTCCTTGAACACAACTGACTTGAAGGAATAGGACAGAGAGAAGGCTTCGCCAGTGTGACTGCAACGAGGGAAAGACAGACAGACAGACAAACAGACAGACAGAAACGGACAAAGAAAGAAATTGACAGGTGGGCAAACAGGCAGAAAAACTTAGAGAAAAAACAGAGAGGGGGGGAGGGAGGGGAGGGAGGGCGGGAGAGAGAGAGAGAGAGAGAGAGAGAGGAGAGAGAGAGAGAGAGAGAGAGAGAGAGAGAGAGAGAGAAACTAGAGGAGAGAGAGAGAAAGAGAGAGAGAAAAGGAAGAGAGGGCAAAAGGAGAGAGAGAGAGAGAGAGAAAAATGAGAGAGAGAGAAGGAAGAGAGAGAAAGCGAGAGAGAGAGAGAGAATGAATGAATGAATGAATCTTTATTTTTCAAGGGTAACAGAATAAGCATTTTTAGAGGTATTAGAAATTTTTCAAGCAAGGATAGGTGGAAAGTTTGCAGCACTCACTGTGATAGACTCAGACATAGATACACTGACGAATAGTTTCAATACAGCGGTGACTGAAACAGCAAACGAGCTTCTTGGCAAACGCCGACCAGTCAAAAAACCATGGGTCACACCTAACATCCTACAACTATGCGACAAGCGTAGAGAGTTGAAGAAAAAGAAAAATGAAACAAAAGAAAGAGCAGAACAATATAGGGCAGTCAAAAAAAAGAATCAGGAAGTCCAGGACGGAGGCAAAAAGAAAATGGATCGGGGGAACAGTGCCAAGACATTGAAGAAACATCAAGAAAAACGATAGCAAGAAAGCATATCAGCTGGTGAAAGACCTGACTAGCACGAAACAGAAAAAAGGGTTTTAACAATCCAAGACAAAAATGGGAAGTGTCTCACTGACGACCAGGATATTCTGAACAGATGGACAGAATACTGCTCCGACCTGTATAACTATAGAACCGCAGGAGATCCAGAAGTCCTTAATGTACCCGAAAGCAAAGACACAGACAGTCACCCTATCCTCCGAGAAGAAGTGGAAACAGCAGTCAGATCGCTGAAAAAGGGGAAGTCAGCAGGGGCTGACAACATTCCAGCTGAGTTGGTCCAAGCTGGAGGGGAAGCCATGATCAGCGCCCTACTAAGAATCTGCAACAAGATCTGGCAGACAGGAAAATGGCCAACACCATGGACGCAGTCACTCATCATCACCCTCCCAAGAAAGGAAATCTACAACAATGCCATAATTACCGCACAATCAGCTCATATGTCACCCAAGCAAGGTCATGCTGCAGATAATATTGAATAGACTGAAGCCACAAGCAGAGACCATCACTGCTGAGGAACAAGCAGGTTTCAGAGCAGGGCGCAGCACAACAGAACAGATATTCAACCTCAGAATACTATGTGAGCGGTACCTTCAACATCAACAAGACCTTTACCACGTATTTATCGATTTTAAGAAGGCATTTGACAGGGTGTGGCATGCAGCTTTGTGGGCAACCATGAATTTGTACAGCATCAATGCAAACCTGATCAGAGTCATCAAACAGCTGTACAGCGGGGCCACCAGTGCAGTGTACTACAACAACAACATTGGAGAATGGTTTCGAACAACAGTTGGAGTAAGGCAGGGCTGTCTACTCTCACCCACTCTTTTCAACATCTTCCTTGAGAGAATCATGGCTGATGCACTGGAACATCATGAAGGATCAGTCAGCATTGGTGGCAGAACGATCACAAACCTCCGCTTCGCAGATGACATTGATGGAATAGCAGGATCAGAAAAGAGCTTGCCAGCCTAACAGAACACTTGGATAAGGCCTCCAAAACATACGGCATGGAAATCAGTGCAGAGAAGACCAAACTGATGACTAATAACACCAACGGCATTAGCACTGAATCAGGGTTAATGACCAGAAGCTGGAAAAAAGTTCAAAGCTTCAAGTACCTGGGAGCCATTGTATCCGACAGGGATCCAAGCCAGAAGTAGTAGCAGGACTGCACAGACAATAACAGCTTTGTCAAAACTAAACACCATCTGGAGAGATAAGAATATCTCACTTATCTCCAAGATCAGACTAATGCGCTCCCTTGTCATATCCATATTTCTGTATGCCTGTGAATCATGGACCCTGACTGCAGATTTGGAGAGAAGAGTACAGGCAGTGGAGATGAGATGCTTTCGGAGACTCCTTGGCATCTCCTACAAAGACCACATAAGCAACGAAAGCGTGCATAACAGAATCCAGCAAACATTGGACCCTATGAGAACCTTCTAACGATCGTGAAAAAGCGTAAACTTAAGTGGTATGGGCATGTCACAAGATCCCAAGGAATTACAAAGACAGTTTTGCAAGGCACTGTCCAAGGAGGAAGAAGAAGAGGCAGACCAAGGAAGAGCTGGGAGGATAACATCAGCGAATGGACAGGCCTAGAACTCAACAAAACCCTGAGAAAGGCAGAACAGAGAGAGGAATGGAGGGAACTGGTTGCTGAGTCTTTGAGGGTGCCCCCACGGTCGTCAGACTCCGGGACAGATAGATAGATACTTTTTTTCATCCGGCCCTTGCCCTGATTAGGGATTATCAGCAAAACAAAGGTAAAAATCTTACTACAACAACGGCAACATGGTTTAAAAAAATATATATTCAACAATAGAGAGACTATCCTGCTGTACGGAAGTGAAACCTGGACATTGACTTTCCCGAAAAACA
>CM054140.1:16055711-16060290 GCA_028751875.1 Rapana venosa | reverse complement strand
CCCCCCCCCCCCCCCCCCCCCCCCCCCCCAAAGGCTAACCCAAACACCCCCGATCCACTTGATTGGATCTGATAGCATGTGCTGGGCGGGACGGAAATTGGGATAGCTCAGTGGTCGGAGCACTCGCTTTCCCCCAGCCAAGTTAAGCAGCGTCGAGCGTGGTTACCAGTTGGATGGGTGACCGTTTGCGCGCCTTGGCTTCAGTACAGTTCCCTCAGTTCACCCAGCTGTAAATGGGTACCTGCCCTCTTTAGGGTCAGGGAAGGTAAAGCAGCGAGGGAGAGGAGATGGGCGCCGCCCTCAATATGCTGGCCCTAGAGAAGTGAGGTCTCTGACGCCTCGCTCCCCTACGACCTTATAGGTTATGGGACTCCTCTACCTCTACCTCTACCTTTTCTTTGTTTGTTCGTTGTTTGTTTTCTTTTCTTTCTTGCTGTCTTTCTTTGTTTCTGTCTTGCTGACTTTCTTCCTTCTTTCTCTTTCTGTCTATTTGTCTGTCTATTTGTCTGTCTTGCTCTCTCTCTCTCTCTCTCTCTCTCTTCTCTTCTCTCTCTCTCTCTTTCTCCTCTCTCTTCTCTCTCTCTCTCTCTCTTTTCTCTCTCTCTCTCTCTCTCTCTCTTCTCTCTCTCTCTTCTCTCTCTCTCTTTTTCTCTTTCTATTTTTGTTTCCTTCTTTCTATCTGTCTGTATGTCTGTCTGCCTATCTGTCTATCTTGCTCTCTTTTTTTTTTCTTTCTTTCTTTGAATTTTTTTTTATTTTTAGCAAATAATGTCTATGTGAGGCAGGATTTAACTAATGATATAATGATCATATGTGTGGGGAAGGCAGGACACTTTTTTAATTTATCAAATGATGATGGTGAGGTTGATCATCTACTACTCAGTAGTAGTAGTAGTAGTACACACACACGTACACACACACGTACACACACACACTCAGACACAACACATGTACAGCACACACACACACACACACACAAACAAAAAATCACAAGAAACACAAACAAAAAAGGCGTTAGAACAAAGCCTACAAAAAGCCCTCCTACCTGTCTGTATCTTTGTTGACCAAGAGCGTCTTCTGACACGCACGTCAGCAGGCAAAAGACAAAGCCTTGTTACTTGGAAGACCTGAACGGTTTTGCAGCAGTCCCTTCCACTAGGCTACCGACCTAGTCAGCGATGCGCCTCAATTGTCCTTGTGTGTGTGTGTGTGGGTGGGTGTGGTTGGGTGGGGGCGTGCGTAGTACGTGCGTGTGTGCGTGGGGTGGTGGTGTGTGTGTGTGTGTGCGTGCGGGGGGGTGGGGTGGGGTGGGGGGGGGGGGGGTGGGGGTAAATGGGTGGTGGGTGTGATGTGGGGGGAGGGGGGGAGTGTATGTGTATGGGGTGTGTGGGAGGGGGAGGGTTTTGTGTGTCCGTGCGTGAGTCCGTGTGTGTGTGTGTGTGGGTGGGGGGGGGGGGGGGGGGGGGGGGGGTCTTTTATTTCGAGGATTAATGCAATAAGCACTCGTGTGCTTTTTTTTACAACCAGTCCCTGTGGGGTATGCAGTTTTGTAAATTTTGTCATCCGTTCTCACCGGCACGCAATGGACCTACTCTTTTGAAAAGCGGAACAGGTTTTAACGTGTGAGCAAGATGTTTTCTGTGTGTGTGTGTGTTTGTGTGAAATGTGTGTGTGTGTGGGGGGGGGGGGTGGATTGTGGGGTATATGTATATATATGTGTGTTTTGTGTGTGTGTGTGTGTGTGCGTGTGTGTATGGGGCAGGGTATATGTATGTATGTATGTGTGTTGTGTTTGTTTGTGTGTGTGCTTTCGTGCGTGTGTGTGTTTGTGTGTGTGTGTTTGTGTGTGTGTGTGTTCCTTGCCCACCATACCCATCGGAAATTAAGAGTTGTGTATAATAAAACATATATATATATATATATATATATATATATATATATATATATATATATATATATTAAAAAAGCTTGGATTGTGTTTCATTATCTTGCCAGACACGTGTGCGTGAGTCTGTTGTTTTATTTTGTTGACTGATTAGGGGGGCATGTGTCTCTGTGTGTGAGTGTATGTGTGTGTGTATGTTTGTGTGTGTATGTGTGTTTGTGTGTGCATGTTTCTGTGTGTAGGTTAGTGTGAGTGCCTTTGTATGGGTGTGCGTGCGTGTGTGTCTACGTGTGTGTATGTGTGTGCGTGTCTATGTGTGTGTGAGTGTGTGCGTGCGTGTCTATATGTGTGTGCGCGTGTATGTGTGCGCACGCGCGTGCGTGTGGTGTTTTTTTTGTATTTTCTTTCTTTACTGTTGGCCCATTCCATCCTAGCATCAGAAATCAGAGGTGTGTGTATTATTATAGTAAGACGGGGACCAAAACACAGGCTTGGATTGCAATCCATTATCTTGCCACAAAAGCCGCGTCAGTTTTTAGGTGTTTTCATATTTTTGTTGAGGGTAGGGTATGTGTAGGTAGGTAGGTAGGTGTATAAGTGTGTGGGTGGGTGGGTGGTTGAGCGGGGGCCTTATTGTGGAGTGTGTGTGTGGTATGTGTCTGTGGGTGGGTGGGGGGTGGGAGTCGATTTTCCCTCATTTCTCTTAAGGTGGTATTAGGTATGTGTGTTCACTTAAAGATATGTCTGTCCACTTAAAGTGATTTTTAAAAATTCTTTTATTTCGAGGAAAATGGAATAAGCACTCATGTGCTTTTTTTTCATCCTGTACCCGTGTGTGTGCAGTTTTGTAAACATTTTGTCATCCGTTCCCACAGGCACACGGTGGCCTACTCTCCTACTATTAGATAATGTGTGTATGTGTGTGTGTGTGTGTTGTGTGTGTGTGTGTGTGTGTGTGTGGTGTGTGTGTGTTAATGTTTTAGGTTTTGTGTGTGTATGTGTTTGGTGTGTGTTTGTTTTTAAAAGGGGCCGGGTTTTTGTGGGAGGGGGTGGATGGGGGTATTTTTGGAAAAAGTGTGGCCCATGTGGAGGGGAAGGGGGGGTTGGGGGACATGTTTTGGGGGGGTGTTTTTGGTGTTTTGTGCGGTTTTGTTTTTTCCCGTTTTTGTGCCCCGGGGTGGTGTGGGGCCCTGGTGTGGGGGTTCTTCAAAAATTTTTTTTTCGATGTTCACCCTTTAAATTTTATTAGGGCGAAAATTTTTGTGGTTTGTGCGTTTTATATGTTTTGTTTTTGGGCGTACGCGGCGAGTTGGGGTTTTTAAAATGTTTGTGTGTGCAAGGGGCCGTTGGGGTGGTTTTGTGTGTGCATGTTTTTGTATGTGTGTGTGTTTTTTGCGTACGCCCCGCTTTTTTGTTTTGGGTTTTAAAAATTTTTGGTTGTGTTGTGGGGGGGGGGGGGGGGGGGGGTTTTAAAACGCTCTCAATTTCCCCTACTTGCAGTGTGTTGTTTGGGTTTGGTTTTTGGCATTTTCTTTTTCCTTTTGCTTTTGTCCTTTTTGTGATGTTGGGCGGGGAGGGTTTTTTCAAAGCAACCTGACCTTTTAAGGAATTTAGGACAAGGGGAGAAGGGTTGCCAGTTTTGACTGGAACGAGGGGAAAAAGACAGAAGAAAAGAAAAGACAAAAAACCCCGCAGAAAGGACAAAGAAAGAAATTTAAAAAGGGGGGGCAAAAAAAGGATTAAAAAATTAGGGGAAAAAACAGAGAGGGGGGAGGAGGGCGGGGGGGGGGGAGAGAGAGAGAAAAGGAGAGAAAAAGGTTTTTGAGGGGGAGGGGTTTGAGGAAATGGGAGAATGGAGGGGGTTTGGGGGAGGGGAGAAAGAGGGAAAAAGGGGAGAGACAATAGGAGAAGGGGAGACAAAAGGGAGAGAGGGGGAGAGAGAGACAAGGAGATTTAGGGGGAGAAGGAGAGAGAGTTTTAGAGAGAGAGAAAAGGGGAAAGTTGGGGGAGAGAGAAAAGGGAAAGGGGAGAGAGAGGCAAAAAAGGGGTGAGGGAGGAGAGAGAGATTGAGGGGAGAGAGAAAAAAAAAGGAGGAGAGAGAGGAAAGAGAGAGAGGAAAAAGGACCCGGGGGAAAGGGGAAAGGAGGGAAAAAGAGAGAGAGAGGAGAGAGGGGGAAAAGGGGGAGGGGAGAGAGACAAAAGGAGAGAGGGTGAGAGGGGAGAAACAAAAAAGGAAATTTTTAGAGGGAGAAAAAAGGGGGCGGGGGAAAAAAAGGATGGAGAGGGAGAGGAGAAAATGGGGAGAGAGAGAGAAGAAAGAGAGAGAAACAAAAGGATGGGGGAAAGGGGGAGAAAAGAGGGGAGAAGGCGGAGAGAGAGAGAGGAGAAGAAAAAGGAGAGAGAGGCAAAAGGTAGAGGGAGAGAAAGGAGGAAAGGGTTGAGATGAGGAAGCAAAAGGAAAAAAGAGAGGGAAAAAGAGAAAGGAGAGAAGGGAAAAAAGGGGAGAAAAAAGGGCGGGGGGGGGGAAAAAGGGGGGTGAGAGAGAGAAAAAAGGGGAGAGAGAGAGGAAAAGGGGAGAAAAGAGAGAAAAAGGGAGAAGAGGGGAGGGGAGAAAAAGGAGTGAGAGGGGAGAAAAAAAAAGGAGAAGGGAGAGAGAAAAATTTGGGAGGAGAAAAAGGGATGAAAAAGAGAAAA
>CM054140.1:16048211-16050711 GCA_028751875.1 Rapana venosa | reverse complement strand
TCGTTTCAATAAGCTTTCTGTTATCTTTCTTTTAAAAAACAAAGGTTTGTGTCAGTGTTAAAAAAGAAAAAAACACATCACTTATCATTTCTTGCATGCTTTACTCTCTCCTCTCTCTCTCCTCATCTCTCTCTCTCTCTCCTCTCTCTCTCATCCATCTCTGCCCTCTCTCTCTCCCTCACCATCACACACATCTACCACACTCATCACACACCAGCTCTCTCTCTCACATACTCATCCACTCACCACATACACACTACCCACACACCACACACCCCCCACCTCCCCCACCCCCCACCCACACCACACCTCCCCCCACACATCACCACTCCCCACCACACCACCCCACCACCCCGCGCGCGCACCACCCCCCCCCCCCACCCCCCCGCTCCTCTTCCACTCTCCTCCCCGCCCTCCCCCCTCCCCCCTCTCTCTCTCTCTCTCTCTCTCTCTCCTCCTCCTCTCTCTCTCTCTCTCTCTCCTTCTCCTTTCTGTTTCCTGGTGGTGTTGTTGTTGTTGTTGCTGTGTTCTCAATTCATCTCGCAGTAACATTAGAGCATGCATTGTCAACACCTCACACCTAACACCATCACCTCGGTTTTTTGGGGGGAGGTGTGGGGGTTGGCACTTGTTCTTGTCTTTTTCTTTTGTTATTTTGTTGTCTTGTCTTTTGTTGTTGTTGCTGTTGTTGTTGTTGCCTGGTTTGGTTTCAGTTTGATTTTAATTTCGCCCCTGTCTTCTTTTCTTCTCACACTTTGTATTCTTTTGAATGCAATGGAAATTCAGATGGAAAACGTAAAAACACCCCATTGAAAGCCCCATCGTGGCGCTGATATTCTTTTATCCTCACTGTCTGCCTGGTTTTTCTGTCTGTCTGTTTCTCTGACTTTCTGCCTGCCTGTCTGTCTTTCGTGTCTGTCTGTTCTGTTCTGCTTTCTCTGTCTTTCGCTGTTCTGCCTGTCTGTCTTTGGTCTGTCTGTCTCTTCTGCTGCCTTTCTGTCTCTCTGTCTGTCTGTCTTCCTCATTCTGATTTGTCTTTGTGATCTTTTTGTCTGCTGCCTGCCTGCACGGACTGTGTAAAAACACATGATCTTTCCTTATCTCGATTAAAGATATTAAAAAATGTCTTTCGGTCGTCTGTCTGTCTTCTATGTCTTCCTGTCTGTCTGTCTTCTGCCTTTCTGTCTTTCTGGTCGTCTACTGTTAAGTCCTTGCCTGTCTGTTGCCTGTTCTCGTCTGATTGATCTGTCAATATTTCGGTCCGTCTGTCTGTCTTCTATGTACTGTTGTCTGCTGCCTGATTTACTCGTGTACTGTAAGACACCTTTCACCCACTAGAATGTATTGTGCAGGAATGTGGAAATATCAAGCAGTCAGACATGCTGCAATGAAATTCTGCTGATTAAACACTACAGTTTGAGAATGAGAACATCAAGAGTTGTGCGAAGAGTGGACAAAAAGAACACAGACATAAAGACAAAAAAAATCGCTGATAAAACAATTTTCCACAAGTGAAACTTTGGTTGTCGCGAACTTTTCAACAAGAAACGTAAAACACATAGTAGCATCAACAAGCAATACAATAAATATAATTGACTCAAGACTATTATAACTACGGAAAGATACACACAATACAAAGAAATGTTTTAATATAGCGATTTAAGAGCATAGCTTCTGACCGTGAGAGGGAGGGAGGGGAGGAGAGAGAGAGAGAGAGAGAGAGAGAGAGAGAGAGAGAGAGAGAGAGAGAGAGAGAGAGAGAGAGAGAGAGAGAGAGAGAGAGAGAGAGAGAAGCAACACTTTAATGACTTTTTAACCTAACAGCCGCTGCCATAATTCCGAACACAGAAAACTGTTGCTGCTGCTGTGCTGCTGGTGATGATGATGATGATGATGATGATGATGATGATGATGGAAAGAACTAGTGCGTTCGTCAGTGCAGTACTGCTGCGGCAAAGAAGGGGAGGCTAGTGCGAAGGAGGAGGAGCAGGTGGAAAAGAGGAGTTTTGTCAGAGCAGCTCCTCTCTTCGACCACTACAGTGGAGAGACCAGTGTAGCGCGGTATAATAGGGGCAGTGAAAAGGGGGAAGAGGACGACGACGACGACGACGACGATGATGATGGCGAAGGTGGTGGTGGAAATGAGGAGGAGGAGGAGGAGGAGGAGGATGCTTGTATTGCTGCTGTTGCTGCTGCTGTTTCTTGCTACTGCTGCTGCTGCTGCTGCTGCTGCTGCTGCTGCTGCTGCTGCTGCTGCTGCTGCTGCTGCTGCTGCTGATGATGATGATGATGATGATGATGATGATAAACTGAAGAACAAGGGGAAGAAACCCCTCTGTAATTGTTTGTTCATAGTTTTTGTTTAGAAGCCTTCGCGCTTTCTCTTTGACTACACACAATGAACGAGACATCGCCGTCGTCATCATCACCATCATCATCATCATCACCATCACTGTCATCATCATCATCGTCGTCGTCGTCATCACCACCATCATCACCA
>CM054140.1:16028211-16045711 GCA_028751875.1 Rapana venosa | reverse complement strand
TAGCGCAATCGAAACTGCTATATATGGTTCTTTAGATTTCCTTGATTTCTGTATGATGTTTCAGCAGTGTCCATAGTCCTGATTGCAAGTAGTGTTTTGTTCTGATAACCAGAAAATGTATAATTACGTAATTTTCGTTATGGAAATCAGCAACTGTATGATTACGTAAAGCGAGGAAATCAAAACTGAAGTCATGTCATGAAAAAATAGCTGTTCCCACGCTGCTCATTTCGATTCCACAACCACAGCCCTTACAAGACCCATCAAATCGTATTTTCAGAGCCGGAACCTTTACAGGGAGCTTATCAGTAATAGGTCGCCTTCGGGTTACCGACCAGAAGGGCCCTGCACTGCTGCTGGGTTACTGCAGTGGTGTTCAGAGTCGCTTGCTCTGCTCTGATCCATCTTACACAGAACTCCACCCACTAAGCCCCCCGGACTGATGACGACAAGAACAGCTTAGTCACAGAGCCAGTCTCAGTCACAGAGCCAGTCTCAGTCGCAGAGCCAGTCTTAGTCACAAAGCCAGTCTTAGTCACAAAGCCAGTTTTAGTCACACAGCCAGTCTTAGTCACAAAGCCAGTCTTAGTCACAAAGCCAGTCTTAGTCACAAAGCCAGTCTTAGTCACAGAGCCAGTCTTAGTCACAGAGCTATTCTTAGTCGCAGAGCCAGTCTCAGTCACAAAGCCAGTCTCAGTCACAAAGCCAGTCTTAGTCACAGAGCCAGTCTTAGTCACAGAGCCAGTCTTAGTCACAGAGCCAGTCTCAGTCACAAAGCCAGTCTTAGTCACAGAGCCAGTCTTAGTCACAAGGCCAGTCTCAGTCACAGAGCCAGTCTTAGTCACAGAGCTAGTCTTAGTCACAGAGCCAGTCTTAGTCACAGAGCCAGTCACAGAGCCAGTCTTAGTCACAGAGCCAGTCTTAGTTACAGAGCCAGTCTCAGTCACAAAGCCAGTCTCAGTCACAGAGCCAGTCTCAGTCACAGAGCCAGTCTTAGTCACAGAGCCAGTCTTAGTCACAGTCAGTCTTAGTCACAGAGCTATTCTTAGTCACAGAGCCAGTCTTAGTCACTGAGCTATTTTTAGTCACAGAGCCAGTCTCAGTCACAAAGCCAGTCTTAGTCACAGAGCCAGTCTTAGTCACAGAGTCAGTCTCAGTCACAGAGCCAGTCTTAGTCACAGAGCCAGTCACAGAGCCAGTCTTAGTCACAGAGCCAGTCACAGTCACAAAGCCAGTCTCAGTCACAGAGCCAGTCTTAGTCACAGAGCCAGTCTTAGTTACAGAGCCAGTCTCAGTCACAAAGCCAGTCTCAGTCACAGAGCCAGTCCTAGTCACAGAGCCAGTCTTAGTCACAGAGCCAGTCTCAGTCACAGAGCCAGTCTTAGTCACAGAGCTATTCTTAGTCACAGAGCCAGTCTTAGTCACAGAGCCAGTCTTAGTCACAGAGCCAGTCTTAGTCACAGAGCTATTCTTAGTCACAGAGCCAGTCTTAGTCACTGAGCTATTTTTAGTCACAGAGCCAGTCTTAGTCACAAAGCAAGTCTTAGTCACGAGCCAGTCTTAGTCACAGAGCCAGTCTCAGTCACAGAGCCAGTCTTAGTCACAGAGCCAGTCTCAGTCACAGATCCAGTCTTAGTCACCGAGCCAGTCTTAGTCACAGAGCTATTCTTAGTCATAGAGCCAGTCTTAGTCACAGAGCCAGTCAGTCACAGAGCCAGTCACAGAGCCAGTCTTAGTCACAGAGCCAGCCTCAGTCACAGAGGCAGTATCAGTCACAGAGCCAGTCTCAGTCACAGAGCCAGTCTTAGTCACAGAGCCAGTCACAGAGCCAGTCACAGAGCCAGTCTTAGTCACAGAGCCAGCCTCAGTCACAGAGCCAGTCTTAGTCACAGAGCCAGTCTTGGTCAGAGCCAGTCTCAGTCACAGAGCCAGTCTCAGTCACAGAGCCAGTCTTAGTCACAGAGCCAGTCACAGAGCCAGTCTTAGTCACAGAGCCAGTCTCAGTCACAGAGCCAATCTCAGTCACAGAGCCAGTCTTAGTCACAGAGCCAGTCACAGAGCCAGTCACAGAGCCAGTCTTAGTCACAGAGCCAGCCTCAGTCACAGAGCCAGTCACAGAGCCAGCCTCAGTCACAGAGCCAGTCTAAGTCACAGAGCCAGTCTCAGTCACAAAGCCAGTCTCAGTCACAGAGCTAGTCTTAGTCACAGAGCCAGTCTTAGTCACAGAGCCAGACTCAGTCACAGAGCCAGTCTCAGTCACAGAGCCAGTATCAGTCACAGAGCCAGTCTTAGTCACAGAGCCAGTCTTGGTCACAGAGCCAGTCTCAGTCACAGAGCCAGCCTCAGTCACAGAGCCAGTATCAGTCACAGAGCCAGTCTTAGTCACAGAGCCAGTCTTGGTCAGAGCCAGTCACAGAGCCAGTCTCAGTCACAGAGCCAGTCTCAGTCACAGAGCCAGTCTTAGTTACACAGCCAGTCTCAGTCAGACACCCACCTGCGGTGGCGACCATCACAGCGTCCAGCTAACGATTGTTCCCCCATGAATCTCTAGACCCCAAGAGGGACGGGATAGCCTGGTGGTTAGAGCGTTGTGCTCGTGGTTTTACGGTCCAGGTTTGAGCGCAGGTTCCAGCCACCACCGAAAACGTCCAACGTCCCCCCCCCCCCCCCCCCCCCCCCCCCCCCTCTTTCTAAGGGATTTTGTTCCTCTGGAGTTAACGTCAGTGTCGACGCCACTTCCTCAAAAGTCCCTCGGGATGAAACTATAAACTGAGGTTCCACGTGTAGTGCGAACGCATTCAGACCATCTTGTGTACACGTTAAAACCTGTTCCGCCTTTGGGAAGAGTAGGTGATCATCTGTACCTGTGGGAACAGATAACAAAATAATTTGACAAAACCGCATGCACAAGGGGACAGGATGTATAAAACAAAAAGCACAGGAGTGCTTCTTCCACCATCCTCGAAATGAGAGAATTAAACAAGATGAATAAACAAAGGCTTGGCACAGCTCTCCCACAGGCATGGAAGAGTAGAACAAAGAAAGCTCGAAACAGAAATCATACAATAACACGACGGACGCTAGAGCCGAGTGGTTAAGACCGTTCGACTTCAACACCATGGGTCCATGAAGTCAGGGGTTCGAATCTCCTTGGCGTCTGGTGAATTAAGAGTGGGAGTTTTTTTACGATCTCCCAGGTCAACTTCAAGTGCAGACCTGTCAATGCCTTCATTTCCCTTCGTGTGTATATATCTACGCATGCAGAAGATCAAACATACACGTTAAAGATCCCGTAATTCATGTCAGAGTTCGGTGGGCTACGGAAATAGATATACCCAGCATACATCCCCGAAGTCGGAATGCGGCTACCCTCATGGTAACTCAACGTGCATACCGAAATCCTTCATCCCGTTGTGTAAACCTCGATGCAGCCGAGAAGAAAACAATAAACTTTATATGTATCCCGTTAATTATGTAGTGTTCGTGTGGCGGCTACGTAGATCTGCCCAGCGTCATCCCGTCGAGTCGGATGTGGGTGGTGATGTCAAGTAAAGGGTCAACAAATTGTTTCCAAGCTACTCGAATACAATGTTTGCTTAACATCGAGCCATTATCTAGGAACAAAAAAAAATATCAATAAATCTAATAATTATTATCCATATAAAATTTGTTTTGCTTGTGCGTGTATGTATGTGTGTGTGTGCGTGCTGCGTGCGTGCGTGCGTGCGTGCGTGCGTGCGTGCTGTGGCGTGTGTGTTGTGTGTGGTGTGTGTGTGTGTGTCAAGTAGTCAAGTTATTTTGGTTTTTCAGATGCTACATTGAATGATGGCTTTTGCTTTGTTTTTTTTTTTTTGTATCAGCCATCTTTCTTGGAACAAGTGAACTATTGTCATGTGTATTTGAACTGAGTTTTGTGCTAACATATGTACAAATCTCTGTGTGTTTTTTGTGTGTGGTGTGTGTATGTGTGTGTGTTGTGTGTGCTGCTTGCGTGCGTTGTGTGTTGTTGTGTGTGTGCTGTGTGTGTGTGCGTGGTGTGTGTGTGTGGTGCGTGTGCATGTGTGTGTGGTGTGTGTTGCTGTGCGCTGTGCTGGCGTTGTGTTGTGTGTCTGTGTGTGTGTGGGGTGTGTGTGTGTGTGTGTGTGTGTGTGTGGGACAGGTCTCTGACAGGGGAGGGCAACTTCAACTGGCGCTTTGTCTTTCCCTTTCGACTACCTGGTGGCGGAGGAGAAGGTGGTCATCTCCCGCAAGGAAACCCTCTTCTCCTGGGACGAGACCGAGTCCAAGATCCCGGCCAGGCTCAACCTGCAGGTCTGGGATGCCGACCACTTCTCCGCTGATGACTTCCTGGGTGAGTTGCTTGCCTCCTTTGGTCGGTCCTTCCTTCTTCTTCACCTATCCTGTAATTCTGAGGGGGGTTCACCAATGAAGATTTTGCAGCCAGTTTCCTCCACTCCCTGCGCGCGGTCTTCCGCTTTCTGTAGCAGTTCGTTCCACTCAAGGCCAGTCCTCCACTCTCTGGTGTGGTCTTCCCATCGTTTTTCTCTGTCTGCCTCTTCTTCGTCTCCCTCCTTGTACTGTTGTTCCCTGTAGGACAGTCTTGGCCAGTCCAGATGTTCGTGTGACGTGCCCGTACCACTTTAGTTTGTGTTTTTTGCAATAAAGTCAGGAGCTCTTCATATGGTCCGATGACATTTTTAATTCTGGTTTTCCTTTCCTCATTAGTGATGTAATCTCTGTAGGAGATACCAAGGAGTTTGCGAAAGCACTTTGATCTCCATTGCCTGTATCCTTCTTTCAGTGTCTGCGGTTATGGTCAACGTTTCACATGCGTACAATACCAGGAACGCATCAGTCTGATCGTGAAGCTGATGGCGATGTTCTTGTTGTTCCAGAGGAACTTCCAGTTGGTCATTGCAGCTGTGATCAGGGCTATCCTGGAGTTTTTGATCCTTCATCCGATACACTGGCTCCTAGATATTAATTTTGATGCTATGGACGGTCTCGATTTTCTTGTTAAGCAGCATAGAGCGCGGTTACCAAGTAGATGGCTGACCGTTTACGCCTTTGGCTTCAGTACAGTTCCCCAATTCACTCAGCTGTAAATGGGTACCTGCCCTCTTTAGGGTCAGGGAAGGTAAAGCAGCGAGGGAGCGGAGATGGGTGCCGCCCTCAATATGCTGGCCCCTGGAGAAGCTGAGGTCTCTGACATTTCGCTTCCCAACGACCGCATAGGTTATGGGAAACCTTTATCTTTTAAGCTCATGAATACACACGTCCAAGGCTGTACACACCACTTAAAAACAATACAGCTTAACTTCTTTTTCTTGTATATTATATTTATACAGAGTAGCACCACTGTACGACAAGTGAATACACACAGCAAGACTAAGATACTAGCAAAGAGACCGAAACCACCAGCGGGACATACAAGGAGAGACAACAACCACACTCTCGACCGCAGTTATCACAAAAAGGCCATCTGGCCATACAAAGGACAGCAGGATGTATATAATTTACTTGCGACAGAATTCAGTAGTAATCCACCGTTGTCAAAATTTTTTTTACAAAATTTACCGTTAACCAATACCTACAAATAACTTGACACCATATCACATCAGAGAGAGCAGCAGAGCACACGATCGACATCAATAGAGAGAGAGGCAGGAGGAGGGGAGGAGATCAGCAACCGAAGCAGAGCAGGCAGTTGTCCTCTGTTTTCACTTCCAGGCCCTTTGGCGTTCACTCACGTACATCATCATCCCAGCCACACACACAGCACTTACCACCTCATCATCATAGCAAGCTGTGTAGGCTGGCAGGCAGCGGATGGCAAGTCTGTCGTTCCCTGAATCTAGCCCATGAGTCTTCGTCTGTCGGTGGTGGGTCGGCTTGTGGTGAGCAGGTCAACTGTCCATTTCCTTTACTGCATTGCCGCAAGCCTTTGTTCTCGCCTGGTCTGAAGATGTGGTTTTAAAGGATCAAAACCTGAATGCCACGTCCGTGAGGTTGCTAGTGTATAGCAGGGAACTGTCCGATTTCACTTTTGCGCATTGCTCGGCAGACCCTTTGTTATCTGACCCGTGCTTGAGTTGTTGGGTTCTTCACAGGATCAGAAATACCTATAGATGCCTACCGTCTGTGAGCGTTTCATGGAGAGAGGGGGGGGGGGGGGGGGGGGGGGGGAGGGAGGTAGGGAGAAAGGGGTGAGGAGAGAGAGAGAGAGGGGTTAGGGAGAAAGGAGGTGGGGTTAGGGTTGATATTGTTTCCCTCTCCCAATTCCTAGGGTATCTCTGCAACCCCTACTCCTCAGACAAACTGTGGCTCTGTCGAGAAGGGGTTGGTATCTGGCGCCTCACACAGGCGGTTTTGAAGACCTTAGTGTGACAGTTGATGCGACTCCATGCTAATGTTGGAATGTTTTTTCCTGCGGGTTTTCAAGATTGAATTGTATTTCTCCAGTGTTGCAATGGCGGGTAAGACTCCGTCCTGCTATGTCTGTAGAAAATAATATATCATTTTCATGGTTTGTTCCTTCACACTGATGCTGGGCTCCCCCCCCCCCCCCCCCCCCCCCCCCCCACCACATCCTTTAAAAAGAAAATGGTCGGTGTCTTATCTGTTAACCGATGTCGTTCTTTCCTCAGTCAACAGAACATGTTGGATAGTTTCTGCTACTTCTTGACTCAGAAATCATCTCTCACGTACATGGCAGAATATTTCATCGATACGTTTGGACACTTTTGTTTGTTGTGTTTGATGGGGGGGGGGAGGCATGACGAAGATAGAAATCCATGGACAGACAGAATAATTATCAAGGACATTTAGAGGATTATGTGCCCACATACATCAACCACTACAGGGAGAGCATGGACAATGACAATGACAATGACAAATTCTTTTATTTCGAGGATAATGAATAAGCAGCACCTTTGTGCTCTTTTACATCCAGCCCCCGCCCTTAGGGATATAAGAGAGACAGACAGAGAGAGAGACAGAGAGAGAGAGAGAGAGAGTGTGTGTGTGTGTGTGTGTGTGTGTGTGTGTGTGTGTGTGTGTGTGTGTGTGTGTGTGTGTGTGTGTGTGTGTGTGTATGTGTGTGTGTGTGTGGTGTTGGGGTGGAATTGAACCTAAGACTGTTCGTGTTTTTTCTCCACCTGCTGGACGCTTCAAGCGGGTTGGTCACGGCACACAGGTACCCCCACCATTACTTAAGCCTTGCATCCACGGTCTTGAATGATGCTTCAACCACATCATCAACAAAGGGCTGGTGGCGCAGTCTCAGACTTGCTCTGTGCATGACACTAAACTACTGCAGTCTTCACATTATTATACTGCCGACTTCGTCTCCCACTGATTATCTGGTAGAAGCAGCTGAACAAACTAAAAGTCGGCTAGTGTGGAGAGAGAAAAAAAAGGGCAGTGTCTCTATCTCATTAATTTTTGTCAGCGCGGGTCTCCACTACCAGCAGTAGTGGTCTTCACCATCTCGGACAGATCGCACCCAGGTGTGTGTGTCTTGTCATTCCGCGTTCCCCAGCAGTGTTGTGTTGTGTTGTCTTGTGTTGTGTTGTCTTGTGTTGTCTGTCGGCGTTTGTTTGGACTGAGCGTGGTTCACGCGCTTAGACCATGTCTGTGTGAAGGGGCGACATGTAAACCTTGAACAGAAATGGAAGAAGACCGGAATATGTCCAGTGTCAATTCCTGCAGTTACCCCCACCCCCCTCCCAGTATGGGTGCCAGAGGCCTGTCAGTATGAAATATGGCATCCCCACCTTCTGGAAAGTCTGTGGCAAGGCGTTCCCTCTTTTCTATCCTTCTCTTTGTTTCTGCCTTGATCCTTTCTTTGACTTCGAGAGAAGTGAAAAAGTCCTTCGGATGAGACTATAAACCGAGGCCCCCGTGTGCGAACGCACGCAGAACATCTTGCGCACACGTTAAAACCCGTTCCTCTTTTCGGAAGAGTAGGCCATTTTGTGCCGGTGGGGACGGATGACAAAAATCACAAAACTGCATATACACGGGGTCTGGATGGAAAAAAGCACATGAGTGCTTATTCTATTATCCCCGAAATAAAAGAATGAATGAATGAATGCATTTGTTTGTGTCATCTCCTTCTGACCTGTTTTCTGCCTTCTTGGTCCATTCTCCTTTTTTCCCCACAAAGACTTTGAAATATAGCAATTCTCTCCCACGCCGAAGTCGGATATGCTGGGTCTGACTTGCCAGGCGCTGAACGGCAACGCAACACAACGCATTTTCGCAAAATATGACAGACAACAAGAGTTGTTGTCTGAGCGTTCTAGGAAGAAGAAGACTTACTGCAGTGTTAATTACTACTGTTGCTTCATATTGTTCTTTTATTCTTGTATTCTTTTATATCGCAGATAATGGAATAAGCACGGATGTGCTTTTTTACATCCAGTCCCCATTTGTATGCGGTTTTGTGAATTCTGTCATCTGTTCCCACCGGCGCACAATGACCTACTCTTACTGTTACCGGTATATGTTGCAGTATCATGGCCATACTTCAATTAGCTGTTCAGATCTATCCACAGAACTTGTTTTTCTCCTTTTTGGTCAGAATTTTTTAGAAGGTGAGAACGATTGAATTTTTGGGAGGACGCATTGCCGTATGAATCTTCTTCTTTGAAAGCGCTGCCATCAACTGCTGTTTTCTGTCATATGAGCGAAAATGCGTTGCGCTGCCGTTAAGCGCCTGACAAGTCAGGCCCAGTGCATCCGACTTTGACATGAGTGAGAAATGTTATCTTTTAAGTCTTTCTGAGGAAAAAAAAGAAAAAAAAAGAGAATGGACCAAGAAGGCAGAAAATAGACAGGTAGGAGGTGACAGAGGAACAAGGGAGAAAGGAGAAAGGGATAGAAAAGAGGAAATTCCGAGCACAGCCTTTCCAGAAGGTGGGGATGCTGTTTATGCCGACAGGCCCCCCGGCATCCCCACGGGGGCATTGCCGCGTGGATGAAAATAGGAATCGTTTTGCGTGCTTGTGCTCAAAGCACTGGCTTTATTTATACACCGGCAGGGACGGTGATTAATGAGATTGGTGTGTTGTTGTTGTTGTAGTTGTTGTTGTTGTAGTGGTGTGGTGGTTGTTGTGTGTGTGTGAGTGTGTGTGTGTGTGTGTGTGTGTGTGTGTGTGTGTGTGTGTGTGTGTGGTGTGTGTGTGTGTGTGTGTGTGTGTGTGTGTGTGTGTGTGACTCTGTGTGTACTCTGTGTGTGTGTGTGTTTTAAATGTATGACCTTTTACACTTTGTTGAGTTCTAATTTAACTCAGGGGGGAAAAGCGATTAAAAACTGGAGATGAGATGGGATAGGAAAGGAGAAGGGGTGAGAGGGGGGAGGTAGGGAACACACGAGGGATGAATATTAAGTGCTTGTAAGGGACCGTTTCAAATGTTCCCTCTTTTTTTTCTTCCTTTTTTGGATTTAACTCTACGAGTCTCTGAGTGGAATGGGCGGAGGAGAGGGGAGAGGGGGGTGGGTGATCAGTAAACACGGTAAGAAAAAAAATCAGAGAACCATCACCATCATCATCACCATCATCATCACTACCATGATGATGATGATGATTACTCTTGCAGGACTACTCCTGCACCTTCTGTAACCCCCATCAACAAACAGCCCGGCAGCGTTCATCAGCTTAATGGAGAGAGCGAGGGCGAGAGAAGTGAAGTGAAGTGAAGTGAAGTGGCCTTCTGTGTGGAGTGTGTGTGGGGGAGGGGGGGGAGGGGGGAGGAGGGGGGGGGAGGAGGTTAGTGTGTGGGGGGGGGGGGGGAGCTTAGTGTGTGTGTGTGGGGGGGGAGGTTAGTGTGTGTATGGGGGGGGAGGTTAGTGTGTGTGTGGGGGAGGGGGGGCGGGTTTAGAGTGTGTGTGTGTGTGGTGTTGTTGTTGCTTCGATTTTACGTCTGTTCACTCAAAGTGATATTAAACGACTGGAAGAGTGGGGGGGGGGGGGGGGGGGGGGGGGGGGGGGGGGGGGGGAGAACGTAAGTTGATGGATGTGTGCAGTGAAAATGGGTATCGATTCTTAAATAACTTAAACAGTGCACAGAAAAGGACTAAACGACGATACTATCAATAAAATATATGAGAAGTGCTAGTATAGCTTATGAAATAACTATAACAAATGTGTGTGTGTGCGTGCGTGCGCGTGTGCGGGGTGTGTGTGTGGTGCGCGCGTGCGCGTGTGTGCGTGCGTGCGTGCGACGCGCGCGCTCACGTGTGTGTGTGTAAGTGTGTGTGTGAGTGAGTGGTGTTGTGGGGGTGGGGGGGGGGGGTTGCGTGTTTCAATTTGATATATGATTTTTTAAATTGAGTGTGTGTGTGGTGGGGGTAGGGGGGGGGGGCGGGCGGTTAGTGTGTGGGGGTGGTTGGGTGTGTAGTGTGGTGGTGGTTTTTGTGTGTAGTGTGTAGTGTGTATGTAGTATAGTGCAGTGTGGTGTGTGTGTCCCGTGTGTGTGGTGTGTGTGTTGTGTGAGAGGGGGGGGGGGAGTTAAGTGTATTGTAGGAACACCTTGAAAAGGTGAATGGTCTTGCACCGACTCCATCATCGCCATCATGCCAAATGAACCAATCAGCCTGAGTGACACTGATGACTGGCCAGTACTACCAGAGAAAGAGAGAGGGTGGGGGGGAGGGGGGGGGGGGGGGGGGCGGAGGAAGAGAAAGAGAGAGAGGGAGAAGAGAGAGGGGGGGGGGGGCGTGCAAGTATGAGGAAGAGAAAGGGGAGAAGAGAGAGGGGGGGGGGGGTGGGGGCGAGGAAGAGAGAGCGGGAGAAGAGGAGAGGGGGGGGGGGGAGGCGAGGAAGAGGAGAGGGAGAAGGAGAGGGGGGGGGGGGGGGGTCGGGGAAGAGAGGAGAGGGAGAGAGAGAGGGGGGGGGGGGGGCGAGGAGAAGAGAGAGAGAGGGAGGGAGAAGAGAGAGAGGGGGGGGGGCGAGGAAGAGAGAGAGGGAGAAGAGAGAGGGGGGGCGGCGGAGGAAAGGAGAGAGAAGGAGAAGGGGAGAGGGGGTGGGGGGGGGGGCGGAGGAGAGAGAGAAGGAGAGAGGAGGGGGTGGGGGGGGCGGAGGAAGAGAGAGAGGGAGAAGAGAGAGGGGGTGGGGGGGGGGCGGAGGAAGAGAGAGAGGGAGAAGAGAGAGAGGGGGGGGGGGGGCGAGGAAGAGTAGAGCGGGAGAGAGGAGGGGGGGGGGGGGGGGGGGAGGAAAGAGAGCGGGAGAAGAGAGGGGGGGGGGGGGGGGGGGGGGGAGGAGGAAGAGAGAGGGAAGGAGAAGAGAGAGGGGGGTCGGAGGAAGGAGGGGAGGGGAGAGAGAGAGGGGGGGGCGGAGGAAGAGAGAGAGGGGAGAGGGGGAGGGGGGGGGGGGGCAGAGAAAGAGAAGAGGGAGAAGAGAGAGGGGGGGGGGCAGAGGAAGAGAGAGAGGGGAGAAGAGAGAGGGGGGGGCGGAGGAAGAGAGAGAGGACGGAGAAGAGAGAGAGAGGGAGGGGGGTGGGGGAAGGAGAGAGGGCGGGGAAGAGAGAGAGGGGGCGGAGGAGAGAGAGAGAGAGAGGTTGGGGTGCTGAGGAGAGTAGAGGGGTGGAGAGAGAGGAGAGACGTGTGGGGGGGGGGGGGGGCTGAGGGAAGAGGGGAGAGAGGGCGGAGGAGAGAGGGTGGGGGGGCTGAGGAGAGAGGAGGGTGGAGAAGAGAGAGGACAGGGTGGGGGGGGGGGCTGAGGAAGAGAGAGAGAGGGCGGAGGAGAGAGGGTGGGGGGGCTGGAAGAGGAGAGGGGGCGGAGAAGAGAGAGAGGGGGGGGGGTGGGGGCTGGGAAGAGAGAGAGGGCGGGAGAGAGAGAGGGGGTGGGGGATGAGGAGAGAGAGGGGGCGGAGAGAGAGGGAGGGGGAGGGGGCTGAGGAAGAGAGAGCGAGAGGGGGGGGGGAAGGGGGGGCTGAGGAAGAGAGAGGGCGGAGTAGGGAGAGAGGGGGGGGGGGCTGAGGAAGAGGAGAGAGAGAGAGAGATGAGATAAGGGGGGGGGGGGGGGTGAGGAAAAGAGAGAGAGGGCGGAGAAGAGAGAGAGGGGTGGGGGGCTAAGGAAGAGAGAGAGGGGGCGGAGAAGAGAGAGAGAGAGGGGGGTGGGGGGCTGAGGAAGAGAGAGAGGGCGGAGAAGAGAGAGAGAGAGAGAGAGAGAGAGAGGGGTGGGGGGGTGAGGAAGAGAGAGAGGGCGGAGAAGAGAGAACAGAGAGAGGGGTGGGGGGCTGAGGAAGAGAGAGAGGGAGGAGAAGAGAGAGAGAAGGGGGTGGGGGGCTGAGGAAGAGAGAGAGGGCGGAGAAGAAAGAGAGAGAGAGAGGGGGGCTGAGGAAGAGAGAGAGGGCGGAGAAGAGAGAGAGAGAGAGGGGGGGGGGGCTGAGGAAGAGAGAGAGAGGGGGGGGGCTGAGGAAGAGAGAGAGAGGGGGGGGGGGCTGAGGAAGAGAGAAAGGGCGAAGAAGAGAGAGAGGGGGGTGGGGTGAGAAAGAGAGAGAGAGAGAGAGAGAGAGGAGAGAGAGAGAGAGAGAATGAGAGAGAGTTGCAGACAGACAGACAGAAAGAGAAAGCAGGAGAAAGAGAGAGAGAGAAGGAAGGGGGAGGGAAGAGAGAGAGGCAGATAGAGATGGGGGAGGGGGGGCAGACAGACAGGGAGACCGAGAGAGCGAGTGAATGAGAAAGAGAGAGTGAGTGAGTGAGAAAGAGAAACAGAGAGGGAGAGACAGACAGACTGAGAGACAGAGATAGAAAGCACGAGAGAGAGACAGAGACAGACAAACAGAGAGAGAGAACAGGAGAGAGTAGGAGAGAGAGTAGGAGGCAGAGAACGTTTGTTATTTAACGAAGGAACAGAAAACACGTTGACTAGTGCATTTGTATGGAAAGAAAAGGGGAAATTTCAAAGCTGACCTTTCTCCCGTCTTCTCACTCTGCAAACTCAAAAATTAAGGATAACAAATCCTAATCCTTCATTGGTTCTTCTTAATCATCGAGAGAGACAGAAAGACAGACAGACAACTCAAACTAGAACTCGGTTGTTTTATTGAGTGTATTTATATCAAATATGAGAGAGAGAGAGAGAGAGAGAGAGAGAGAGAGAGAGAGACAGAGAGAGAGAGAGACACAGAGAGAGACAGAGAGAGAGAGCTCGAACACGAATGTTTTATTGAAGCTATTTGGATAAAACATGAGAGAGAGAGTGAGAGTGAGAGACAGAACACACACACACACACCACACCAAACACACACACATACACTCACACTCGCACACACACTCACATACTCACACACACACACACTCACACCACACACACACTCACGCACTCACACACACACACTCACACCACACACACTCACACACCCACACACACATTCACACACACACACACACTCACACACCACACACACATACACACACACACACACACACCACCCACACACACACACACCACACACACACACACACACACACACGGAGACGGAGAGAGGAGGTGCACTCGAGGAAATTGCTTTTCGGAGAGCTAGCTATAGGCGGGGCAGGCGGGGCCAGTGTAGGCATTGGATTGTGAGGTAACCCGATCACCCCCCACCCCCCACCCCCCACACCCCCACCCCCACCCCCACCCCCCCCACTCCCATCCCTGATGAAGCCAGGGCCCCGAGCTCGGCTCCCCTTTCAGGGGGGGGGGGGGGGGGGGGGGGGGGAAGGGGGGTGGACAATGAGTTGGCTCTGGGTGCCCGCCATCTCTGCCTGTCCCGCGATGTAGGACTGGTGGTTGGTTCGAATCCCCGAGATGCCTGATGCAAGTCCCAGGAGTGTGTGTGCGAGCGTGGTCGCCTCCTGGAGGGAGGGTTTGTATTGGAGAGAGTGGGGGTTGGTAGGGGGGGGGGGGGGGGGGTGGGAGGGGGGGGGGGGGGTAGTTGGGGGAAGGGTGGAGGCTCTCTGGACGATTGGCAGGAGGAGGGGAGGGGTGGGGTGGAGGAAGGAGTGTAGGGGGGGGGGGGGGGGGAGGGGGTTGAGGCTTGGGGGTGGTGTGGGTGGGTAACGGATAGATTTGGGTTTCATCAGTTCTACTGTGGTGTTGTTGTTGTTGTTGTTGTTTGGTAATCCTGGTCCCCATCATATCCCCTCAGTCCTCCATTCACGTTCTGCTAATTATTGTGTGGAAGTTTTGAGTGTGGGGGCCCCCGGCCTAAAGGTTAATGAACGCGCTTTGTTTCGTTTGGTGTTCAGAGATCTGTGGTTCCAATCTTGACGACTTAAATAATTCTGGGATTTGTTTTTGGCCTGAGATCTTGAGTAGGAGCCGGTCTTTTGTTTTCAAGTCCGAAGTGCTATCAGGAGGAGTGATTGGGTGACGTTGAGGAGTAGTTGGGTGACGTTAAGGATGAGTAGTTGGGTGACGTTGAGGAGGAGTAATTGGGTGGCGTTGAGGAGTAATTGGGTGATGTTGAGGAGGAGTACTTGGGTGACGTTGAGGAGGAGTAATTGGGTGGCGTTGAGGAGGAGTAATTGGGTGGCGTTGAGGAAGGGGTGATTGGGTGGACGTTGAGGAGGGGTCATTGGGTGGCGTTGAGGAGGAGTAATTGGGTGGCGTTGAGGAGGAGTAATTGGGTGGCGTTGAGGTGGAGTAATTGGGTGGCGTTGAGGAAGGGGTGATTGGGTGGCGTTGAGGAGGAGTAATTGGGTGGCGTTGAGGAGGAGTAATTGGGTGGCGTTGAGGAGGAGGAGTTGGGAGGGCGTTTAGGGGGGGGGGGGGGTAATTGGGTGCCGTTGGGGGGGGGGGGGGGGGGGTAGTTGGGTGACGTTGAGGAGGCGCCATTGGGTGGCGTTGAGGAGGAATCATTGGGTGACGTTGAGGAGGAATCATTGGGTGGCGTTGAGGATGAGTTATTTTGGGTGGCGTTGAGGAGGGGTACTTGGGTGACGTTTTGGATGAGTGATTGGTTGACGTTGAGGAGAGTGATTGGGTGACGTTGGGGGGGTGGGGGTAATTTGGTGACGTCGAGGAGGAGTAGTTTGGGTGACGTTGAGGAGGAGTAATTGGTTGACATTGAGGAGGAGTATTTGGGTGATGTTTAGGAGGAGTAATTGGTTGACGTTGAGGAGGAGTAAATTGGGGTGACGTTGAGGAGGAGTCATTGGGTGACGTTGAGGAGGAGTCATTGGGTGACGTTGAGGAGGAGTTATTTTGGGTGACGTTGAGGAGGAGTAATTGGGTGGCGTTGAGGAGGAGTACTTGGGTGATGTTTAGGGGGTGTAATTGGGTGACGTTGAGGGGGAGTTAGTTTGGGTGACGTTGAGGGGTGGTAATTGGGTGACGTTGAGGGGTGGGAGGGATTGGGTGATGTTGAGGAGGAATCATTGGGTGACGTTTACGAGGAGTAATTGGGTGGAGGAGTCATGGGGTGACGTTGATGAGGAGTCATGGGCTGGCGTTGAGGAGGAGTCATGGGGTGACGTTGATGAGGAGTCATGGGGTGACGTTGATGAGGAGTCATGGGCTGGCGTTGAGGAGGAGGAGTCATGGGGTGGCGGCTGCAGCTTCAGCTAGGCAAGGCAGTCAGGAGACACCCTCCAGGGTTCTGTAGACACCTACCTCACAAGAAGTCGAGCAGTGTGGCTCTCTGATCAACCATTGCCACATGACATGACATGACATGTCACACGTTCTAACCACTGGTTCGTCACTGTCATCCTCCTCCTCCGTGGGGAGGCTGCGGGGTCTGTCAGTCAGTCAGTATGAACAGTAAACAGCATCCCCACCTTCCGGACACTCTGTGCTAGAAACTTTCTCTTTTCTATTTCTTTTTGATTCTGCATGTATGTTTTATTCCTGGGGGGGGGGGGGGAGGGGGGAGGGGGGGGGTTTGTTTTTTGGAGGTTGTTTTTTGTTTGTTTGTTTGTTGTTGTTTTGGGGGGTCTATTGTCTGCCTTCTTGGTCCATTCTCCGGCCTTTCTACCAGAGAGACTTCAAAGATAACAATTCTCTGCCACGCCAAAGTCGATGGCGCTGGGCCTGGCTTGTCAGGCGCTTTGATTCGTTTGCTTTACAAGCCCGACCCTCCTGTTCTCCCCACCACGTCCATCTTGGTCTTGGTGATGTGGATGATGAAGAATGAACTGTGAGCTCAGCATGAACTGCCCATCCCTCACAAACGTCCGACTGTCCTCAAGTGGACAATGTAAAACAGCGCACGGGTCCACAATTTCAAAAGCTATGGCACGTGCTGAACTCCTTTATTGCTTGTCAAAATAGCGAAACGAACAAAGAGAGCCAACAAACAAAAAATCCAAAAGAAAAGAAAATGGACTGCAGATTTTGGAAAGTTGTGCAAAAAATATGTACAGGAAACTGCCACGGAATGTATAGGCCTACCTGGAAAGTATGGGGAGTATGTCAAAGAAAGAGTGCAGGGCAAATGGTGTCTGGAAGAAGGTGTGTACATCCTAGCACCTGCTACCCTTGGTTTACCGCTGTAGGAATGTTCAGACTGCTGTTATATAAAATATGATGGAAATGATGAAGACGTTATCACCCTTCACTATACCATTATAGATAGATAGATAGATAGATAGATAGTAGACAGACAGACAGACAGACAGACAGACAGATAGATACATAGATACATAGATAGAAAGATAGATACATAGATACATAGATACATAGATAGATAGATAGATAGATAGATAGATAGATAGATAGATAGATAGATAGATAGACAGACAGACAGATAGATAGATAGACAGACAGATAGATAGATACTAAAAAGATAGATAGATAATAGATAGATAGAGATAGGTAGGTAGGTAGGTAGGTAGGTAGGTAGACAGACAGACAGACAGACAGACGACAGACAGACAGACAGACAGACAGACAGACAGACAGACAGACAGACAGACAGACAGACAGACAGACAGACAGATATAAACTTATTCCCGTAGTGACCACAATAATCCCATACGGTTGTCATTAAGGATAAAGTGTACACAAAACAGGCTGTAAATCAGTAGAAGCTATGAAACGATACAAATAAAGAAAATAGTGAAGCAATATCTTATTAGTTTCCGTGATGAACAAACACGTTTCATACTTTTGATAATGGAAATAAACGCGCATCAGAAGAGGCAATATTTCGGGCCACAATGAAACACGCACGAGATGATGTTTATATCATGTGCTTTGTTAGTCAGCAGATGACAACGGGTGGGCCTTCCATTGTCCCCTATACATACGCATTTGCTGGCGCAAGCATAAACACACACACGCACACACACACACACACGCTCACGCACACGCGCACGGAGGCATACACACTCGTGCAAGCGCGCGTGCTCACACACTGTTACACACACGCACGCACACACGCACGCACACACGCACGCACACACGCACACAGGGAGACATGTTATTGCTATTATCGTTTATTACTATTATTGTTTAGGTCATCAGTATTATTGTTGGTATTGTTTTAGTCATTGTCTTTCTC
>CM054140.1:16018211-16025711 GCA_028751875.1 Rapana venosa | reverse complement strand
GAGTAGGCCATTGTGTGCCGGTGGGAACGGATGACAAAATTGACAAAACTGCATACACACGGGGACTGTTGGGGGAAAAACACACGAGCGCTTATTCCTTTATTCTCTCGAAATAAAATAATTTTTTAAAATTAAACCACACACACAATAATAATAATAATAATAATAATAATAATAACAACAACAACAATACTAATAATAATAAATGGAACTTATACAGCGCTTTATCTTGCACAGACAAATCAAAGCGCTTGCACTCAACCCATTCTTAACAGTCTTTGCAACCAGTACAAGTAATAGTTTGTAAACAACAAGTCCAATTGCACACACACACACCCCCCCCAAACCCAACCCCCCCCAAATCCACCCCCCCCCCACCCACCCACACCACAACCACACAACCCCCCCCACCCCCCCCTCACCCAAACACACAAAAACCCCACACACCCACACCCCACCCCCCAAACCCACCCCCCCCCCAAAACCCACCCCAAACCCCCACCACCCCCCAAACCCCCACCCCCCCCCCCTTCCCAAAAAAAAAAAAACCCCCACAACAACCACAACGGGACAATTTTTTTTAGTTTTTTACAAAAACCCGTGGGCATATGGCCCTTGCAGGGGGGCTGACCCTGGACTTGAACCGTTCCCCCCGCGGGGCCAAGTCCTTTCCCAAACTGTGCAAACCCCGGACATGCTGAGGACGGACGGCACGGTGCCCCAGAAAGTCCCTCTTCAAGCACAAGAGGGGCAAGGGCTTTGGGGGCCCTTCGCCGTCAAAACGAGGGAGAGGAAGATTCGAGCTGACGGTAAGTTTTGTTTTAGTTGAGTTTAGTTATTTGGGCCCTGTGTTTGTTTGGGGGTTGGGGGTTTGGGTTTTGTTGGTTGGTTGGTGGTGGTTGGTTGGGGGGGGGGGGGAGGGGGGGGGGGGGGTTGGAGGGAGGGGGGTGGGGGGGTTTGGGGGGGGGGGGGGGGGGGGGGTTTAAAGGGGGGGGTTTGGGGTTGGGTGGTGGGGGTTTGGGGTTGGGGGGGGGGGGGTGTGGGGAAGGGGGTGGGGGGTTGGGTTGAGGATTTGGTTTGGGTGGGTGGGTGGGTTTTGGGGTTTGTGGGGTGGTAGGGGGGGGGGAGGGGTGGGGGGGGGGGGTTTTGGGTGGTGGGGAGGGGGGTTGGGGGGGGTTTGGTGGGAGGGTGGGAGGGGTTGGGGGTTTAAAGGGGGGGCTTGGGGGGGGGGGTTTTTGGGTTTGGGGGGGGTTGGGGGTGGTTTGGGGGAGGGGGGGGGGGGGGGGGTGTGGGGGGTGGTTTGGTTTTTAAGGGGTTGGGGGGTTGGGGGGTTTTGGGTGGGGGGGGGGGTGGGGGTTTTTGGGGGTGGTGGGGTTTGGGGGGGGGGGGGGTTGGGGGTGGTGGGGGGGTGGTGGCTTTTAGGGTTTGTGGTGATGGTGGTTGTAGTAGGGGGGTTTGGGTTTTTTTATGGTAAGGATGGTGGTGGTGGTGGTGTTTTTAGGGTTGGGGGTTTGATGGTGGTTTTTTTAGTAAAGGTTGGTTGGGGTTGGGTGGGTGGGGGTAAGGGGGGGTGGGGGTTGGTTGGTGAGGGGGTGTGGTAATGGGGGGTGGGGGGGAAGGGGGATGGGAATGTGTGTTTTTTTTGGGGGGTGTATTTTTATAAGGGTTTTGGTTATGTAGGCTTTTGTGCCTGAGGCGGTTGTTGTTTTGTTGGTTGTTGTGAAATTGTTTTTTATTTTTTTTTAATTTATCACCCTTTTTTCTTTTTTTCTTTCCTTTTTTTCTCTTCTCTGTCTTTTTCCCCGGGGTATCTTCTTTTCCTCTTTTTCCCCCCTCCTTTTTTCCTCCCCCCTTTCCCCTTTCTTCTTTTTCTTTCCCCCTTTCTCTCTTCTTCCTTCCCCTCTCTTCTTTCTCTTCCTCTCCCCTTTTCCCTTTCCCTCCTTTTTCCTCCCTCCCCCTCTTCCCTGCCCACCCCCTTCCTCTCTTCTCTTCCTCCTCTTTCCATCCCCCCACCCCCCCCCCCCCAAACCCCCCCCTCCCCCCCCCCCTTTCCCCCCCCCTTTTCCCTCTAACCCCCCTACCCCCACCCCCCCACCCCCCCCCCTCTCCCCCCCCCCATTCCCCCCCCCCGTGTGGCCCCCCCCCCCCCCCCCCCCCCCCCCCCCCCTCTTTTTTCATTTTTCCGCTGTCACTCTAGCAGCCCCACAACGCTTTAATTTTCCACGAAAAACAGTTGCAAAAACTTAGCGAAAAGCGCAACAAAAACCCCCCAACCCTTTTGCGGGGCCAAAATTTCCGTCTTATTCCCCCCCCTTTCCCTCCCCCCCCCCCCCCCCCCCCCCCCCCCCCCCCCCCCCCCCCCCCCTCTCTCTCACTCTCTTTTTCTTTTCTCCTCTCCCCTTAAAACCCTTTTCCTAAAACTATGCCTCTTTCATTTTTGATGTTTTTAACCTTTTTTTTCCCTTTTTTTTTTTTTTATTTCTTCTTCATTTGTCTTGTCTGGGGCATGTTTTTTAAATCTCTCGTATTCCCCCCTCTCTCTTTTCTTGGCTCTGTCTCTCTGTTTTTGTTTTCTGTCGTGTCTCCCTTTTCTTTTGGTCTTTGTCGTCTCTCTCTCTCTCTCTCCTTTTCCCCTCTCTCTCTCTTCTCTCTCTCTCCCCTCTTTTCAGATAAAAATTTTTCATGAACTGAGAAACAGAATGCATTTTAACTGTCTGTTTTTTTTGTTTAAAAAAGATTCAGCGCTATTTTAAATTTTTTTCCATACAAAATTTTTTTTTATTATTTTTATTATTTTTTAGGCAATAACCAAAACCAAGATGAAGAAAATTTTGTTTGATTTTCCCCTGCCTTTTAATCAGGCAAAAAAAAGAAGTTATGCCTCCCCCAAACAAAACCTTCCAGCCTAATGCATCAGACTTTTTTTTCCCCTGGGGGGGGGTTATCCTGTTTATTTATAGTTTTTTCTTTTTGTTAAAAGCCTGGAGGGAAAAAAACATTCGTGGGTGGTCGTTTTTTTTTTGGATTTTTTCTTGGGTATTTTTTTTTTTTGGGGGGGGGGTTGGTTTTTTGTAGGGGTTTTTAGGGGTTTTTTTTTTTTTTTGGGGGTTTTTTTTTAGGAGTTGTTTAAGGGTTTTTTCACGGTAATTTTTTTGTTTTTTTTACTGTCACAATGTATTCTACCGGTTTTATTCTAATCAATTTAATTTTTGACTTTTAAAACCCCAACCCTCTTTATGTAAGGGCCACGGCCCCTTTATGAATAAAAACTTTCCAGAGTTCAGACCTCTCTGCCCGTTGTCTGCCGGGCTCTCTCTCTCTTTCTCTCTCTCTTTCTCTCTCTCTCTCTCTCTCTCTCTCTTCTCTTTTCTCTCTCTCTTCCCCCCCTCTCTCTCCTTTCTCTCCTCTTCCCTCTCTTCTCTCCCCCCTTTCTCTCTTCTCTTCTCTCTCTCTCTTTCTCTCTCTTCTCTCTCTTTCTCCTCTCCCTCTCCCTTCTTCTCTTTTCTCTTCTCACCTCCCTCCTCCCCCTCCCTCTCTCTTTTTTCTCCCCTTTTCTCTCTCCTCTCCCCTCCCCCCCCCCCCCCCCCCCCCCCCCCCCCCCCTCCCCCCCCCCCCCCCCCCCCCCCCCCCCCCCCCCCCCCCCCCCCCCCCCCCCCCCCCCCCCACCCTCTCTCTCTCTCTGAGTCTTTGTCTTTCATCTTTTCCCCTCTACTGCTCGTCCTTTCCGCCCTGTTTTCATCACTCACTCATCACTCACTCACTCTCTCATCATTGCAGGAAGATGTTGGTAGCATCGTTTCTTTGGCTTTCCACGCGACAGTTGCTTTAGGAGGGGGGGGGGGGGGGGGGGGGGGGGGGGGAGTTTGGGGAGGATACCCTTGCCGTGCCTCAAATCCCCCGTAAACCAACAGTTGCCACACATTTGTTTCGCTTTTCTGTCGGGTCTCTGTCTGTCTGTCTCTGTCTGTCTGTCCCTCTGTTTGTCTTTTCTCTGTCTGTCTGTTTCTCTCTCTCTGTATCTTTCTCTGTCTGTCTGTTTTCTGTCTGTCTGTCTGTGTTTGTCTCTATCTCTGTTTTGTCTGTCTTTTTCTGTCTCTGTCTCTCTCTCTCTGTTCTGTCTCTCTCTCTCTGCCCTGTCTCTGTCTGTTTGTCTCTCTGTATCTTTCTCTGTTGTCTCTGTCTCTCTCTATGTCTGTGCTGGTGTCTCTGTCTCTTACTTTGGGTCTCTGCTCTCTGTCTCTGTCTCTTGTCTGGGTTTCTCTTTCCTCTTTCCCGTTTTTCTTTCCCTATGTGTGTTTGTGTGCGTTCTTTGCTTTGCGTGCGGGGTGTGTGTGTCAGTGTGGGTTTGGTCAGTACTTGAGTTAAATTGAAAAAAATCGATGATGATGTTTGTTTTTTCCATCGCATAACCCTTCAAATACTTGCTGATTGACTTTTTTTTTTCTAAATTTAGGTTTTTAATTTAATTTTTAAGGGGGGGGGTTATTTTTTTATTTGGAGTTTTGGGGCCGTCATAAAGCTTAATAAATTATTATTTTGAGGAAAACGCTAAATGCAAATAACTTTTTCAAACTTTCAAAAATCTAAGTTCAGGACGACTTTTTGTGGTGTACACTGTGATTTAGTGGGGGGGGGGAAGGGGGAGAGGGTAGCCTGATTGTCAGAGCCTTGTGATCGTAATCCGGCGATGTTTGAAGGCCTGTGTCGTTTCAAGTCTCAGCTGAGGTGTCCGCTTTGAGGATATTTTTGTTTTACCCCCGGGGTTAACATTGGCACTGGCTCTCCTCCCCCTGAAAGTCCTTTAGATAAAACTAGAAACTGAGGTCCTGTGCGCGCTCGAACATACCCAGCATGCGTCCTGTAAGGTAGAGAGGGATGGTGGACTCAGCCAGGTTCAACTTGCCCACGACACGCTGCCAGGCTGGGAAATGCATTGCCGGGTCCAAACGACTCCTCGAGGAGTTCAGGGGGAAGTCAAGTCAGACTGTGGAGATCATCCAGAAGTGTTTCATGAAGCCTGTGTTGCAGGGACCAGCGTGTAAGCTAGGCTTGCTGGTGGTGGAGAGTGTTGTATATCCCATTGGGCATAGTAGTCATAGAAAGTACGCCACTAAGCAAGTGCATTAGGAGTCAGTCACGTACGTACATTCTCTGTGTGGTGTGTGCCAGCCATTATTGCGTTCATTTTTATCTTCCAACCCTTTATTTCTCTTCTTCTCCCCCCTTCTCTTTTTGCAACCCCCCCCCCCCCCCCCTCCCACACACCACACACCCGGGCCAAAAAAAAAGACAACAAACAAAGAATAAAGGAGGAAAAAACAAAGGTAAAAAACAACACACCCCCCCCCCCCCCACCTCACCCCCCCCCCCCCCCCCTTCCCCCCCAAAAAACCCAGAAGAAAAGAAAACAAAGAATAAAGCGGGGATTGGGGGTTTGAAACAAAAAAGAAAGGGAAAAAACAAAAATAAAAAAACCCTTATAAAGGGGGGGGGGGGGGGGGGGGGGGGAAACAAAGGTTAAAAAAAACAAACCCCCAAAAGGGAAAATCAAACCAAAACAAAAATGAAACAGGAAAGCAAAAAGAAAACACACACTCACACACACACACACACACTCATACACCACTCACACCACACACACACACTCACACAAAACTCACACACCACAACCAACAAAACACGCACCACACACACACACACACGCACACACACACACACTCACATCACACACATACACATACACACACACATACACACACATTACACACACACGCGCGGCGCACACACACACACACCACACGCACACACACACACACGCGCCACCAACCCCACACACACACACACAACACACACCACAACCACACCGCGCCCCACACACACACACACACAACACACACACACGAAAACGAAAACAAAACAAAAAATAACCTACTCCGCCCTCTCCCGCCCTTTTTGTCTCCGTTACGCTTGGCTGCTCACCGAGTTTGGCGCCGCACAAGGAAAAAACTCAAGACAATTATTTGGTGTGTGTTTTTTGGTGTTGTGTCGTGTCGTGTTGTGTTGTGTCTGAAGAGAAAGAAAAAATGCTCTGAAACAGACAAAGGCAAAAGATACAAAACACAGCAAAACAAAACAAAACAAAAGGTACAAAAGCAAAACCCCAAGCAGTGGGGAAAAGACACTACTGCTTGCAAGATTAGGATGGTTGGGTTTGGGTTTTTTTCAATGATGCCGAATGTGTGTGTGTGTTTGTGTGCGCGCGCGCGCGCGCGCGCGCGTGTGTGTGTGTGTGCGCGTGTGTGTGTGTGCGTGTGTGTGTTATTTTATTATTTTAATCTTTTATTTCAAGGATAAAAGCACTAATGCGCGTTTTTACATGTAGTCCCCGTGTGTATGCAGTTTTGTAAAACTTTGTCATCCGTTCCCACCGGTACGCAATGGCCTACTCTTTCCGAAGAGCGGAACGGGGGTTTTTAAAGTGGGGCGCAAGATGTTCTGCAAAGTGTGCAAAATGTGTGTGTGTGTGTGTGTTTTGTGTGTGTGTGTGTGTGTGTGTGTGTGTGTGTGTGTGTGTGTGTGTGTGTGTGTGTGTGTGTTGTGAAAGGAAAGTCAACACGATTTATTTCCAGGTGTTACATTGAATAAGCAAGAACACGATTGCTTTTTTATGGAGGCATCCATGAACAAAATCCAATCATTAATAGAACATAACAATGAAACATAAAAAAGCAATGTATACAATCTGTGTGCGTGCGTGCGCGCGCGGGCGTGCGTATGTGTGTGTGCACGGGCAAGCACACGCGCATGTGTATGTGGGAAGGAGAGAGGGAGGAGAGAGATGGAGAGGACGAGAGAGGAGAGAGAGGAGAGAGAGAGATATGTGCAAGAATAAGATCATGCCAGCCAGCCAGACAGACAGGCAGACAGACAGCCAGACAGACAGACAGACAGACAGCCAGACAGGGACAGGCAGCAGACAGCCAGCCAGCCAGACAGACAGAAAATCAGCCAGACACCAGGTAGCCAGACAGACAGACAGACACACACAGGTAGCCAGACAGACAGACAGCCAGACACACAGGTAGCCAGACAGACAGACAGCCAGACACACAGGTAGCCAGACAGCCAGACAGCCAGACACACAGGTAGCCAGCCAGACAGACAGCCAGACACACAGGTAGCCAGACAGACAGACAGCCAGACACACAGGTAGCCAGACAGACAGACAGCCAGACACACAGGTAGCCAGACAGACAGACAGCCAGCCAGACACACAGGTAGCCAGACAGACAGACAGCCAGCCAGACACACAGGTAGCCAGCCAGACAGACAGCCAGCCAGCCAGCCAGACAGACAGCCAGCCAGACAGACAGACAGACAGACAGACAGGCAGCAGACAGCCAGCCAGCCAGCCAGACAGACAGAAAGTCTGCCAGACACACAGGTAGCCAGACAGCCAGACAGCCAGCCAGACACACAGGTAGCCAGACAGACAGACAG
>CM054140.1:15953211-16010711 GCA_028751875.1 Rapana venosa | reverse complement strand
TGAGGGGGGGGGGGGGTTTGTGTGTGTGTGTTGGGGGAGGAGGAGGTATGCGTGTGTTGTGTGTGTTGTATGTGTGTGTTGGGGGAGGGAGGGGAGGTATGTGTGTGTGTGTAGAGTTATGCATGCGTGTGTAAGCAAGCACGTAGAGACTGTTTATTTATTTATTCTTTTTTTTTTTTTATTTCGAGGATAATGGAATAAGCACTAATGTGCTTTTTTTTTACAACCAGTCCCCGTGTGTATTCAGACCGGCATACCACCGGTATGTTTCCACCGGCACACAAATGGCCTTCTCTTACGAACAGCGGAACGGGGTTTTAACGCTGTCTGTGGCTCTCTGTCTGTCTGTCTTGTCTTGTCTTGACTTGTCTTGTCTGTCTGCCTGTCTAGAAAGTTTGCATTGAGTTGAAGTGCATGAGGGGGGGGGGGGGGGGGGGAAGAATGGGACTCTGTGTTGGTGTTTGTGTCAAGTCTCTGTCTGTGCACACGTGCACGCTTGCGTACGTACGTACCCATACATGTGTCTGCCTCAGTGTGTGTCTGTGTCTTATGTGTGAAGGAAGATATGTATAGACGATAAACGAAGCGAAACGGAGTAAGTTCAAGAAAATGAAAGGACAGAGGATTGGAGGTGTGTGTGTGTGTGGGGGGGGGGGGAGGGGGGGGGAGGGGGGGAGAGGGGGGGGGGGGGGGGGATAGTGCAGAAGGGGCAGGAGGAAGAGGAGGATGGTGGTGGGTGTGGTGGAACCTAACGATCCATCAAAAGTGACGTCTGATGAGAAGACAAGGGGAGAGGGGGGTTGAGGAAGAAATGGGGTGGGGAGAGGGAGGTAATTGTTAAAAAGAGAGAGACGGGGGGGGGGGGGGGGGGGGCGGGGGGGGGGGGGCGATGTCATCAGTGCAGTGAATCCATGGTTGTGGACTTGCACCACAGAGAGAGGAGAGAGGGAGGTGGGGGGGGGGGGGGGGGGCGCGCCACACACCCCTGTGTGTTGCCGCTTTCTGTGTATGTATGTATGTGTGTGTGTGTGAGAGAGAGAGAGAGAGGGAGAGAGAGTGTGCGTGGAATAAGTACTTGTGTGCTTTTTTAACATCCACTCCTCGTGTGGATACATTTTTTTCAAATTTTGTCATCCGTTCCCACCGGTATACAGTGGCCTACTCGTCCGAAAAGCGGAACAGGTTTTTAACCTGTGCGTAAGATGTTCTGCGTTCTGTGTGTGTGTGAGGGAGAGAGACTCTGTGTGTGTGTGTGGAGAGAGAGGAGAGAGAGGACAGTGTGTGTGTGTGTGTGTGTGTGTGTGTCTGTCTGTCTGTCGTTGTTCTGTTTGTGTGCCTGTCTCTCTCTCTCTCTCTCTCTCTCTCTCTCTCTCTCTCTCTCTGTCTCTCTGTCTCTCTCTCAGTCTGTCTGTGTGTCTGCCTATGTATGTAAGCGTACGTGCGCTACATACGTAAAGAGCACATACATATATGCTGATTTCCAACTCTGATGGCAAGATCACGATCAGAATCTTCCTGTCTCCCCCCCCCCCCCCCCCTTCTCCCCCCTCCCCTTCATTTCATGTCCTCCATCCCCATCATCTCTTTTACCTTTTTTTTCTTCTCTCCTTCCCTTCTTCCTTTTATTTTCTTGGTTTTTTATTGTTGTTCACTTTTTTTCTTCTTCGTTTCATTCTTTCTTTTTATTTTTTTCCAATGTCTTTCTTTCCTTATCCTCACTACCTGTTTTACTTTCTCTTCTTTTCCTCCTTTCTGTTTTTTGTTCTTCAGTTCATTCTTTCCGTTTTGTCTTTTTTCTTTCCTTCCTTTATTTCCTCCCTTATCTTCACCATCTCTGTTTTCTTTTGTTTCCTCCCCCCCCCCTACCCCCCCCCCCCTCTCTCTCTCTCTTAAACTTACTATCTCTTTTCTTTTTCTTTTTTTAAATTTCAATTTTTCTTTCTTTCAATTTTTTTAAGCCACCGTACCTGTGACTTGACGAATTGTAGATGACATTGATTAAAAGGCCCAGTGGGGGGTGGGGGAAGGGAGAGGGGAGAGGATGGTGAGGGGGGGGGAGGGAATGTAGGGGGGGGAGAGGAGATGGGATGGGGAGGGGAGGTAGGGGAGGGGAGGGGAGGTAGGGGAGGAGGGGGGGGGGGTTGTTGTTGTTGATCAGCAGCAATCTTATCGCACCCTACCCCAGCAGCTTACGCACCATAGAGATGTTACCGATAGAAGAGAGGAGGAGATTTAATTCTCGATCTCTTCATGACTGACAACACAGAGAAAGAGAAAGAGGACCTTGGGGGTAAGGAAAGGGGGGGGGGGGGGGGTGTGGAAGAGAAGGGGGTGCGAGGGATGGGGGGGGGGGTAGGGTGGGGATGGGAGGGGGGGGGGGGTCACGAGATACCTTCGCCCATCTAATGAAAGAAAAATAAATCGATCAGTGTCGCTGCCAGATTAGATTTTTATGCCTTGTCAAGAGAGACTTTGGAGCGTTTGCTGGGAGAAGAAAAAAAACTAGCTGGAATAGTGTTGGTTTTTTTGGAAGAGGCGTGGGGGTTGATTTTTTTTTTTAAAGTGTGTGCAGTCATGAGAAAAAATAATTTAAAAAAAAGAAAAGGAAAAGGATGGTTGTGCTGCTTTTGGGCCGTTTTGGATGAGCAGTGATCAGGTATTTTGGAGGTTGTGGGTTCAAAGTTTAGATGAGGGTGTATATATATATATATACTTTTGTCCAGTTTCACACGAATTTATTCCGGCAGTATGGTTTTGTATAGGAGAGGTCCTCTCTGTACTGTTTATATGGGACTTAAGATCCTCTTTTAAAAAAATCACAAAAGTCGGCCTTGATTCAAAAAAGATAAGTGAACAAATAAAATGGCATAAATTAAACTAGAAAGCCCGAAATAAAAGAGGAATTGGGGTCAAGCCCAGTCCAGTCCAATTTTTATTTCCAGGTGGTACATTGAATAAGCAATACATTTCCTTTTTTCATCAAGCCATCTATCTAGGAACAAAAACAACATAATCAATATTATCTAACTACATCATTACACAACCCAAGTAAGTTGTTCACAAAAGTAGTTTGACATGAAGAGTAAAGGACAAAATTGTCTCAGTATGGTGAATTTGTTGAAGTGCTGAATCTCGAATGAATATAAAGAAAAGATTTTTGTGGGTGTCTGTATTAACGTGTGTGAGTGTGTGTGTGTGTGTGTGTGTGTGTGTGTGTGTGTGTGTGTGTGTGTGTGTGTGTGTGTGTGTGTGTGTGTGTGTGTGTGTGTGTGTGTGTGTGTGTGTGTCTGGTGTGTGTGTGTGTGTGTGTGTGTGTGTCGGGGGGGGGGGGGGGGGGGGGTGAGCAGGGGGGTTGCGCGAGTGCATCCGGATTACGTTGATGCGTTCGCGCTTGCATGCCTGCTTACGTGCTTGAAAGATGTTGTGTGTATGCGTGCGCGTTGATAACGCTTGTCGATATATAAACATGTCTTCGTATTATGTGTTTTGGTCGATGTGTGCGTTACGGTTGCATTTTAGACGTGATGCAGAATTAGTGTACATGGTTTCATTTTCAGCAGCTCAAAGGTGTGTGTGTGGAGAGAGAGGGGGGTTGAGGGGGGAGGGAGGGAGGGAGGGAGAGAGAGAGGGGAGCGAGAGGGGGGAGGGAGGGAGGGATGGAGAGAGAGGGGGGGTGGAAGAGAGAGGGAGGGGGAGGGAGGGAGAGGAGAGGGAGAGGGAGAGAGAGAATTTTGTCAAAGGATGACTCGATTCTGGAAAGCATATTACTATTTCTAAATTCTCACTCTTAGTCTCTTATAAGAGACGTCTTATCTTCCCTTAACACCCTTCCCCAAATACACACACACACACACACACACACATACACACACACACACTACACACACACACCTAGTAATCCCCCACTTACCTCTTTCTTTTACAACATCACACAACAACAAACATTAACACTTCTAACACAACATAAAACACACACACATACACAACACACAAGACACAAACTTCTTATTTTTTTTTTAAATCCTCTATTCTTTCCGATTCTTCATTTTTTGAAAAATACAAGTACGAAAAGAATTAACACTTTTCGTATAAGCGAAATGAATACAACAAACATAAAAGGACAAAATGAAAATATTTTAAAAAATTGAACCAGAAAAAAAGCAAAAAAAAAGCCGCCCTTCGTCAGACTGTGTGGCAATGCGCGTCAAGCAAGCCCTCTTAAGTTAGTTATGTGGGCCACAAATGGGACAGTCAGCAGGAGATAGTAGTGTCATGTTCAGTGTAAGGGGGGGGGTGTAAGGGGGGGGGAGTGGGGTAGGGGGAGTGGGGTAGGGGGAGGGGGGGGGTGGGGTAGGGGGAGTGGGATCTTCCTTTCCACTCAGCTGTTGAAATCCACGCACCCACCCACCCCTCCCTCCTTGAATGGAGTAGAGAGAAAGAAGAGGCTTAACGCACGCACACATACACGCTAACATTTAAAGAAAAAAAGAAAAGATGGAGAGAAACGAAAGGAAGACGACACAGGCAGAGAGTAGAAGTTGAACCTCATGACATCTTTACATTTATGAAAGTACAAGGTAGAAAGAATAAACTGTAAGAGCGAAAGAAAAGTAAGAAGAAAAAAAGACAATGAAGAAGATAGAAAGAACGAGAAGAAGAGAAGAAGAGAGAGAAAGAGAGCACAGACCGCAGATGGATGGAAAGATGTAGAGAGAAGTTGGAAGCTTAGTAGAGAGAAGAAGAGAAGGGAGAAGGCAGAGGAGAAGGAGGAGCATGTAGAGAGAGATGAAGAGAGGAGGAGAGGAGGGAGGAGAGAGAGAGTGGGAGAGGAGGAGAGGGGTAGGGGAGAGGAGGGATTCCAAGAGTGAGAAATCCACGCACAAGCAGACTCCCATGAAGGAGTAGAGGAGAAGAGAAGAGAGTTAGAGGACGAAAGACAGCTAACATGTTAGAGAGAGAAGAGAGGAAAGAAAAAGAAAGATGGAGAGAGAGGAAGGGGAGAGGAGGGAAAGGAGAGAGAGACAGGAGACGAGAGATGAGAGAGAGCAAGAGAAAGAGAGAGAAGAGAGACGGAGAGAGAGAGAGGAGAGAGAGAGAGAGAGAGGAGAGAGAGAGAGAGAGAGGAGAAGAGAGAGAGAGAAGAGAGGAGAGAGAGAGAGAAAGAAGAAAACCGTACACGACACTGAGAGAGAGTGAGAGAGAGAGAGAGAGAGAGAGAGAGAGAGAGAGAGATGATCAGCAAAGAGAACGATCCTACTCTCAACTTTCTTTTACAACCACATCTTTACCGTCTTCTTCAACTGCTTCGTTTTATCTCCCCTCCACGAGTTTGTTTGTTTGTTTGTTGTTTTTTAATAAAGGTGTAACACTTCACACCTCCTTGGCAAAACCTCCTCGTTCCTTCTTTCCTGTCTCCTATCTAAACAGAAACAGCCCGAATTTCACGCAGAGAAATCTCGTGATTTAAAGTGGTATAAATAAATAAAGTACTAAATAAATCAAATAAATAGATAGAAGAACAAATTTTGAAATGGTATGGTTTGTGGTGTTGACTTATTTTCCTTTTTGTTGCGGTGTTGGTTTATTATTTTAATTGCTTATTTACACAAACCTTTTGTTTATTTACTTTTTTGTCAAGTTTTTTTTTTTCATTCTGTCATTTTAAAAGGTGAAAAAAGGGTGGAAAACGTATGTATAACAAAACGAAATAACGGTATATTCTTCTTGATCTTCGTTGAATGCTCAGACAGCAACTATTGCTGTCTGTCATAATGAGCGAAAATGCGTTGCTGGCGCTGCCGTCAAGCGCCTGACAAGTCGGGCCCAGCGCATCCGGCTTCGGTGTGTATGTAGGGTTGAATCAAAACAGCTGCGTGATTTGAACGTGTTCCAGCTAACAGTGACTGTTTTGTCTACATGCAACCACTCGTGAAACTGATAGAAAACATTTTGTTTTAATGTATGCAGATATTGCAACACTAGCTCGCGCGTATGCACGCACACACATATATACACACATGCACGCACGCACGCATACACACACGCACCCAAGCATACACACACATACTGACACACGCACGATTGCTCACACACACACTCACACACACGCGTGCACACACACATACACGCACACGTACACACCCAGAGACACACACTCACACTCTCTCTCTCTCTCTCTCTGGCTAAGGCCTTAGAAGGACACACACACATACACGCACACGTACACACCCAGAGACACACACACTCTCTCTCTCACACACACACACACACATTCGCGCGCACGCACGCATACACACATACACGCAAACGCACACACACACACTTTCTCTTTTTCTTTCTTCTTTTTTTTTTGTTGCACAAAAATACCAACACTGATGCTATTTCTTAACCTTTTTGTCCTTCCACTCCTTCCTCCCCCTTCTTTAACTTCCATTACACTTTCCACTTTCCTCGTCTAATATCACTTAGAGTGAACTGACGTTAAATTGAAGACAACAACAACAACAGCACAACAACGCACGCATGCACGCACGTAGACATGCACGCATCACAAACATACAGGGGGGGTGGGATGGCTTAGTGGTTAGAACATTGCGCTCGCAATCTGACGACCCGGGTTCGATTCCCGTTCAAGGGGATATTTTCCTCCGGAGTTAACATTAGTGCAGACTCCATTCTCCCCAACAGTCCTTCGGATGAGACTATAAACCGAGGTCCCGTGTGCGGACGCACGCAAAACATCTTGCGCACACGTTAAATCCTGTTCCGCTTTTCGTAAGAGTAGGCCATTGTGTGCCGGTGGGAACAGATTACAGAATTCACAAAATTGCATACACACACGGGAACTGGATGTAAAAAAAAAAAAAAAAGCACATGAGTGTTTATTCCATTATCCTCGATATAAAAAATAAAATAAAATGAAATAAATAAACAATACAGAGGGATACAGAGACAGGGGCAGAGAATGGCTCTGAGTATATCCATACATACATACATGTATGTAGCAGTACAGTTGACGATGCATCAACTTTGCGTGAATACCACAATAACGTGTCGGGGTGCTTTGTTTGTTTGTTTTTTTTGTTCCTCACCAAGAGGTTGTCACCAATGATGAGATTTGTGCGTGCGCGACCGATTTTACCCACTGTTCAGGTAGATGCGTTCCATCTTCGGGGATCATATTATTGAAAAAAAGAGAAGGAGGACAGACAGACAGACACACGGGGGCAAACAAACCAGACAAGACAGATAGACAGACAGTGGTTGAAGATCGAGCAATGCCCAAAAGTCCAAAACTATGAGGACTGTATAGCTATCATTGAGATTTCTGAACTACAAGAAGAATATCGCTGTAGATGGTTTGGGTTTTTGTCATGCTCTGTGCGTAAATATCGTGATGTTCATTATGACTGACTAACTGGCCTACTGACTACCTGACTGATTGACTGACTGATTGACTGGCTTGGCTGCTGACTGACTGACTGACTGACTGACTACTGTAGACTGTTTGGCTGACTGGCTGATTGGACTGACTGGCTAATGACTGCTACTGGCTGACTGACTGACTACCTGACTGAGTGATTGACTGTTGACTGGTGGCTGGGGTGGTCTGCTGGTAACTGACTGGCTGGGATAAAAGCCAAACCATACCCCAAAAAGTCTCCGAACTATCGGGGGATTCGTTCTCTAGAAAACATATGGCAGACAGTTGGACATGGACTATCGGGGAGGGGATGGGGGGGTGGGGGGGGTGAGGAAGAGGGGGGGGGGGTGATTCCAAAGGCACTTAGACCAAAGAGCTTTTTCCCTTCCAGAGGAGGTTCTTTGCTCTGACATTCCAGACATAGTGCCGACATGTGTGTGTGTGTGTGTGTGTGGGGGGTGGTGGGTGGGTGTAATGTGTGTGAGTAGTGTGTGTGTGTATGTGTGTGTGTGTGTGTGTGTGTGTGTGTGAGAGGGGAGAGAGGGATGAATGTGTGAGATGAATGTCTTTATTTGTTGTCAAGGGACAGGAAGACGAAGAATAATCGTAGATGTTTTTGAATGCATGGCCATGATTAGGATAATCAATAAACATTCAAGGTAAGAAAAGCATCAACACGTTTACACGGCTGGATGATTAGGACTATCAACAAAACAACAAGAAGAAAAAACAAAACAATCACGAAGAGAGACAGAGACAGACATACAGACAGCAGGGGCAGAGAAAAAGGGGGAGGAGGGAAAGAGAGAGATCAAAGACATTCCACAGGAGAAGAACACAAAAAGGACAGACAGAGAGAGAGAGAGACTTCACCCTTAGTCTTCAGAAGCTGCGATGGTCAAAGAGAGAAGACAAAGAAAGAAAGGGGAAGAAGAAGGAGGAAGGAAGGAGAAAGAAAGAAAAAGAAGAAGAGAAATGCAGGGGTTGGAGATGTAAATAAAAATAAAAAGTACAGATGGGAAAAAAGAAAGGAAAAGTCAATGAGAGAAAGACCAAGAAAAGGAGTAGATAAAGAAAGACAAAAAGAGAGGCAAGGCATGATGAGAAAGGTGGTAAATGTCGAAGAAGTAAAGACTGGAAGAGGGAAGGTAGAAATAAGAGCGTGAAGACGAGAATAGAGGAAACGTTATGAAAAATAAAGAAACAGGCCCATTGATGGGCAAATGGAGAGTGTGTCGTCAGGGTAATGGATCCTTTGTGATTGATGTCTTCTTCGTTGAACGTTCATACAACAACTCTTGGGTGTCATTTGTTTTATTTGAGATGAAAGATATGAAGATTAAGATCTGGTTTTTTTGTCAATAGCTTTCTGTACACAGTGAAATATGCCACAGTTGTAATTTTCCCTGCACCCAACACTGTTGTAGCCATGGGATTGCAGTTTAACCAGTTTCAGTTTCAACAGAATTGTATTTCGTGAAAAGAACATGAGTATAACAAGCATGTAAGCTCACGATAAGTACCCTAGAAAATAGATGTGTAAAAACAGGCTGCAGCTTAATAACGTCACATCATGTCAAAACAAAATAGAGCAAGAGCATGACGTGTTTATATCATGAAAGAATTAGAAAAAGACACAACAAACAAACAAAACTAAAAGAAAACCGAACAAAACAAAAATTGTTCAGTTTTTGCCTGTACTCTATGTTGTGTGTGATTGCTTTAAGTTTACAACTGTGCAGCTAAGCTCAGCATCTACAACTGTTTACATATAGTGCTTTTTTGCCAGTGAGAGGGGATTTTTTTTTTAATATCAGGATGAGTCAAGAAAAAAACATTTTGTGTGCTACCAAGAAGAAAACAAAACCAGCCTGGCTATCAGCCATAGCTCGTGCTCTAACAGTGTTCATCCATCCACATGAGGAGAGGAGCTGCCTCAACATTCCCACATGCATTGTGTGTCAAGGCTCCTTTCTGCTTGTCCTGGCTCCACAACTTGACTTCATGGTCTCCTTTGTGGTTTTCTGCTTGTTAAACCAGAACAAAACAAAAAAAAACCCACTTTGCATACTTTGGTGGGGTGGGGGGGGGGGTTGCCAACAATCTTGGCTGGCAACCTGCACCCTTGCTAACGCTTGATTTTTGTTTGTTGCTAGTCTCAAATACAACCCACTCACCCCATTCACAAAGGGATAAAAAAAAAAAAAAGACAACAAACCATAAAAAGAGAGATGGAGAAAGCAAAATAAAGATGTAGGTATTGCTGTTTATGCTGTAGTGGTAAAACAACAAAGTGTGGAGACAGCAGCAGCAGCAGCAGCAGCAGCAAAGCCACAGTGTCTCCCAGACCTCAGGAGCCAGACCAGCTGGCTACTCCTTCCTCCCCACCACCTTCCCCCAAAAAAACCTCAGGCCCTGTCTGCCCTGTTTATTTTCCCTGCAAAACGGAGGACTAGGCCGTTTGTTTGGCAAGGGGCTTTTGTTGTGAGTTCCCCCAGCTCCTGCAGTGGCAGAATCGTCTGCTTTGGTGTTTGGCTTGTCAGAGTGCAGGGCCTTGATTGCCTATCTTGTAGGTGGGGGCCACCAGGGGATATTGTTGGAGGAGAAGTGAGGGTGGAAAATTCCTGTAAGGGTTTTTTTTTGGCGGTGATGGAGATTTGTGCCCTCTGGGTTAGACAAGGGGAGTTGAAGACCGGGTTTTGGAGGGGAAGAGAGAGAGAAGAAGAGAGGGGAGAGACGCTTTGAGTTTGACCAATTATTGTCATTGCCCAAAGTGGCCTATTGAAAAGGGGGGGTTATAACGATTTTCTTTTGAAAATACAAATAAATACAAGAAAAATCAATGATGTTTTTAACGTAAACGAAAACCAAAAAAAAAAAAATGGTCTTTAACGGATTACGATTTAACCGGGGACGTAAACTAAGTTTCAAAATAACAAAAAGTATAAAAGGATGAACAAAAAAAAACCAATAACAATAACTAAAATAATGAAAAAAATTTAGAATGTTATTAGCCCACCCATTCTTGTATGTGAAATTTTAAAAAAAATATTTTGCGGGAGATACAGGTAATTATAATTGTTTTTTTTGTTTCCAAAATGCTGGGTTTACATAATAAAATGTTAATTTAGTTTATCAAAAATGTTAAGCTAATTGGAAACTTAGCTGAAATTGTTTTAAATTTTTCATCTTCGCAATAACTTTGAAACCGTTTTGATCACTATCTATCGGAGAAAATAGAAAAAATTTTTCCCTTCGGAAAGTTCTAGATTGGAACACCACAGTTTTCACGTATGGAAAATTGATTGAAAATAAAAAACGGGAAATGCACTTGAGAGAGAGAGAGGGAAAGAGAGAGAAGAGAGGGGAGAGAGGAGAGAGAGAAGAGAGAGAGAAGAGGGGGGGGGGGGGGTGTAAAACCGGTAAAGAAAGGATAAAATAGAGCGGTATCAATAAAAACCCCCAGTTCCTCTTCATGCATCATGATCAGGAGGGTATGGTCACATTGTTTCTGACTCTGTGTCATACTGTGTACCGTGTGTCAGGTAGGAGGGGAAGGGAGTGTCAGTGCTATGAATTCTGCACAGGTCATGACCGGCAATATAAGTAAAGCCTTTGCACCTCTGAGGTATTCCATGTTTTTAGTTGTTTGTTTTGGTTTGGTTTGGTTTTGGGGATTTTGTTGTTTGGTTTAGGGTTGTTTAACATTTGGCTAAGTTTGGAGTTTCTATGTCTGTGGGTGTGTCATTTGTTAATGCAAACAGGATGGCAGAAATGTAGATGGATTAGGTGGTCTTTAGGAATTTGTGTGTGTGTATGCATGTATATACGTATGTGCGTGATTTTTTTTATTGATTTATTTATTATTCTTTTTTGTCGAGGATAATGGAATAAGCACTCATGTGCTTTCTTTTATCCAATCCCCATGTGTATGCAGTTTTGTAAATGTTGTCATCCATTCCCACCAGCACACACACACGTGTGTGTGCATGCGTTTGGGTGTGCCTGCTCATTCATGCACATGCATGTGTGCATGCTAACCTGCATCTGTATAGAAAACAAACATAATGATTTTTTTTTCAAAACCCATACAGTTGCAATGCCTATCTCTGTGCAAATGCCAGTGCATGAGTGTGATACCTGCATAAAGAAACCTGTACAGTTTTGCTTCCAGAATGAAAACTCTTGGCTAAAATCTCCTGCCCCTTCACCTTCCCCCTATTCCTCATTCCCCATATTTGTTTCCATCCTTACCTTTCCCCCCTTCCCTATCTTCTTTTTTTTTTTAAACTGTCTCCAACCTGACAAACACCAGATGACATTGATAAAGAGATGGAGGGGGTCGGATGGGCAATCTTATCCCACCCTAGCAGCTTGCCTGGCCTAGTGATGTTACCGATAGAAAGAGGCACCAGTTAATCCTAAGACCCCCTGCTACAAGTCCCAGGAATACAGAGGTGAAAGGGAGAAAGGGAAAAGAGAGGAGGAGAGAGAGGAGAGAGAGAGAGAAGAGAGGGGGGGGAGGAGAGGGGAGAGAGAGGAGAGAGAGAGAGAGAGAGGGGAGAGAGAGAGAGAGAGAAAAGTGAGAGAGAGAGGAGAGAGAGAGAGAGAGAGAGAGAGAGAGAGAGAGGACTGACTAAAATCTGTGGCCATGTGATGAAAGAAAAATAAATCGATCAATGTCACTGTCAGGTTAAATTTTCAGGGTTTGTGTCAGACGGCATCGGAAGGGTTAAAGTGTGTGTGTGTGTGCGGTGATGAGACAAATGAGAATGAGAGGCTGCCAGCAGCAAAATGTGGAAGACAGAAAACAGGGTTGGTGGGGAAGGGAGTGTATGGGGGGAGGGGAAGGGTGCAGACATTAGATTGAGGGAAGAAAAAACAATGAGTGAGTTGACTTTTAAAAGAAAAAAAGCACGTTGAGTCTAACAGGAGTTCTGTTCTTTTCTTTATGGCATCTCTCTTTTCTTCTCTTCTCTCTCTCTCTTCTTTTCTCTTCTCTCTCTCTCTCTCTCCCCTCCTCTTCTCTCCTCTCCCCTTTTCTTTTCTCTCCCTCTCTCTCTTCTCTCTCTCCCTCTCCCCCTCCCCTCTTCCCCCTCCCCCCCCCCCCTCCCCCCCCCCCCCCCCCCCCCCCCCCCTTCTTCTATCTTTTTTCTGTCTGTCTGTCTGTCTGTCTCTTTTCCTCTGTTTCCCTCTATATCTGTCTGTCTGTCTGTCTGTCTGTCTGTCTCTCTCTCTCTCTCTCTCTCTCTCTCCCCTCTCTCTGACTGTGTGTGGTGTTTGTGTGCGCGCGCGCATGTGTGTGTGTGCGCGCGGCATGTGAAGAGAGAGAGAGAGGGAGAGAAGGTGCTATTGTAACAGAACCTCAGTCTCAATCAAAGTTAGCATTTTAAATTCAAAACTACCTTTTTGTGGTTTGCATATGGCGTAAGATTTTTTCCTTTTATTCTTTCCTTTTTTCTTTCTCTCTTTATTCCTTCTTTCCTTTCTGTCTTTCTCAGTTTCAGTCAAACAGATAGGAGGTGTCTTTTGAGCTTGATTCTAAACAGATAGAACACAACAACAACAACAACAAAAACAACAAACCCAACAACAACAAAATAACACAAAAAAGGGGGAAGTGTTTCTTTCAGACTGATAGCAGTGTCACTGTCAATGTCAAGCGGGTAGGACATCTATCGTCCTCCCAAGACCAGAAAACACACGCCCGAAAGAAGAAGAGGAAAACTCTGGTCTGTGATAGATCAACATGTAAGAGTGTTCACAGGCTCTGAGGCATTCCACAGTGACAATGGACAAAGCAGAACAGAAAAGGGAGGAGAGTGGGTGACAGAGAGAGGAACAGACAGGATAATTGTGAAGGAGAGAAAAGGGAGTGGAGTAAACGAAACTCGACAAAGAGGAAAGAGAATATAGATATATATATGGAGACAGGAAAGAGTTGGGATAAAAAGAGAAAGTAGTGAAGGAGTGGGGTAAAGGTAAAAAATGCACACACACAGAGGCTACAGACAGACAGACAAACAGACAGTTATCATTGGAAATGAAGAGTAAGGAATCAGAACACAGAAAAATGGATGTCTGTACCCTTCATCTGCAAAACACACCAGCATCAACTGGATCCCATACACTTTCTCAGATACCCCCAAAATCAGACTCAGGCCAGACCAAGCTCTCTGCGGAAGGCTGGGGATTCCCCTGGGTACCATGTGCCGGCCACGTGGCAGTGGTTTCCAGGGATGAAAGGAGCTGCAGAGGGCGGAATCTTTCCAGGGTACAACTGTTTGATGAGCTACCACCAGTTTATCAAGCTGGCTCTACTGTCATCGCTGTCCACACAGCATATGTCTTACATGTGTCTTACTCACTGTGCTGGGGAGGATGGTGAAAAGGGGAATGTGGAGCGTGTAATCTACCCTTTTGTGTGATGCCAGCTTGTCTGTCTACACTCCCTCCCTGTCTTGTGTGTTGGCTGAACGTCTGGGGCTGTCAACAGCAGTTAGGGCTGGCCATCAATTCTCTTGATTTGCAGAATGAAGGCTTTGCTCTCCCCGTCCTTCCTCCAGCCCTGTTCCCTTATACATCCTCATGGGGTGCCGGAGTAAAACATGTGTTCGTACTTATCCTCCATAGCAGTCTGGATTATTTTAGCTGTGCAGATGTAGTACATGTGGTGTATGTGTGTAGTGGTGGGGGGGGGGGGGGGGGGGATGGATGAGGCAAAGAAGGGAAGCAACATACATTTTTAAATCACAGTCCTGTTAATGTCTGGCTGCTTGCTGGCATTGTTTATACCACAACTTTTTCCCCTCGATGAAATATCCTGACTTTGTTTGCAGCTAGTTAACTCTAAATGGTACAGCTTTAGACAGTTTATTTTACCCAGCTGTAATTATAAATTGTTAGTGTGTTCATGATCATGGCAAACGAACCAAGATTTTTGTGTGATAAATTCCATCATGCTTATATGAGAAATGTTTCCTAAAACTTGCACACAAAACCAAGTGATAACACGATGCATGCATTTAGACATTTGGATCACGCAAGTGCATACTTTAACATCATTAATCCATCGTCAGAATAACACCCCAAAGTTTCAGTATCCTTTCTTAAACAATACTTTTGTTTCCATTGGCTCATTGGCTCCACTTCAAAATCAATGTCATGAATTCTCACAAGACCCAGTAAAAATCCCAGTTCTAAACGTGGAAGAGGGATGCCAGCTTGAAATGTGGTGGATTTCTTTTGTCCCTTGCTGCTGCTTTAATTTCCTATTTAAAGGAACACACAAAGCTGCAGACATCACTGTTTATCCTGTAGTGGTAAAACAACAAAGTGTGGAGACAGCAGCAGCAGCAGCAAAGCCACAGTGTCTCCCAGACCTCAGGAGCCAGACCAGCTGGCTACTCGTTCCTCCCCACCACCTTCCCCCCAAAAAAAAACCTCAGGTCCTGTCTGCCCTGTTTATTTTCCCTGCAAAACGGAGGTCTAGGCCGTTTGTTTGGCAAGGGGCTTTTGTTGTGAGTTCCCCCAGCTCCTGCAGTGGCAGAATCGTCTGCTTTGGTGTTTGGCTTGTCAGAGTGCAGGGCCTTGATTGCCTATCTTGTAGGTGGGGGCACCAGGGGATAGTGTTGGAGGAGAAGTGAGGGTGGAAAATTCCTCAGTGAGTCTTTTGGCGGTGATGATCAACGATTCGTGTTCTCAGGGTAAAGGCAGGGGTGCAAACATGGAGGGGGAGGGGGATGGGGAATGGTGGAAAGCGAAATTTGGTAGAAGGGAATGATGGAGAGATGGGTGAGATGAAACGAGAGGTGGGGGTAGCAGCAAATTCATGTCATTAACTTTTCATTTAACCATCATAATAAATTTATTATAAAAAATATATAAAAAAATAATAATAATAATAATAATGTATGGCATGTTGATATAGTGTGATATTGTAAAGCAAAAAAATCGAGTGCCTATTGGTCAAAAGACAAGATTATATTCTGAGCTATGTGGATGTGGGCATGTGATGAATGACCTGAAATGGTTGTAAAGACATAAAAGCAGGTGTCCTGTTGTTCTTGTTAGATAGGTAGGTAAGCAGCTTGTGCTATGCGATGGGGTGGGAATTGTATATGAAAGTGAAAGAGAAGTTTTACAGCGATGGAAGGCTGCAAACAGAAACAGAGAGGACAACACTTAGGGAAATTGGATATTAAGCAAGGCTCAGATTTGAGAACATGGCTGTCTTAAAACAGTTATCATATTACCTGTCTGGCACTTCACGCATAAATGACAATGACTCTGAAATGGTTATAAAGAGGCAGTAAAAGCAGAGCTGTTCCTGTCTGTTTCTTTGTTTTGATAGGTAGGTAAGCAGTGTTCTATGCCATGGGGTGGGAGTTGTATATGAAAGTGAAAGAGAAGTTATTACAGGCAGATGGAGAGGCTGCCAAACAGAAACAGAGAGGACAAACACTTAGGGAAACTTGGATATTGAAGGCAAGGGCTCAGAATATGAGAACATGGCTGTCTTAACAGTTTAAGTTCATATTACACTGTCATGGACTACAGCTAAAATGACAAAGTCTATGGTTGGACCATAGCAAGGGCTGGGGATTCCCTGATTCCCCTGAATGCCACATGCTGGCCACATGTCAGTCATTTCCTTCTGCAGAGGCTGAATCAGCAAAGGATGGGATCCTTTGGCAAAACTGCCTCTGCTTGATGAGGTCTACCCAACTTTTACACTCCACTCTTCCGTCATCAGCTGCTCACTCATACTGTTTACGTCTTACATATGTTGTACATATGTCAGTGGGTGAGGAACCAAGAATGTGGAGCATGCTGTCTCTAACCTTCTCTCTGATGCAGGCTTGTCCCTCTCCTGTGTGTCTCCATGGCTTGTGTGTTGGCTGAACGTCTGTGGCTGTCAACAGCAGTTAGTGCTGGCCATCAATCCACGTCATTTGTAGAATGAAGTTTGTTGCCTCTCCTCCTCCGCATCCCTGTTTGCTGCCAATGTAAAACATGTGTTCATACTTTCCCTCCACATCACGTTTGTTATATAGGCCTGGAAGATAGAGAAATAGAGAGAGAGAGAGAGAGAGAGCGAGAGAGAGAGAGAGAGAGAGAGTGTGTGTGTGTGTGTGTGTGTGTGTGTGTGTGTGTGTGTGTGTGTGTGTGTGTGTGTGTGTGTGTGTGTGTGTGTGTGGTAGTGGCAAAAAAGAGAAGGAAATATATGTTTGTATACACTCAAGTGACTCAACTAAAGAGCCCAAGCAAAACTTCAGTCTTAACAACGCACCCATCTGGATCACTGCCAAGAAAGAACCACTTCAGCATCATCCACCCATCAACACTGAAATGAGATACCAGCACCAGGAGTAGGTATGTGTTTGTAACTGCAGGCATTTTTGTGAGTAGCTACTTGTATTCTGCTATGCTTATTATTTTTAATATGCTATGTTTACTGTTTTTAAATCAACAAGTGCTGGTATGATATTGCTCACTTTGTGGGGCTTAAATTAAATCAGATTAATTTCTTTTCACCAGCTTCATGGTGCAGTGGTTAGCACCTCGAGTTATGGACTGGGAGGTCAGGGTTCTAATCCCAAAAGCATCATAAGGATTCTTAGACTATGGCCAGTTCCTGTCAAGTGTGAGTGTGCTGTGGGTTCATTGGGAAGACTAGCACAGCACAGTCGAGCGTCATCTACTTTATGGATGCAAATTTAAGAGTGTTGCTCAAATTATCTGACCAATACTGCAGGTCTCTGTATCTCCAGGTCCAGTTGAGCCAGAATATGTTATGACAAGAAGCATAGAGTACAGCATGTCAAGCAGTCTCAAAGCAAATGCAATTTCATATCCTCATTATTACATCATCCTCATTGTCATTGATCACCATGTAATAAAAGAAAATATATGTTGTCTCTGATTCAATAGCCCAAGTTGCTTAGGTGTGGTGACCTCAGTTTTGGTTTCCCACACACTTCTGTGCCTGTGGTGAGTTTGTCAAAGTTTTCAGGGTCATATGGTTATGGGAGAAGGCTGTTGGAGAGATGTTGTTGTGGCTACCACCCTGGATGGGTATCTCATTGCATTGAGTCGTGTTATTCACAATACTGGACGGTATTTTGTCCATACTGTAAGGGTGTTTTGTGTGAGCTTTACAAATGTACAAGTAAATTGGCTACAACTTTAACACCATCTAAACTGCCATGCAGCGTAAAGGACCCTCTCAATATACCTGAAGGATCCTGAAATTGTTTGCAGCTTCTGTTGTGGACTTCTGGCCCAGATAATTCATCATTGACTAATGGCTAGGGCAGAGAGATTGAAATGAGCAGCGCAGGAACAGCAGGACAGGAACGTCACAAAATACAGCACAAAAAATGTTTTTGAGCAGTAACTAGATACAGTTGATGTGTTTAAAAATACTGACAAGTGACTGGAAAAATCGAGGATATTTTTTTCCAATAATGAATCGAAAATGTTTCTTGGTGAAAGCTTTAAAAAATGAACCAGTCAAATTTTATTGTCTACAACTGTTTACATCAGGCCATCTGGAATACTGCCATGACATAGTTCAGAATCATTCACCCAACAACACCAACAACTGACACAGCATTCCTGATCCATTGTTTGACAAGCCTTTTGTTTTTGTTGGCTCTGTAGCCCCACTCCAACATTCATTTCATGATATGCACAAGGCAGAAAAGTACCTATTTTTATTAGTGAGGGAAAAGAGGTACCCCTTTCTTAATTCTTGAATTTCCTGTCTAGAAAGTTGTTTTTTAAACGAAAAAACAAAAAAAACCCATAGACCTGACTGTTTATCCTGTAGTGGTAAAACAACAAAGTGTGGAGACAGCAGCAGCAGCAGCAGCAGCAGCAAAGCCACAGTGTCTCCCAGACCTCAGGAGCCAGACCAGCTGGCTACTCCTTCCTCCCCACCACCTTCCCCCCAAAAAAGCCTCAGGCCCTGTCTGCCCTGTTTATTTTCCCTGCAAAACGGAGGACCAGGCCGTTTGTTTGGCAAGGGGCTTTTGTTGTGAGTTCCCCCAGCTCCTGCAGTGGCAGAATCGTCTGCTTTGGTGTTTGGCTTGTCAGAGTGCAGGGCCTTGATTGCCTATCGCGTATGTGTGGCATCCCAGGGGGTACTTCATATTTTGTTTTAGAACTTGGCTGGAAAATTCCTCAGCAAGTCTTTTGGCGGTGATCAACAACGGGTGGTGTCTGTGGAGTACAGGCAGGGGTGCACATGTACAGAGATCTGGAAGAATGGGTATCTGAGATGGGATGAAATGAGGCAGGCATGTGAAGTGTTTAGGGTTTTTTAGAATTATGTTTGGGATTTTTTTAAAATTATGAGTCCTATTCTTATGGCATGGTCAGGATGGTCAAATTGTTTCATGTTGTTTCCTACACAATAGGCAAATGAGATGGAGAAAAGGGGCTAAGGAAGGATAGTTGTTGCCTGTGCAGTGAGTAGCCTTGGCTGTTGACTGAAAACAAAAGCAAAGCCAGAACGCTACATGTCTTTTTTCCTTCTCTTGTTGTTGTTGTTTTGGATGGAGGCTGCTTCTTAATCTGTGACAATGGGCCTTTCGGATACAATAAAGCAAGATTTAGGAATAAGGTGAAAGGTCTGGGGGGAAAGAGGGGAAGAGGGGGAGAGTAGGAGGTGCCTGGAGAGCAGGAAGCAGAGCTGGTATAGTAAGGAATGGTGTGAGAGGGGGAAAGGGGGACATTGTGTGAGACAGAGAAAGGGGATGGAGGGGAGAGAGAGCTAGACAAACATTGAGATGATAATAACGGTGATGGTGACGATGATAATCTTTATTTCCAAGGGTTACAGATAAGCATTTACAGACTTTCTTTTTTCCATCCGGCTCTTGCTTTTGATAGAGTTGGTGTGCTTCAAGTGTGTGCATGTTTGAACGTAAGGTCGTGTAAGTCTACATATAAATATTATGTGTGTGATCAGTCTCTCACACATGTGAATGTCCGTCATGCGTGTTTGTGTCTGCAGGAAGACGTTAGCAATTATTTGCATGGAAAGAGAAGAGCAGAGCAAAAAAAAATTATCGGCATTTTGAATTTGGTTGTTTTTGCTGATGTTGTTGTTGTTGCTGTTATACCATTACAAGTGAAGAATTGCTGCTCTCCTCTTCTCCCTACCATTAGTTTTTGTTTCCTCACCTTCCCCTACCCCCAACCCCCCACCCCCCAACCCATATCCCTTTTTTTTTAAAAACGGCTTTCACCTGACAAATAGAAGATGACATTGATAAAGAGATGCACAGGAGGTTTAATCAGCAATCTTATCGCCACCAGAGCAGCTTGCCGGGTATACAGATGTTGAGAGAGATAGACGGGAGCAGCAAGATTTTTATTTGCAGCCTCAGCACGACAGAAACATGGGGGAGGGGAGGGAAGAGGCGAGAAGTGGGAGCACTACACCACTACCACACCTTAGCCCATCTAATAATGAAAGAAAAATAAATCAATCAATCAGTGTCACTGTCAGATCACATTTTTATGGCTTGTCACACAGCATTTGCTGTGTAATCAGAATGATTCTCAGTTTGTATGCAGTTTAGTGGGACAAAAATGGGAATGAGAGAGAAGGGGGGAGAGAGAGAGAGAGAGAGAGGAGAGAGAGAGAGAGAGAGAGAGAGAGAGAGAGAGAGAGACATACGTACGTACATACAGACAGACAGACAGAGACAGAGAAGGGGGAGGGGACGGCTGGTACAGAAACGTGGAGAATGGAGGAGTAGTGAAGGGAAAGGAGGCATTAGAAAAAATGAATTATTCAGGAATAGATGAACTGAAATAAAACTGATGAGCTTAGAATGAGGTCTCCTTTCCCTCCTAAAACGTATGTATCAGGTTGTGTGTGTGTGTGTGTGTGTGTTGTGTGTGTGTGGTGTGTGGTGTGTGTGTGTGTGTGTTGTTGTGTGTGTGTATATTGTGTGTCTGTGTCTGTGTCTGTCTGTGTCTGTCTGTGTCTGTCTGTCTGTCCGTCAGTCTCTGTGTGTGTGTATGTGACGTGCACGTGAATAGGCAAGTATATATATATATGTGTGTGTGTGGTGTGTGTGTTGTGTGGTGTGTGTGTGTGTGTGTGTGGGGTGTGTGGTGTGTGTGTGTGTGGTGTGTGTGTGTGTGTGTGCGCGCGTGCGTGCGTGCGTGTAAAGAGAAAGAAAATGAGGTTATGAACGTAGATGCTTTTGCCAAGTGTTAGTATCTGTGGTGTGTCGTGTGTGTGTGTGTGTTAGCTGTGGTTGCGTGCGTGTGTAAGTGTGCGCGTGCTTGCGTATGCGCATGCATGCGCGCGTGAGTGTGTATAGTTGGCAAGTGTGCTGTTGTAGAAGAATGACCTGATTCTTAAAGCCAGTATTTAGACTTGAAACATATACTTTCACTCTGATATGGCACAAGATTCATGTCGACCCCCCCTCCCCTCTCTCTCTCTCTCTCTCTCTCTCCCGTTTCATTCATTCTTTCTGTCTCTTTTTCATCATTTGTAAACCATTAGAAATCAGACAAAATACAGACAAACTCATACAAGTACAGATAGTTAACAAGAGTGAGCGGTAAACAAACAAAATGAGAAGATAAAATATACGAGTAGCAAAAATCACACGCCCCTCCCCACACTGATAGGCCTATCACCACCAGTCTTACTGCCAACATGAAGCAGACTTGACGTCCATCATTCATGTGTCTGAGAGAACGAGGTTAGAGGGGGGGGAGGGGGGGGGGGGGGGGGGTAGTTTGGTGGGTGGGGGGGGGGGGGGGGAGGTCATTCCTGTGTCATAGAGGACGAAGTTAGGGGTGTGTGTAGTACGGGGTGTCCCTCATGTGTCTTAGAGAACCAGGTTAGGGGTGGGGGTATTGTAGGGGGGTGTCACTCATGTGTCTTAGAGAACCAGGTTAGGGTGGGGGTATTGTAGGGTGGTGTCACTCATGTGTCATAGAGGACGAGGTTATGGGGGGGGGGGGGGTAGTTGGTGGGGGGTGGGGGGGGGGGGGGGAGTCATTCCTGGGTCATGGAGGACGAAGTTAGGGGTGGGGTATAGTAGGGTAGTGTCCCTCATGTGTCTTAGAGAACGAGGTTAGGGGTGGTGGTATTGTAGGGTGGTGTCCCTCATGTGTCTTAGAGAACGAGGTTAGGGGTGGGGGTATTGTAGGGTGGTGTCCCTCATGTGTCTTAGAGAACGAGGTTAGGGGTGTGGTAGTAGGGGGGTGTCCTCATGTGTCTTAGAGAACGAGGTTGGGGGGGTGGGGATATTGTAGGGGGGTGTCCCTCATGTGTCTTAGAGAACGAGGTTAGGGGTGGGTGTAGTAGGGGGATCCCTCATGTGTCTTAGAGAACGAGGTTAGGGGTGGGGGTATTGTAGGGGGGTGTTACTCATGTGTCTTACAGAAGGAGGTTAGGGGTGTTGTAGTAGGGGGTGGTGTCAATCCTGTGTCATAGAGGACGAGGTTAGGGGGGGGGGGGTGTAGTAGGGGGGTGTCCCTCATGTGTCTTAGAGAACGAGGTTAGGGGTGTATGTAGTAGGGTGGTGTCCTTCATGTGTCTTAGAGAACGAGTCAGGGGTGTGTGTAGTAGGGTGGTGTCACTCATGTGTCTTAGAGAACGAGGTTAGAGTTGTGTGTAGTAGGGTGGTGTCCCTCATGTGTCTAGAGAACGAGGTTGAGTGGGGTGTGTAGTGGGGGGGTCCCTCATGTGTCTTAGAGAACGAGGTTAGGGGTGTGTGTAGTAGGGGGGTGTCACTCATGTGTCTTAGAGAACGAGGTTAGGGTGTGTGTAGTAGGGGGGGTGTCACTCATGTGTCTTAGAGAACGAGGTTGGGGGGGGGGGTGTGTAGTAGGGTGGTGTCCCTCTGTGTCTTAGAGAAGAGGTTAGGGGTGTGTGTAGTGTAGGGGGGGTGTCACTCTGTGTCTTAGAGACGAGGTTAGGGGGGGGGGGGTGTAGTAGGGGGGTAGTAGGGGTGTCCCTCATGTGTCTAGAGAACGAGGTTAGGGTGGGGGGTATGGTAGTGGGGGGTGTCACTCATGTGTCTTAGAGAACGAGGTTAGGGGGGGGGTGTAGTAGGGGGGGAGTGTAGTAGGGGGGGGGTGTAGTAGGGGGGTGTCACTCATGTGTCTTAGAGAACGAGGTTAGGGGTGTGTGTGTAGTAAGGGGTTGTCACTCATGTGTCTTAGAGAACTAGGTTAGGGGTGGGGGTATTGTAGGGGGGTGTCGCTCATGTGTCTGAGAGAACCAGGTTAGGGGTGAGTGTAGTAGGGGGGTACAGTGTTCACAATGGAGAAACTTAAATTACTCCATCTTCTACACAGCTGTTCGAATCTGTTGAATGGAGTATAGAAAAGAAAAGAAAGAAAAAAAAAACACAACTATACGCGCATGCAATCACCGTGCACGGACGCACGCACGCACGCATACGCACGCACACACACACTCAGATCCAAAAAGAAATCGAAAAAAGAGAGAAAAAAAGGAAGGAAAAAGATTTTTTTTTTAAAAGGGGCATGAAAAACCATAACAGTGGTCTTAATGGCAAATAATGAGAACACGTCACATACACACACACACACACACACAACACACACACACACACACACACACACACACACACACACACACACACACACACACATACAGAGAGAGACACACAGAGAGAGCGATTTGTTTGCTTTACAAGATTCAGCGCTATATAAATTCCATACATTATTATGATTGTTTTATTATTATTATTATTATTATTATTATCATCATCATCATCATCATCATCATCATCATTTTTATCGTCATGATTATTATTATTATTAGAGAGGATAAGGACTCGACAAGAAAAGTGGGTGTCTTCACAGTTCATCACTTACTTGTCTGTGTAAGCTGGACCCCAACATTATATTTTCTCAGGCACCACCAGCCTCCATTCTTGGGCCACAGAAATCTCTGAGGCAGAGGCTGTAGCATTCCCCTGTGTACCTCGTGCTAACCGTATGCCGCAGAACATCTTGCCCACACCTTAAAACTTGTATCGACTTTCGGAAGAAGTAGCCCAGTGTGTTCCGGTGAGAATGAATGACAAAATTCCCCAAACCGCATACATACAGGGACTGGATGTACAAAAAAAAGCACATGAGTGCTTATCCCATTATCCTGGAAATAAAAGAATGAAATCAACATTTTTTTTTTAAAATATCAGGTCGTGAATTCCTTGAAGCAAGAAACCAGCGGAAGAGAGAATCCCTGTTTGTTAGAACACTGGCTTAATGGCCTGGTCCCAATTGTTTGCAGTTCAATCTATTTTCGTCGATTTCCTTGTCCCCACTGCTTAATTAAACATAAAGTTCAATCTATTTTCGTCGATTTCCTTGTCCCCACTGCTTAATTAAACATAAAGTTCAATCTGTTTTCGTCCATTTCCTTGTCCCCACTGCTTAATTAAACATAAAGTTCAATCTATTTTCGTCCATTTCCTTGTCCCCACTGCTTAATTAAACATAAAGTTCAATCTGTTTTCGTCCATTTCCTTGTCCCCACTGCTTAATTAAACATAAAGTTCAATCTGTTTTCGTCCATTTCCTTGTCCCCACTGTTCAAAATCTGACATGTGTCGAACATTTGTCAGCGGGGGACAAAGAAAGGAACTTGAAGCATGTAATCTAACCTTACCTTTTCTTTGATGCCAGCTTCTCTGTCTCTCTCTCTCTCTCTCTCTCTCTCTCTCTCTCCCTCCCTCCCTCCCTCCCTCCCTCCCAAACGTCTGTGGCTGTCAACACCACTTAGTGTTGGCCATCAATTCTCATCATCATTTGTAAAATGAAGATTTTTTTGCCCCCCTCCCCCTCCCCCCCCCCCCCCCCCCCCCCCCCCCCCCCCCCCCCCCCCCCCATCTTCCACCATGTCTGCCGCGTCCCTATGCAAAACATATGTTCATACTTCCTTCCTATCGACGTCTCTGTTGTTATGTATATGTAGGTCATGAGGGGTGGTATATGGTATGCTTATGATGTGTGCTTAGCTCATGCAAATATACACTGATCCCTTTGTTTACTGCCATGTGCGTCCATATGCGGTCGCATGTTATTTCGCACTTGCATGTTCAGGCATGTGTCCATCCACACAATGATATGTCCATGTGCACCTACCTTCAAGTTGTGTAGTGCAGCGAATGTTGACAGGTTAGGTGACTTCTTTGTTAAGCATACAGCCTTGTTGTTTTGTTGGGTGCTCTCTGTCTGTATGTAAGTGTCTGTATGTGTCTGTGTGTCTGTCTTGTCTGTGTTTGTGTGTGTGTTTATTTTTATTATTATTATTATTTATTCTTTTATATCGAGGATAATGGAATAAGCACTTATGTGCTCTTTTACATCCAGTCCCTGTGTGTATGCGGTTTTGTAAATTCTGTCGTCTGTTCCCACCGGCACACAATGGCCTACTCTTACGAAAAACGGAACAGGATTTAACGTGTGCGCAAGAAGTGTGTGTGTGTGTGTGCGCGCGTGTGCACAGGAGCGGGCGCGCGCGCGAGTGTGTGTATGTGTGATTGAGTGTGTGTGTGTCTATCTGTCTTTCTATCTGACTGTCTATCTGCCTGTCTGTTTGTCTCTCTGTCTCTATTTCTCTGTCTTTCTGTCTGTTTCTCTCTCTCTGTGCCCCTGTAAGTGTGTGTGTGTATGTGTGTGCGTGTGCGCGTGTGTTTGCGTGCATGTGTGTATGTGTGCGTGTTTGCGTGCATGTATGCATGTATGGGCAAGGATTCATTTCTTTTTCATGGGTGATGGAGAGGAACAATACATGTGTTGGAAACTCATGTTTTCTTGTACACATCAGCGCACTCTCTGGTACCGTTCATTTATGTCTGGGGCCAGTCACTGATTGAGGACATGGTCAACAGAACATGTATCTTTTTCCTTTTCCTCAGCTAGAGCTGCGAGGTTCACAAATGGGGAGATTTTGTGTATGCGACCGTTTTTACCTACCGTTAAGGTAGCTGCATTCCGACTTCGGGGAGGGTGTCCTAACACGACACCTGTGTACAGGCGTTTTTGGTGTGTGTTTTTTGTTAATTTGTCATCAGTTCTGACCTGCATGAAATGGCTTACTCTTCCAAAAGGTGAAATGGGTTTTAACATGTGTGCAAGATGAAATTACCCTTCATGGGATAATTAAAGTGTTTTTGACTTGACTTGACATGATGTTCTGCATGCCTTCACACTTGGGGCCTCGGTTTATAGTCTCATTCATAGGACTTTATCATAGACTTTCGTCTTCTTTTTTTAATTCTAGCAGCAGGCATGAAACATGTATGAGCAGCTCAAAAGGCCACTAGCTGACCCTACAACGTTTGTAGTGACCTTTAATAAAACAAGGACTTCAGTGCCGCATGGTCACTCCTGATTATTCTGACGTCCTCTGTGTCAACACATTGCTTTCCCTACCTGGCCTCAGACATGATCCTCTACAACTATTCATTCACATTCCCTTGGCTGGATCCCCACTGTCGCATTCTTTCAAACAATTCGTGTGTCAATACTAGTAACCCACTTGGCAGTTAGCACAACGTTTGGTTCTGTTGGCTGAGTAGCTCCACTTCAGAATCCATTTCATAGCTTCTTGCAACACACACACACACACACACACACACACACACCACGCACGCACGCACGCACGCACGCACCAGCACGCACGCACGCACCACGCACGCACGCACGCACGCACGCACGCACCCCACGCACGCACGCACACGCACCCATGCCCACGCACGCAGCACACACACCCACACACACACACAACACACACACTCTTCTCTCTCTTCTCTCTCTCTCTCTCTCTCTCTCTCTCTCTTTTCTTATTTTTACTTGATATGTTTTGCCTCCAACCTTGGCAGGGTTGCCACATTCTCTGATGCTTCACTTTCCCATCTTAAAAGACAAAAACAAAGCCTTTGGCCTGACTGTTTATCCTGTAGTGGTAAAACAACAAAGTGTGGAGACAGCAGCAGCAGCAGCAGCAAAGCCACAGTGTCTCCCAGACCTCAGGAGCCAGACCAGCTGGCTACTCGTTCCTACCCACCACTTTTTCACCCCCAAAACCTCAGGCCCTGTCTGCCCTGTTTATTTTCCCTGCAAAACGGAGGACTAGGCCGTTTGTTTGGCAAGGGGCTTTTGTTGTGAGTTCCCCCAGCTCCTGCAGTGGCAGAATCGTCTGCTTTGGTGTTTGGCTTGTCAGAGTGCAGGGCCTTGATTGCCTATCACATAGGTGCCGCACACAAAAGAAGATTTTTTTTGGCTGGGATGTTGGTTTTTAGACAATGTTTTACCCTGATAATGGAAGATAAACCATTTGTGCCTCCAGAGTACAAATAGGCATGCAAGAAACAGGGGAATCTGGGAGAAGGGATTTAGTACAAAAGAAGGTCAAGTTGAGATAGATGAGTGGGTGAAATGGGCTATGATGTGTGTGTGGAAATGAATGGGTTTTTTCAGTCAGTATATCTGTGTATAAGAGAGCACACATGCAGACAGGCACATGTAAGTGATGTGTCTCAGAATAGAAACAAGATGGATATTTTGCTTTCAACTCTCTCTCTCTCTCTCTCTCTCTCTCTCTCTCTCTCTCTCTCTCTCTCTCTCTCTCTCTCTCTCTCTCTCTCTCTCTCTCCCTATCTCTCTGCAATAATGTTCACAACTTTTAAAAACATAATATTTTTAAACTTGAAAAATGCTTGATATAGGATGATTTGCTGTTTTAGTGGAATCAAGCACAAATAAAACACAACTTTTAAAAACAGAATATTTTAAAACTTGAAAATGCCTAATATAGGATGACTTGCTGTTTTAGTGGAATCAAGCACAAATAAAACTATTTCACATGAACAAAATCAACCACCTCCAAGCCTGCTTGTATAAACAAGATTGTTTTGCTCACAATCTGCCACTATTTAATCCTGAGCTGATAAAACAAGGGTAAATTCTTCATGTAGAATACTAACAAACACAGACTTCAGTTGTAGGATAGCCTCACATTATATATCTAAGCGGCTTATAAAAACCGCACGTTGCTGCACACACAGACAGGCAGTACGCGTTGACTAAAGAGAAGTAGTGAGAGCCAATGCCGCAAAGCGAAGAAGGAGGGAATACAGTTGCAGCAAGAGTTCCTTGCACATCATTAAAATGTAAATATTGTCCAACCATTTATGTTACAGTTTGCTAATTTGCTTTAGAGAAATTGTTGATGGAACTGTTATGTGAATAGATTTTCCCCCTTAATCTTCATGTTTGTGAAACAGGAGATCACAGTGTGTGTGTGGGTGTGTGTGGTGTGTGTGTGTGTGTTGTGTTGTGTTGTGTTGTGTTTGTGTTGTGTTGTGTTGTGTTGTGTGTGTGTGTGTCACTGTGCCTGCCAATGTGTGTACACGTGTGTGCATGCCTGTTTGTGTGCTCATGTGAAGAAAGCATGTTTGTGTAAGAGATGAGAGTGTAAAAACATTTCCAAAATGCTCTTTCACACACACACACAAACACACACGCAAGTCTCCCTCTGTGTATACACACAGAAGAGAGGGACGGGAAGGTCTTTATAAGTCCATAACATGGATCACCGCCACCTCATCATGCATGAAACAGCAGCTCCCTTCAGTTTCACGTGCAGCAGGCAGCAGAGACAGGTGTAGAGTGGAGCTTGACCTTGACGGCAGCACGCGCTTGTGGGCGATTAGCTGTTCCACTGAGCGGTAAACTGATGCTGCTGTCTCCATTTGCCACAGCCTTTTGCCGCCTGTTGTGAAATTTGGTCCAGCTGATTTGTAGGAGGTTTCACAGCAGCCATGGCAAATTTGCACCGCATTGCGCACGTTTTGAAATTCAATCTAGAAGGTGATAAAAAAAAAAAAAGTGACACACACACTCCAAGCACAGAGAGAGAGAGGCATATAGACATTAGCAGATGGGAACAGAGAGGGATTCAGAAACAGGAGGCAGTAAATGTATTCTTTGCTTTTTTGCATTGGGTGCACATAATCTTCTGCTATTTTGTGGCATTGTCTGCTTTTTCTTTGATGATCTTATTTTGTGTTTCCTATGGGGATGTTTTAAGTTTTTTTCTAATCCAAAAAACCCCACTGTAGTCTTTTCGCAATTTGGTGCTTCATGTATTATCTTATACTGTTTCTTTAATACGTATTTTCTGTTGAAGAAATCATTCATTGCCAAGGAACTTGGCATTTTAATTGTTACATTTATTATCATAGATGTTTCAAGTATAAATTGGTATTTTGAAAGAAGTTTTGGAGGGGTGGAGGTGGATAGCAGAGATTGTGATGTGATGTATGTGTGTGTGTGTGTGTTTGTGTGTGTATGTTTTGAACAAAGTAATTTTAAACATGTATTTGAACCAATTAACGGTGAAGCTATGAACTTAAAAGCATTGCTTTTTAAAAACACCTAAGGGGGCAGAATCAACAAATCATCCCTTAGAGCTATTACAAGATATTGCAAAAAGTTAAGTGATAAAATGTCAATTGAAAAAATAATCCTGATTATTAAACATATTGCCTCATGTAAAATAGACATGACAGACAAGGGTGAACCATGGAAGAAAGCACATCTGTGCTAAGATATTCAGGACACAAGATCTTAAGAATACTCTGTCAGTGGGGACACGTGAGTTGAAGGACACATGAGTCTCTAAAACCTCTTAACATCTGATTTCTTAACAAAGATTAAAAAAGATCTTGCAAAAATGCTGAAATGCTCATGGTAAATGAGCAACAAACTTGAATGGCTGCAAATAAAAACCTCAGGCTTACATAGGTCTATTTCTTGTGTCAGGATGGAGGTGTACATATATTTGTTCCTTGATGATCACATAACTTCCCAAGGACAAAAAGCACAGGAGTGCTTATTCCATTATCCTCGAAATAAATTTTTTTTTAAAGGAATGGTTGAAATAGTATTTTAAATCAAATATGCAGTTGTGCATCCACTGCTACAAACACACACATACACACACACACTTCATATTTACCCACTTAGGAATTCCACATTTACTGAATCCTTCAATTCTATCAGATATTTCTGTGTTTGTATTTGTATTGTATACCACTTTAAGTCACGGCAGTTTTCTTTGCATGTGGAATTTGAGCTGCATTTCCTGGGGAAGAGCGCATTGCCTCAAGAACAGCACCAACCATTACATTTTTTTCTTTTCCCATCTGCATGTGTTTGCATCCCTGTCTGTACCCTAGGGACACAAACCATTGATTCCCAATGCCAAAAGACTCACTGAGGAATTTTCCACCCTCACTTCTCCTCCAACAATATCCCCTAGCGTCCCCTACGTACAAGATAGGCAATCCAGGCCCTGCACTCTGACAAGCCAAACACCAAAGCAGACGATTCTGCCACTGCAGGAGCTGGGGGAACTCACAACAAAAGCCCCTTGCCAAACAAACGGCCTAGTCCTCCGTTTTGCAGGGAAAATAAACAGGGCAGACAGGGCCTGGGGTTTTTTTGGGGGGAAGGTGGTGGGGAGGAACAAGTAGCCAGCTGGTCTGGCTCCTGAGGTCTGGGAGACACTGTGGCTTTGCTGCTGCTGCTGCTGCTGCTGTCTCCACACTTTGTTGTTTCATCTTTATGTCTGTAGGGAAGGGTGGTAAGGGCAAGGCGGGTTAGGGGAGGGAGTAGAAAGTAGCAGCCTCCCACTTTTCTGGGTGAACAAAAGCAGTGGTGGGGATGAAAGCAACAGAAGGAGGCACCACTATTTCTTTTATCTGAACACCTTCCTAACAGGCCCTTGAGTGAGAAATGAGATGCCTTGTAGTCTTAGACAGTGTAACAGGCCCTTGAGTGAGGAATGAGATGCCTTGTAGTCTTAGTGTAACAGGCCCTTGAGTGAGGAATGAGATGCCTTGTAGTCTTAGACAGTGTAACAGGCCCTTGATTGAGGAATGAGATGCCTTGTAGTCTTTGTGTAACAGGTCCTTGAGTTAGGAATGAGATGCCTTGTAGTCTTAGTGTAACAGGCCCTTGAGTGAGGAATGAGATGCCTTGTAGTCTTAGTGTAACAGATCCTTGAGTGAAGAATGGGATGCCTTGTAGTCTTAGACAGTGTAACAGGCCCTTGAGTGAGGAATGAGATACCTTGAAGTCTTAGACAGTGTAACAGGTCCTTGAGTGAGGAATGAGATGCCTTGAAGTCTTAGACAGTGTAACAGGTCCTTGAATGAGGAATGAGATGCCTTGAAGTCTTAGACAGTGTAACAGGTCCTTGAGTGAGGAATGAGATGCCTTGTAGTCTTATTGTAACAGGTCCTTGAGTGAGGAATGAGATGCCTTGTAGTCTTAGTGTAACAGGTCCTTGAGTGAGGAATGAGATGCCTTGTAGTCTTAGACAGTGTAACAGGCCCTTGAGTGATGAATGAGATGCCTTGTAGTCTTAGTGTAACAGGCCCTTGAGTGAGGAATGAGATGCCTTGTAGTCTTAGTGTAACAGGTCCTTGAGTGAGGAATGAGATGCCTTGTAGTCTTTGTGTAACAGGTCCTTGAGTTAGGAATGAGATGCCTTGTAGTCTTAGTGTAACAGGTCCTTGAGTGAGGAATGAGATGCCTTGTAGTCTTAGATAGTGTGACAGGCCCTTGAGTGAGGAATGAGATGCCTTGTAGCCTTAGACAGTGTAACAGGTCCTTCAGTGAGGAATGAGATGCCTTGTAGTCCTAGACAGTCATGAGATTACATGGACAGCTCACATGCCATTTTTGGGGGTATGAGGTAGTTTAAAGGTTCACCAGTGGTGAGATTTTGCATATGTGACCACTTATCTCCACCATGAAGGTAGCCACATTCCAACTTCTGGGGATACTGCCCTATGAATACATTGTTTAGCAATGCACACACACACACACACACACACACACACACACACACACACACACACACACACACACACACACACACACACACACAAAAACACACACACACACACACTGAGAGATGGAGACAGAGAGAGAGAGTGTGTGTGTGTATCTGTGCCTGTGTCTGTGTGTATACACACAGAAGAGAGGAGGGGAAGGTCTTTATAAGTCCATAACATGGATCACCGCCACCTCATCATGCATGAAACAGCAGCTCCCTTCAGTTTCACGTGCAGCAGGCAGCAGCAGACAGGTGTAGAGTGGAGCTTGACCTTGACGGCAGCACGCGCTTGTGGGCGATTAGCTGTTCCACTGAGCGGTAAACTGATGCTGCTGTCTCCATTTGCCACAGCCTTTTTGCCGCCTGTTGTGAAATTCGGTCCTAAAGATTGGTACAAAGTTTCTTGGTGCGGTACAAAAAAAGTTTGGGTGTGCGCTGTGTGTGTTTTGAAAGCTGGGACAGAGAGCAGTAAGGAAAATAAGTTGTGCATGCAGGATTGCGCTCAATTATGCGTGTTGACAGAGTTATGTGCTTGTGTGTGTGTGTGTGCAAACATTTGTGCATTTGATGCACATACACAAATGTGTGCACATGCACACACTTATACTTGCACTATATACATGCGTGCACACTACACTATATTGTACTACACTACACTGTAATACACTACACTATATTACACTATACTACACTACACAACACTACATAACACTACACAACACTATACTACACTACACCACACCACGTCACACCTTACTGATACTACACTACACTACACCGCACCACACTACACTACTACACTGCACTACACCGCACTACACTTCACCACACCACACCACACCACACCACATTGTACTGTGACACTACACTTCACAACACTACACCACACTAGACTACACTCCTCTTCACCACACTAGAGTACACTAGACTACACTACACCACACTAGACTACACTACACTAGACTATACAACACATCCCAACTTAGTGATACTACATTACACTACACTACACTGCACTGCACTGCACCACACTACACTGCACTACACTACACCATACTGCACTGCACTACAATACACTACACTACACTACACTACACAAAACTACATTACCCACACAACGTCCCACCTTACTGAAACTACACTACGCTACACTACGCTACACTGCACTACACCACAACAGGCCACTCCACACCACACCACACCACACCACACCACACCTCACCCCACCCCACCCCACCAATCCCCCACCCCTACCAACCCAAGCCACCCACCCTTCTGCACATTTGCACCAGAGCTACTACACTACCCTACACTACACTACACTGCACTACACTACAACCACACTACACCACACCAAACCACACCACACCACACCACACCACACTACACTACACTGCACCACACCACACCACACAACACTACACTACACTACACTACACCACACCACATCGTGGTAGTCAGAGCAGAAGAGACACACTGTCCAAGAACTGACCAGTTCATCCCATCAGCCATGTTCCATTGCTCTCTGTTGCAGGGCAAAGTGGAAGCAGAGCTCCATCTGTTCACGCAAGAGGAGGCTGAGAAACACCCAGCAGGGCTTGGCAGATCCGAACCCGACCCCCTGGAAAAACCCAAGTGAGTGGTGGAGTGGATTGTAGTGGTGTAATAATTATAGGTGGCTGGTGTTGACTGTGGTGGTGGTGGTGGTGGGGGGGGGGGGTGGTGGTGGTGGTGGTGGGTGGTGGTGTGTGATGGTAGTGTTGATGATGATGGTGGTGATGGTGGTGGTGGTGGTGGTGGTGATGATGGTGGTGGTGATGATGATGGTGATGATGATGATGATGATGATGGTGACGATGATGATGATGATGATGAAGGTGATGATGGTGTTGGTGGTGATGGTGGTGGTGGTGGTGGTGGTGGTGGTTAGAAATAGTAGTGATGGTGATGATAGTGTTGATGATGATCGTAGTGATCATGGTAGTAGTGACCGTTGTTATGATGATGGTGATGGTGGTGATGATGGTTTATTTTATAGTTTTCTTTTATACCACTTTAAGTCACGGCAGATTTCTCTGTGTAAAATTCGGGATGCTCTCCCCGGGGAGAGCGCGTCGCCACAACAGCGGTTCCATCCATTTTTGTGTTCTTTTCCTGTGTCTGCCACTGTATTTTGTTTCCCTATCAGAGTGGTGATGGTGGTGGTTTACAGGCATGGAGTTTTTTTGTCACTAAGGGTGGTGGGGCGCAACTTTTCTTTCTGTTGCACTGTGGCTTTTTGTTTGTTTGTTGTTGTTTGTTTTTGTTCTGTTTGTTTCGTACTTTTGGTTGATTTATTGTTGCGGCTCTGTTTTTCCCCCTTTCTTTACCTTCATTTCATTTCTTAGTCTCCCTGCATACCCGTTACCCCTCCCCCCTTTCTCTCTCTCCTCTCTTTCTGTCTTTGTCTCTCTCTGTCTCTCTATCTCTCTCTGTCTCTCTCTCTCTGTCTCTCTCTGCCTCTGTCTCTCTTTGTCTCTCTCTCTGTCTCTCTCTCTGTCTCTCTCTGCCTCTGTCTCTCTTTGTCTCTCTCTCTGTGTCTCTCTCTGCCTCTGTCTCTCTCTGTCTCTCTCTCTCTGTCTCTCTCTGCCTCTGTCTCTCTTTGTCTCTCTCTCTCTCTCTCTCTCTCTCTCTCTCTCTCTCTCTCTCTCTCTCTCTCTTTCTCTCCCCCTGTGTCTTTTTTAGTTTTGAAAGAGAATCTGCCCATTAATCTGTCACGCTTGTCCAAGCGCATGCATAGCACAGGCCTTGCATTCACATGGGTTGCATTAATTTCAAAAACCATGACACCCTTCCAAACACACACACACACACACGCACGCACGCACGCACGCACGCACGCACGCACGCGCGCGCGCGCGCGCGCGCATAAGTAATCAAATACACACACTCACAGAGTCGATTGCCTTAATGCACGCAGCTCTCTCTCTCTCTCTCTCTCTCTCTCTCTCTCTCTCTCTCTCTCTCTCCCCCCCCCCCCCCCCTCTCTTCTCTCTCTCTTCTTTGTTGTCTTTTTTTGTCGGCATCTTTTCCCCCTTCCCTCTCTCTTTTCCCCTTCCCCCTTTCCTGTGCTTTTTCATCAGACACGAAGGTACAACTGGTTTTCATCTCATCTGAAGAACGCAACAAGGAAGGCGGCAGGATGCTGTAGACGTTCTCCTGCCTCACAAATAAACCGTGAGGCTCCGGGTTCGATTCCCAGCCTGTCTTTTTCTTCCCAGTTTAACGGGGAAAATGGAACAGAATGTCAAGCCTTTCGGAGGAGACTCTAAACCAGTCGGACAAGTGCGTTTGCGGACTTGTGTATGTTAAAAGAACCCACGACATTTGAAAATCGGAAAAAAAAGAAACAAAGGATATACCTCCCGACTGTCCTGGCAACATTGGTGCGTTCAATTTCCAGCTGTATTCCCGAAGTCGGATTTCGGCGACCTATTTGGTAGAGGTAAAAACAGAACTTTATTTTCACCATTGCCGAGGAACAGGAAAAGAAAAGAAAAGCAATCTGAAGAACACCAAGTGAGTACCAGTGTAATTAATGCCCCCTTTCAGTCTAACGTTGTACTCACGGTATCACGTTTGATGGACTTCATCCTTAACTCCACTAACCTCAGTTCTTGTTCACAGCTCTTAGTTTTTGCTCGGCTGTTACGTCGTTCCACTTTTATGAAGTTAATATCCGCTGAATATTACATCTGTTCAACTAAAATTTCAGATACACTTTTTGTTTTTGCTTTGTTTTTGTTGTTGTTGGGGTTTTTTGGAGGTTGAGGGTGGAGGCGGATGTTTTGGTTTGTGCTTTGGTTTATTTTGCTTTGATATAATTTTTTTATTCTGGTTGCTATTGACTTGAATATCAAGTTGATTTTGTTTGCATGCATTCTGGGTTTCTGTTTGTTTATTTGTTTGAGGGGGTTATTTTGTTTGTTTTTAACGTTGTGCACTCTTTGGTTTTCTAATCAAAACGCACATACTTTTCCGGGGCTTCCTGGGCGTGCTGGGTTGTGTGTTGGTTTGGTTTCTGTGAAGGTGGTTTGAGGGGACTGCTGACTCCACACAGGCCAGCTTTCAGTCTGTAAAGTTCGCTTCTTTCTCTTTTCTTGATCAAAGCTTCCCACATGTTAGCGTAGTAGTGTGGTCTGGTCTTCAGGAGTTGCTCTTGCACTGAGTGTTGGTTTATGTGCTTAATGTTTAGTCAGTCCTGGTGATATGAGACTGTGATAATTTTTTTAAAAATTTTAAGTGGGGATGGGGGGAATAATACTGATAGTGATGATGATGGTGATGATGATGATGATGATGATGATAATAAATGATGATGATGGTCGATGATGATGATGATGATGATAAATGATGATGATGATGATGATGATGATGATAAACGATGATGATGATGATAAATGATATGATGATGAGATGATGATGATGATGATGATGATGATGATGATGATGATGATGATGATGATGATGATAAAGAAGAAAGGAAGAAGAGAGAGTTGAACGTTAACACCACCCAGATAATTATAACAGTCTACTGCAGGCAGTTGTAAGATCACTAAGAAACACTGAAGACATGGCACTGGCCTTGTGTCTCTGGGGTTTACCCCCTGCCTGCTGCAGTGACCAACTGTTTGATCCCCATGCAGCAGCGGCGGCTGTCTGACCATTCTGCACCGCTTCATGCAGGCGACCTGGTTGGTCCATTGCAGTAGTAAGGCTTTAGCGGGGGGATCTTGGCTTTGGAGCCTCACAGCGCTGTCCACAACTTGGAAAAATTAATTATTGGTGATAATTATGCTCTGACCAAGACATTTCTATGGCTGACTGTTACCGTGCATTCATTCAAAGTCGTGTTCATTCTTGATGAAATGAAGTGTTTATTCTTTTAACAAAGATAATCAAATGCAAAATAGACATACAAGAGAACATTAATAACAGAATAACCTTTAAAAAAAAGAAATAATAATTTAAAAAACAACAACAGTATAACCTTAGCAATATCAACAGTTTCTGGTCTACGAGTCAACAAATTCTCTTCTCTGATCTGAAGCACCAGATTTTGGAGACAATGCGTTCAAGATTGGGCAGTCATGAAGAAAATGTTCTCCATGATTGACTGAGGGAGAGCTTAAAGGGAGGGACCTTTTAGGTGTATTTACTGTAAATTAATGTTCATGTTTTAAGGGGCTCTTAGTTCTCGAGAATCGACATATGATCTGCATAGAGAGAAGATGTATTATTATTATTATTATTATTATTATTATTATTATTATTATTGAGCGCTTCGATTTGTTTGTTTTTTACAAGATTCAGCGCTATATAAATTCCATATATTATTATTATTATTATTATTATTTATTCCTTTATGTCGAGGATATTGGAATAAGCACTTATGTGCTTTTTTACATTCAGTCCCCGTGTGTATGCGGTTTTGTAAATTTTGTCATCCGTTCCCACCTACTCTTACGAAAAGCGGAACAGGATTTAACGTGTGCGCAAGATGTTCTGTCGTGCGTTCGCACACGGGACCTCGGTTTATAGTTTCATCCGAAAGACTTTTGGGGAGAGTGGGGTCTTCACTCCAGGGAATCGAACCCTGGTCGTCAGTTTGCGAGCGCAATGTTCTAACCACTAGGCTAACCCGTCATGTCTGTCATGTCTGACATCACGTCTGTAATGACATACTCCAAGATGATGACGTCACTGCGCTGCCTCTTTTTGGCAGCAGTGGCTGACGTCATAGGGAAAAGCATTCAGGATGAGGCTGTATCCTCCTGATGACCCTAACCCCAGTTGACGCACAAGCTGGAGTAAAGCTCCGCTTTTTTCCCCCCATCTGCTCTGTGAAAATCCATCCATGGGCTCATCCATTCCTTGTCTCATTATTTTATTCATGTTGTGTATAGTCCAGCCGACCTCAAGGGTCACGCAAACACTGACACTTTGACAGGGAGGAACATAATAGTTTTAAATTTAAAAAAAATAATAAATAAAATGATTTATATACTTTTTAAAAATGAGTGTTGTAATTTTGTCGTACATTTTAAAATAGCAAATGGAAGTATTTTTATGTAAGTATAACTATTTTCGTTTTGAAAGAAACAGTCAGTCAAGACAAAAGACCCAGTACATCAGTCCTGGAAGAAGACATAGCAAACCTATGAGCCAAAGCAAACTGTGTGTGACGCTTTTGCTTGTGTGTGTGTGTGTGTGTGTGTGTGTGTGTGTGTGTGTGTGTGTGTGTGTGTGTGTGTGTGTGTGTGTGTGTGTGTGCACTACATTAAACACACATACACATATACACACACACACACTTACACACACGCACACACACACACACACACACACACACACACACACACACACACACACACACACACACACACACACGTACGCACACACACACACACACACAAGCCTTCGCTACACTAATCCCACATTCACCAAAAGCGGAGGACGCGGGCACACACTGGACTGTCGAAAGACAGCAGTAAGCCTGGCTGACCCTCATTTTGCGGTGGTCACGTCTCCCTGCCAGTTGTCGGGAGTCTTGGAACAAAAGCCTTTCTAGGTCCATCCAGTCAGAGAGTGATGCTGTCCATTCATTTCTTTCGCTGTCTGCATCGTCTTCCCCCCTAACCCCAGGGTGCTGTGTTCTGTAAGGCGTGGAAACAATGCCCCTGAAAATAATCCCGATCTGATTCTCCTGTATGTTTTGCTATGGGAAACAGATAACACTGTGTCTCTTCCAGTCTTGAAAATATGGTTTGTGCATCCCCCCCCCCCTCCCCGCCCCCGCCTGTGGGGATGCCCGGGGGACCTGTCAGTATAAACAGCATCCCCACCTTCTGGAAATTCTGTGCTAGAAATTTCCTCTTTTCTATCACTCTCTTTGTTTCTGCCTTGTTCCTTTTTTTTTCCCTGTCACCTCCTTCTTGTCTATTTTATTGCCTTCTTGGTCCATTCTCCTGCCTTTTTTTTCCCCAGAAATACTTAAAAGATAACAGTTATCTCTTACGCCGAAGTCGGATGCGCTAGGCCTGACTTGTCAGGCGCTTAACAGCAGCGTGATGCATGCTTGCTCATAATTATAACGGACAACAATAGTTGCTGTCTGAGTGTTCGAAGAAGAAGAAGGATGCGCTGGGTCTGACTTGTCAGGCGCTTAACGGCAGCGTGACGCATATTTGTTTATATAATAATAGTTGCTGCCTGAGTGCTCGACGAAGAAGAAGAAGAAGAAGAAGAAGAAAATGGTTTGTGCAACCAGCTGGGTGGGACCATAACCATTATCCTTATCTGCTTCTCTCTTTCTTTTCCAGCCGCCCAGACTCGTCCTTCATGTGGTTCATGAACCCGCTGAAGTCTCTGCGCTACATCCTGTGGCACAACTACAAGTGGATGATCCTCAAGCTGCTGCTGGTGGCCCTCCTCACCGCCCTCCTCGTCCTCTTCTTCTACTCCATGCCTGGCTACACCGTCAAGAAGATCTTCAACGCCTAGGCCCCTGCCCTGCCCCTGTCCTTGCCCTTCCCTGCCCTGCCCTGCCCTGCCCCTGCCCCTGCCCTGCCCTGCCCTGCCCCTGCCCTGCCCTATACTGTTGCAGGCTGTCTGCCTGCCTGCCTGACTGACTGGAGTCATTGCCCACCGTTTGGGGATGATGCGGTGATGCTCGCGTCTCAAGGATTACAAGCACACACACACGTACACACACTTGTGTGTTGTTGCTAGTCCCGGTTATTATTGTGATGGTGTTTGAGTTGTTGGGGTTTGGTGTTTTTTCTGACTTATCTATTTGAATGAGACACAAAAGTCACCGTCCTTGTAATGTACTGTAGTGGTAGTTAGGATACTAGTTAGGACACTCATCTTAGTGCTCTCTCTCGCTCTCTCTCTCTGTCGCTATCTCTCTTTCCTTGGGAACATTTTTTAGTCAGGTGAATTAGGTACAGTCACCGTCCTACAGTGGGGTTTATTGAGATTACTCATCACAATGTGTACCCCTTTCACATAGTTTTCCTTCCAGAAAAGTGATTTTTGAGAACAACACCCCCCCCCCCCCCCCCCCCCCACCCCCACCCCCCACCCCTCTTTCTCTCTAGGTGCCCAACAGTTTTTGCTGAACGAGATACAGTCAGCATGAAATGGGCGTATTCTTTCAGCTTTGCAACTGTTCCTTGTTTGTTTTGTCCCCAATCAGTGACCTTTCATGTAACCCAGACAGACTTTCCATCTGGGGAAGTGTATGGTGAAGCCATATAATATATTGAGAAGAAACCCTGGTTGAAGTGTGCTAGGGTTACTTACTCTCCATAGCACATGCCTCTCTCAGAGTTAAATTCTACCTTCTGTCGGTCAACCACCATTTCCCCAAATTTTGCCCACACCCATATTTCATTGTCAAAGGGGTTGCATCAGACCACTTCTGGTTCCTCAAGAGTGTTTCATGTAATGTTGCTCCATCCTAGCCATCCTTGCTCTTACCTTTCAGCTTCTTTACTGGTTTGGTTTGATTGTCTTAAAACTCCCAGGGAAGCTGTCCGATGTAGGGAGTGGACTATCAACCAACCCTTATTATAAGACTGTAGGACGTTCAGCCGCTTTACACAGAGTTGAAAGCTTTATGCTTTGTTTGTTTTGTTGTTGTTTTTTCAAAAAGCAAGAGAGAACAAAAAATGGAAACCCCATACATAGCAGACGGATATATGAACTGCATGCTTTGAACAGAAGGCTAAAACTACTTGAAGATTTTGACTTGTCCTTGTTTTAGATGTTCGACATTTACATTGACAATCACATTTTAAAGACTTGAATCATACTGATGACGTGTCGGTCTGTCACTGACGTCAGAGAGAGAGAGAGGATGGTGGTGTTAGCGTTTACACACCATGCAGACCTGCTCTTGTTCTTCTTTGTAGTTATTCAGTGATTGTTCCCGCGATATACAAATCTAATTCGTCATCAAAACTGGAAGCGTAGTTGAGTTATCTGCTGATATTCTGCGGATCCTAGATGTGAACTGTTGATTTTGTTTTTTTTAAAACGTTGATCTTGATCTGAAGGACTTGAGCTGATGATCCGTAAGAAAAAAGTGATTTGAGGTTGATCTAATGCAAGTTGAGTTGATTGTGACATTGATGTAGCTGATTGTGACACCCATGCTGTTGATCCAGATTGCTTGGTTTAGTAACCCAGCAGTGAGACCCTCTTGGCGAGACAGACAATGATAACCATGCAAGTTGAATTGCTTATCCAAGCTAAAATTAATGTTAGTTGGGCTTGATCCAGTTTGAGTGTTGTTTCGTGCTCGTGATGAATCGTCTGCCAAAACGCTGTCCGTTGCTGAAGGTCACTGGATCTAAGATCGTCTGGTTTATTCAAAGTAGGGAGAATTACTGGTCAGAGTGAGAAAAGCAAAGGTCTGCTAGAGAGGTCTACACAGTAGTGTTATTGTTTTGCGACAGAACTCCTTGTCCATTTGAACAGAAGCAGGCAACAACCTGATTTTCATGTGCGCTCATGACATGCGTAGAACATTTGCTAAAAGTTGATTGGATGTAACAATCCGGAGATCCCTGATACTCTGCTATGGGCTGCATGTTTGCTCTCTCTCTCTCTCTCTCTCTCTCTCTCTCTCTCTCTCTCTCCTCTCTCTCTCTCTCTCTCTCTCTCTCTCTCTCTCTCTCTCTCTCAACAAAGCAGAATGACAAGAAAGTAAATTAAAAGAAGAATATTAACCAGAGAGTGTAAATGAAGCTATATAAAAAAACACAAACAACATCGATTGCATTGAAAGGATAATGATTATACTTTCTTTGAAAACGTATATGATTTTTTGATGGAAAATTATCAATCTTGCCATGTTTGTGCCCTGTAACCCTAGCAGAAATTGTCCCCCCCCCCCCCCCCCCCCCTAAAAGTTGAGGGTTTTTTTTAAGAATCATTGCATGTTTTTACAGTATAGTTCCTTCAATTTGAACACGAATGTCAAACTCTCTTGCAATTATCATAATTGTTATTATTATTATTTCCCTATCGTTTCCGTGAACCATAATAAAGTGTTCTCTTACATGTACAGTTACTGGCGTTGCCGAATTTTATCTTGTTGTAATATATGATATATGATAATGTAACCTTTTTAGCTGTAGAGATAGTTGTAGTAATGTTAATGGATATCATGAATTGTTAGTCTTTCACAATTCACACTGAAGTACATTGAAACGATGCTCTTTGACAGTTTTGCATATTAAAATAATGATGTATACTGATCGTATCTGTATTTCACTTGGAAGAGAAACAAAACAAACATAACGCTTGAATGAGAGGAGTAGCCTCATGAGCTTGTATGTGTACACGTTTATTTCCATGTTGGAACATACAATCCACGCCATTTTTTTCCCTCTTTTTTTTTAAACAGGTTTTTATTGACCTTAAAGCTCAGCTACGAATGAATATTTCACCCCAGTCTTGACAAGTTACAAACTAATTTTCTTTTCTTTCTTTCTTTTTGTTCTTTTTTTTATACACAATTTTTACAGGTTTTTATTATCTTAAAACTCAGCTGCGAATGAATATTTCACCCCAGTCATGACAAGTTACTAGCCAAAAGTTGACATTTTGTTAACTGTGGCTGTGTTCATTTATTTGATTGGTTGTTGGTTTTTTTGGACATTTTCATTTTTAGCGATGTGATCCCCAACCTTTTCCAGCAACAATAAGTTGGCCTACTCCTCGCCCCCGCCTCATCTCCCTCATTCTCTCCCACCCTACCCCTTTACTGTTATTTTTGTTCTGTGACTGTATTGTCACTAGTAGTGGATGTCTGAATGAACTGGTGTCAACATGTGTCTAATGTATTCTGTCCATGCTGATGGTCGGTCACTTTGTTGATGATGAAATACCATAATTATTGTGTCCATTCATAAATTAATTGAATCAGAGTAAGTCTCTTGTTGATTGAACATTTCCAAATATATATATGTACAATTGATGATGATGATGATGATGATGATGATGATGATGATGATGATGACGACGACGACGACGTCGATATCGGTGATGGTGACCGAGACGATGACAACAACATCGAAAACGACGACGATAACAACGACTATGATGACGATGGCGACGATGGTGACGACTCCGGTAATGACGACGACAACCATGATGATGATGATGATGAGGGTCGTCGTGATGACAACGTCGACATTGATAACGACAACGATAACGACGACAATAATGACGATGACAGCGACGACACCGGTCATGACGCCGATAGTGACAATGATAATGAAGACAATGATAATCATTGACAGTGGTGGTGGAGTGGCAATGTAAATTGGCATGCGTTGGAACGGGCGGGCTTGCCGCCGACAGTCTAAGGAATAGAAGAAACGAGGATCATTATGATGATTATGATGATTATGATCCAGTCCCAGACAGAGGGACTCCTGTTTGAAGAAAGCCGCCGTTCTTTGTAAATAATGATCTTTGCTGGGTGATGATAATGACTATGAGTTTATGTTGACATTGATGTGCTGAGCACAGTTCTTGATATGTACAGTGTTATCTGAAGAAGAAGAAAAAAAAAACAAATTCAAGGTTGCCGAGTTTTCTCTTTTTTCTGTGATATTGTTTACTTCCTCACGAATTTCTTTGTACAGGTTGCACTTTTTGCACTGTAAATATTGAAGTCTGTAAAGTAGCTAGATTGCTTGGGGTTGGGGGGTTGGGAGGGTGTTATAATAATCTGATTCAAATTCATGTCTGATGTCTTTAAACTAGCATGTTTTTTGAGTTTTCTTAATGTCTTACTTTTCTTCATGGTCAGTTCTTTCTTTCTTTCTTTCTTTTCTTTCTTTCTTTCTTTCTTTCTTTCTTTCTTTCTTCATTCATTCATTCATTCATTCATTCTTTTCTTTTCTTTCTTTCTTTCTTTCTTTCATTCATTCATTCTTTCTTTCTTTCTTTCTTTCTTTCTTTCTTTCTTTCTTTCTTTTCTTCTTCTTCTTCTTCTTCTTCTTCTTCTTCTTTTTCTTTTCTGCCTTTCGTCTGCTTGTGTTTTGTTTGGGGTTTGTTTGTTTTTTAAGCTTCCTTTCTCCTTCTTCTTCTTCTTCGTCTTCGTCTTTTTCTGGTAATCTGAAACTTCTGTAGTGAACTTATTGTAAACGAGTTATCTTTTCCTGCATGCAAACGATTTTGACTAGAGATTTTCTTGATCAGTCTGGTATGATGATGATTATGCTTTCTTACTGTTGAAAAGTTTACGGCACCGAAATGATTATTGTACAGTTGATAGAACGAAGGTTCCTCCTGCTTTTCATTTTGTCATGATGATGTTGCTGTTGCTGGAGTAGCTTTTAGGGAAAGGGTTGTTGTTTTGGTTTTTTGCAAGGTTGAAGCACTTTCCTGAGGTTTCTTTTTCTCAGCTTTTATAATCATGGAATTATGCACCACTACACTGCACTCCCATACCCGCTCTTAAACTTATCATTTTCTTGATTTCTTTTTTTGTTTGCTGTGCTTTTCTCTTTTTTTCCTTTTTTTTCGTCGTACATTTTTATAACTACTTTTGGGCTATTCCGTATCTCGCATTCTTCCACAAATCCAGAACCTTTTTATTAACTCTTTTTTTTAGTTGAGTCATAGATTGACTCATTCATTCATTCCAGCATAGAATCTTTACACACTTAACTCTTTTTTCAGTTGAGTGATAGATTGACTCATTCATTCATTCCAGCATAGATTCTTTTCACACTTAACTCTTTTTTTCAGTTGAGTGATAGATTGACTCATTCATTCATTCCAGCATAGACTCTTTTCATACTCAAGAGCATTCCACTTTTTGCTGTGACAGTATCTGTTTTTGGATGCAGTAACAGTATTTGCTCAGCTATGTTTTTGTGAGTCATTGTTGAAGGTCCAGGGTGGGGTGAGGGGAGATAATGGACTGGCTGGTTTAAGGTCAAATTGTTTACTTTGTCAAATATGCTTTGATATTATACGAAAACCAGCACAAAAGTTAGACAAAGCCGCATGAGAATCCTACTTGAAATTCTGCCCCTCATTACACATGCCAAATTTGTGAAGGATGTCTTTACAGTATGTATTGTGGTCATGTTCAGTCAGTTTTGTGGAAAGCCAGACAGTTCGTGATATTTGTTAAGTTACATGGAAAAGGGAACTCAAACTGGAAAAGTATGAGCCCAGTAGGCACAGATAGAGAAAGAAAGAGACAGACAGACAGAGGGAAATGTTCTTCGCTACCAGGTATGCATTCAGTTACCTGTGGTGAAGATGGCTAAAGCAGTGTCAATGATGAGGAGTGACTAGAGGAGATTGTTAGCTACGTGTTAAAACAAGAACAAGAAGGTAAATCCATTTTGGGATGGTAGTCAAATGTTTTGATGGCAAAATAAGGGAATGGAGATGTTTGTTTATTTGTTTTGGTCAAAGAGTCTGTGTGAGTATGTATGCTGTTGTTGGTTTTTCTCCATTATTTGTTTAAAGAAAGACTATGTAAGCTACGCATTTGAAAGTGTTCATGTTGAAACCAATGATATTATTTTTTTTAAGTTTGATATATTCAGTTCCTACACATGTCCAAGTGTTCAGTTTAAAGTCAGCATGTTTATCAAGTCTGGTTACAGTCAATTTGTTCACGTCTGCTGGATAAGGATGTTTTGACCTCGTTGTCTTTGCTGAAAGCAACTAAATCTTTACATGATATTAGCGAATGTATGCATTTTTGTATTAGAAGACGCCCACGCCAACTTATTTTGCTGTGTCATGCCACAAACTGTGCAAGTTGTTCTAGGTCAGAAGAAATATAGAAGCTGTAGATAGATCTGGACAACACAACGCAAGGTCTTCAAAGAAGAAGCCTGTTTGGAGCAAGCATTACAGCCTTTAACACCAGGCCAATTAAAGCGCTCTGATTTGTATTTGCAAGATATAGCGCTATATAAATTCCATTTATCATTATTATTATTATTATTATTATTCAGTTAGAAAAGGTAATGGTGTTCCCATAACCTATGTGGTCGTTGGAGAGCGAGATAACAGAGACCTCAGCTTCTTTAGGGGACAGTATATTGAGGGCGGCGCCCATCTTCTCTCCCTCGCTGCTTTGCCTTCCCTGACCCTAAAGAGCCATTTACACATGGAATCAAAACATTATAACATGTTAGCTGGTTTAGGTAGGTACCAAGAGCGTTGCTCTAGTACTTTATCGGGCCAAACCGCTGCTACACTGCCCAACACTTAAGGCAGGCTAGCTTGCCACCGTATTTTGTCTTAACAGAATATGACACAAGTGGTATGCTGCATTTACACAGGGAATTGCATTGTTCCACCGAATTAATTCACCGGTTGTTGTGTTTTATCGATAAATGCCCAAAAGCAAAAATCTGTTTGACTGTGAGTTTGTCTTGGGATTGTAATACTTCAGAAAGTGGATCAAAGCCAAAACAAACACCATCAACCCCCAGCATTCCAAAAAACAAAAGACCGAGAAAAACGAGGGCTTCTTTTTTCAGGGTGGGAAGGAGGGGGGAGCAGGGAGCTTTTTTGTATGTTTGGATTTTACTTTTGTTGTTGTTTTAATACTGTTGGATTTTGCAGTGGTCAACCATATGAACCGTGGCAAAGCAAGAGTTAGAGCATCTTGATTTGGAAGGAAGAAAGTTGTTTGGGTTTGTGTTTTTTTTAACCAGTTCCCTGCCTGGAGAAATCTGAGTCAAGGTTCTTCCCAGTACCAGAGGTTTGGGTTTATTTTTCCAGTTTCAGGGGTAATAATTAACAACAAAAATATTATGGTTAAAGGCGGGGGGAGGGGGAGGGGGGGGGGTCGAGGAGGGGGCGGGGTGGGGTCGAGGGGGGGGGGGGGGGGGGGGGCTGGGGCGTGATTATTTTGTGATTGGCGCCATTTGACAAAAAACCCACCACTGAGAGAAGCCGATGACGACAAACAAACTCTTCAGCCGTTTTTGTTTTTTCGTTTTATTCGTTTGCTTGTTGACTATATTATATTTGACAACACCACGGTTGCTTTTTTTTTAAAAATATATATTCCAAGCCCATTTTGGTCACACTTACCGCCAGTATATCTTTTTTTGTGTGTTTATATCTTCTTCTTCGTTGTCGAATGCTCAGACAGCAACTATTGTTGTCTGTTATATGAGCGAAAATGCGTCGCTTTAAAAAAAATTTAATCGACATTATTTTTTGTTAAACTTGAATTTGTATTTTGCTTCGTTTTATATATAATTATTTGTTTTGAAGTATTGTCTCTTGTATTATGAGCACTTGTGCACCACCGATTTCACCCCCACCCCCCATACTCCCACCCCTCCCCAACCCACCCCCATTGCACACACATCTATTCCTTCCCTCCCTCCCTCCCTCCCTCCCACTTCTCTACACACCCATGCTTTTCCCCTACCCCACCCCTCCTCTTTCCTCCTCTAGGTTTGATGATTGACATGTTAGTAATGAAGTCTATGTACAAAGAGAGGACTGAACGTGCGTCACTTCTTGACTTGGACATCCATGCAATAATCGTTATGTCTTGTTTTTGAAGGGGAACAGTTGAATTTTATTTGTTGTTGCTGTGAAAAAATTGTATGTGTTATTATTACATGTTGGGTGGACAGACAAGTGTACATAAATTGCAGCTTGTATTTTGAACACAAAATGTTTTACTTTTTTTTTTGGTCTTGTCTCCTATGAAAGCTGGTTTTGTCTCTGTTTGTCTGTATGTCTGTCTACCTCCTGTCTGTCTGTCTGTCTGTCTGTCTACCTGTCTGTCTGTCTCTCTCTCTCTGTCTCTGTCTCTCTCTCTCTCTCTCTCTCTCTCTCTCTCTCTTCTCTCTCTCTTTCTTTCTTCTTTCTTTCTTTCTTTTCTTTCTCTCTTCTCTTCCTCCTCCCTTCTTCTTCTTCTTCTCTCTTCTTCTTCTTCTTCTTCTTCTTTCTTCTTATTCTTCTTCTTCTTCCCAAAGCTGTGTTTTCACTCCTGTTTTACCAGTACAAGCACAAAGTTGAAGAACATGATAGGATTCCTTCTGTCATATCTAGATTCTAGGTGACGACTGAGAGTGTTTTAATAATCAAGAGTATTGTGATGAGCAACAATGTTATGATAAGCAAAGTGTTAGTATCATGATAAGCAAATGTTAGAAGGGTTATGATAAACAAAGTGCTAGTGTTTATCATGATAAAGTGTTTGTTAGTGTGATGATAAAATGTCTGTTAGTGTTATGATAAACAAAGTGTCAGTGTTATAATAAGCAAAATGTTACTAGGGCTATGATAAGCAATGTGTTAGTAGTGTTATGATAAAGTGTTAGTGTTATGATAAGCAAAGTGTTAGTAGTGTTATGATAAGCAAAGTGCTAGTAGTGTTATGATAAGCAATGTGTTAGGGTTATGATAAGTAAAGTGTTAGTGTTATGGTAAGCAAAATGTTAGTGTTAAGATAAGCAAAATGTTAGTGTTAAGATAAGCGAAATGTTAGTGTTATGATAAGCGAGTTGTTAGTAGTATTATGATAAGCAAAGTGTTAGCAGTGCTATGATAAGCAACGTGTTAGTGTTGTGGACAACAAAGTGTCGGTCTGTCTGTCTGTGTGCCTCTCTCTCTCTCTCTCCACACACACACACAAACAAACAAACACACACACACACACACACACACACACACACACACACACAACACACACACACACACACACACACACACAAACACCACACACCTATATTTCTATACATAATATGTGTTCTGTAATCGATACTACTGATTCTGTGACTGTTTTGCTCCCTTCAAAGATTTTGCTGTTGTTGTTGATACGATCATGATGCATTATTTATTATTAGTGTCGTTGTGGACATGAATTACAAATGTAACTGAATGCACGTGGTAGTCCATGAAAAAGAAAAAGAAAAGGAATATTTCCACTTGCATGCACAAAATATATGATCAAAACAACCCCCCACTATGTTTATGATTAATGTGTAAATTCTTTTCACTCTGCTTCTGCCAACAACAACAACAACAACAAAAGTGTTTAATATTATCGGTTAACCACCTTCTGATCCTCATTATGACCAAGAACAAAAAACAGTTATGCCCTTTCCTTGTTAAAGAGTTTTGTATATGCATGTATGTATATTATTGCATTGATGATTATTTTGTTTGTGGTGTGTTGCGATCGTTGTTCTAATGATTGGTTAATTGGTTGGGTGGGTGGCTTGTTGGGCGTTTAAAAAAAAGTGTTTAAAAGAGGGAGGGGGGGTGGGGGGGCCGGAGGTTTAGTGTTGGATAGGTTTGGGGGCGTTTTGTTATGTTTTGTTTTGTTTTTGAAGGGGAAAAATGCAAGTTGCAAATTTACTGAACATACACTATGAATGAAGTCAAGGTTTGCCCTATGATGCGATGACCCGAGATGTCATCATTACACAAAAAGTAATGAACAAACTGCACGGAATCACTGGCCTCATAATGATTGTTATTTTTGTCGCAGGTATTGAATGAAGTAACTTGATGTATTAGCATTGAGAAAACAAAAACTTCGCGTTTGTTTGTTTGTTTGTGTGTGCTTTGTTTTGTCTGTTTGTTATGGGTTTTTTTGTTTTGGTTTTGTTTGGTTTTTCCCCTCATTGATTATGTAACTACAGATTTCATGATAATTGTTGTTGACATACGTTTCAAGTGGGGGGGGGGGGGGGAGTTGTAAAAAGGGGATGTTGGGTTTTTTTTTATTTGGTTGGGGGGAGGGGGGGGGGGGGGGGAGAGGTTTGTTGTGGGATTTTTTTCAGGGGGGGAAGGGCGGGAGGGGGGGGGGGGGGTGTAACTGTCATTCTATGAGGCAGATTCCACGTTCTGTTGACATTATCAACCATGCCATCATCATGTCTCTATAGTGATCATCGTAGAACTGCTCGGGTTCTTTTCTTCATTTATGTTCTTGTTGACATCATGTATATAATCGTTGATTTTTTCTCTTTGCAATGACGACAAGACGGCACGTGTAGTCGCATCAGACGGGACTTATGAAAAGTGATGTAACTGATGAAGAGACGGTTTCATCCCCCCCCCCCCCCTTGCCCCCTTTCAAGAAAAATGTTTCTGGTATTGAATAATTATTGAACATTGCTCCTTTAAGCTCTCAATGCGGTACCCTACTCCCTTCCAACTGAATTCCTGCTTTTGAATACTGAATGTTGATTGATACTTTTCTCTCAATGCAAAACTGTAGCAGTCTTGTGTCCTGTCTTTTTTTTTTTTTAAACAACCAGTTTGCTGCAGATACAATGTACATACAACAAGAGAAGCAACAAGAGGTGTGATGGGATGCTATGAATAATGAATATTCATGATGAGATGTGTTTCGTTGTTTTTGCATTTAAATTGTTTTTGAGGCGGTGGGTGGGGTGGGGGGGGGGGGGGGGGGGGAATCGTGGTCTTTGATAGTGTAGTAGTTTAGATGGGTTGACTACACACGGCTTTAGACAGAAGTGTTGATGAACAGTCTTGTCTCCAACAGCTGCTGGCCACCCGCATCAGGATACAGGGAAAAACTTGTTGATTTAGTGAACTCCAATGTTTGGGAGAAAAAGAACATGGTTTTCTCTTCTCTCTCTCTCTCTCTCTCTCTCTCTCTCTCTCTCTCTCTCTCTCTCTCTCTCTCTCTCTCTCTCTCTCTCTCTCTCTCTCTCTCTCTCTCTCTCTCTCTCTTCTCTCTCTTACTTGTTCATGAAAGCTAGCCACAGTTTCAAGACTAATCTAAAGGTTCTAAAATCGGGTTTTAGATCATGAAGACTGAAAGCTTAGTAATCAACAAAACTCTGTGAAAGAAAAACACAATGTGTGTTTGAAGACACTTTGATGATGAAAGGAAACAGAAAAAAAAATAAACGAAATAGAAACAAAATCTTTTACCTTGCTCAACCCCTCCGTATAATACAGCGTTGTCATTATGCAATGATTGTCCCACGCGTTTTTGTGTAAAAATAGAACCAAAACACTGATCTTTTAAAACAAAAATTCTAAAGGTACGTAAAGAAATCGATTGTCGATGATGAAGAAGAAGAAGAAGAAGAAGAAGAAGAAGATGATGATGATGATGATGATGATGATGATGATAATAAAGAATATGGTTCCTGTGATGATGAGAGGGCAAACGGATTGGATGAAAAGACGTCCTTCTGCAACAGAGAAAGGTGTTCAGAACACAGGAGCTGTACAAATTGTCCTCTTATCAACCCAGTGTCTGCCTCCCCATCCCCACCAATACCCAGCTTTTTCTGCTTTTTCCTCAGCATGCCAAATATCTAATCATTATCTGGTATTATTATTTTCATACAGATTTCCAATAGCAATTTCCAAAAGTAATCATTGAAGAACTATAAAAGAAAAATACCACTCCAAAGCTCAAACAAAACCTGGTGCGTTTTACCTTAGAAAGCCTTTTTTTTCTTAATAGTTCAGATTTTTTTTAAATCGTAGATCGTTTAAAGGGCGGGCATGTTTCGTATGGTTTATGCCAGGGATCTTTTTTTGGAGTGGGGGGGGGGGGGTGCTTTTATATTAACATATACAAAATACTTGTGATAGAGGTAGATCCTGATTTCCATAGAAATAATGCTTGGCTTTGCATTATTGTTCCAGGACGTTTTGAATTTTTCTGCTGACATAGATGGTTTGATTGCTGTGATTAATATTAGGTTTACATAGATTTTTTGTGCTGTGATTATATTAAAATTTCAAAAATAGCATGTACTAACATCTTTTTAGCTGTTGACTGTTATTTTACAAACAACTTTTAATTAGTTTTTTTTTAAATCAGCTTGCATGATAGAAACGTGAATTTTTAATAATGATCATTGGACATTGGCTCAAAAGTGTCGTTGTGTACAAACATTACAGATGTTTACTACTATTAGCAAACAAAATTGTTGCCAAGTTTTAAATCAGCTTTGCATAGAAATGTAGATTTGAAAATTTTTTATGTACATTGATTTTCCCACATCCCCTCCCACCCCATCCCTCCCTCTTTCTAGTAGTAGGTCCACTCTTGGTCCACCCTTGGTCCACCCTTGGTCCACCCTTGGTAGATCCACCCAGTAGTTTTTAAACTGAAACAATAAGAGGAGACTTGCGCCAATGGTCCTTTGGCGCTTCTTTGCAAAGTGTATAGGATGGAAAGAGTTAATAATGTTGCGCCAGCCCTTGTTTGCAACGTGTACAGGATGGGAAAGGTTCATGTTGATTTAGCTCTTGATTGCAATGTGTCTAACAGGCTGGGGGGAAAAGTTCATGTTGATTTTGGGCGCCGGTTTGCAACGTGTTGTATACTAGACTGGAAAGAGTTAATGCAGACTTGGCGCTTGTTGGCATGTTGTACAGGCAGGAGAGGGTTAACGTTGGTTTCTGTTGTTGATGTTGACTATGATTGTCTGTCTCTTGGCGGCCGTTTAAGGATTATCTTCGCTCACAACTTGTTTATGTCACACAAAAAACTCGTAGTGCAATAAAAAGAAAAAATAAAGTTTACGCAAAAGTAAAAAGAAAAAGTGTCTGTGTGTGTTGTGTGTGTGGTGTGGTGTGGTGTGGCGTGGTGTGGTGGTGTGTGTGTGTGTGTGTGGTGGTGTGTGTGATGTGTGGTGTGTGTGTGTGTGTGTGTGGTGTGTGTGTGTGGCGTGGTGTGTGGGTGTGGTGTGTGTGTGTGTGTGTGGAGTGGTGTGGTGTGATGTGTGGAGTGTGTGTGTGGTATGTGTGTGTGAGAGAGAGAGAGAGGGAGGGGGTGGGGGGATCTTATAAGTGCATGAAAATGTGCACATGCACATCGTGTTCATGAGTAGATATGTGCTTGTGTGCTTCTTTTCATGAGTATACAGCATGTGTATGTGTCTGTTTGTGTGTGTGTGAGAGAGAGAGAGAGAGAGAGAGAGAGAGAGAGAGAGAGAGAGAGAGAGAGAGAGAAGAAAGAGCGTTTGTTTGTTTACATTCTCTCTCTCTCCTCTCTTCTCCCTCTCCTCTCATCTCGCTCCTCTCCTTATTCCCGTCTCTCCCTCTCCCATATCCCCTCTCATCCCATCCTCCCTCTCTCCCCTCCGTCCTATGCTTTCCTCTCTCCCCTATCCCCCCACTCCCCCTCCTTCCATCTCAATCCTGACACAGCAATCCACACAACACGTGGCATCGATTCAGCCAGATCAGCCTCCAACCATTCCGCCTCACTCCTCACTGCCCCATCCCCTACCACCACACCATCATCCACCCATCTGCCACCATCACCCACTCATCACCATCCACCTCACCACCACCACCACCACACCCCACCATCACCACCACCACCACCAACACCCCCACCCCACACCCATCACCCCACCATCACCACCACCACCACCACCACCTCACCACCACCACCCCACCACCATCACCCCCCACCCCACCACCACCATCACCCCACACCCCCCACCCCCACCACCACACCACCGTCACTGCCACCATCACCACCACCCACCACCACACCACCAACACCACCACCACCAACACCACCATCACCACCACCACCACCACATCACCACCACCATTACCCCCACCACCACCACCACCACCATTACCACCACCATCACCACCACACCACCACCCATTACCACCACCACCACCACCATCACCACCACCACCACCACCACCACCACCACACCACCATACCACCACCACCATCACCACCACCACCATCACCACCATCCACCATACCACCACCATCACCACCACCACCACCCCCACCACCACCATCACCACCACCACCACCACCCACCACCACCATCACCACCACCACACCACCCCCACCACCCCCACCACCCACCACCCACCACCACTACTACCATCACCACCACCACCACCACTACTACCATCACCACCACCACCACCACCATCACAACTACCAGCTCCAGAGACCTTCCTTCGGTTAGGTTCGTTGTTAAGTTAAAGGGTGGAAAACGACACGCGGGGAGACTTAGGTACACGTCTCAGGTTATTGTATCGGGTGACGCTGTGACAGGCGATACCCCGGGTGCATGCATACCTACCTCATGGGTGGTGAAGTCCGCCCTGGGGGCCTGTGTGTGACTGGAGACTCTCTGGGTACACCCCATGCATCAGCAGGCCCGGGGTGTGGTGACATAAGTGCTTGCCTGGAGGAGGAGGAGTATGATGATGATGATATTGAGTTAGCTAGCTGTGTCAACGAAGGGTCAGGGGGTTGGGGTTGGGGTGGGCCATGAGGGCCCAGGGGGGGCAGGGGGGGGGGTGGGGGTGGAGAAGGGGGGTGCGTTGGATGAGGTTTTGGAAACGTGGTCGACTTCGTGCTCAAGTTGGAAAATCAGAGATATATTATGTAATTATTATGTACTGAAATGGTTGCCAGGAAGAAGAGTCATGTCATAGAATGTTTGCATTTTTGTTGTTGTTGTTGGTGGTGGTGGTGGTGGTTGTGGTGGTGGTGGTGGTGGTGGTGGTAGTGGTAGTGGTGGTGGTGGTGGTGGTGCTGCTGCTGCTGATTATGAGGATGATGATCCCACTCAGCTAATGTTGTGTATGTATGTGTGTGCGTGCCTGCGTGCGTGAGTGTGTGTGTGCGTGCGTGCGTGCGTGCGTGTAATAGAAAACAGGGACAGCCACACATTTGTAAATTATCTCAAGTATCCAGTGAAACAAAGCCGCATTCGCTCACCCACATTAATAACAACTTGAATATTCTGAACATAGACTATACAGAACCTAGGCAATGCTTGTAGCTTTAAACCAAGCTTTTTACTGACACAAGACTAGAGATCCACACCTTTATCGTACTTATCTCTACCTTAGAAAACTATGTGTTTTATACCACGTTTACTTACACAAGACAGAGAGGTCCGTCCCTTTATATTTTATCTCTACCTTAGAAGTCTATGTGTTTTATACCACGTTACTCACTTACTACACAAGACAAGAAGTCCATCCCTTTATCTTTGATCTCTGCCTTAGAAACCTATGTGTTTTATACCACGTTACTCACATACTACACAAGACAAGAAGTCCATCCCTTTATCTCAATCTCTACATAGAAAACCTATGTGTTTTAAACCACATTGCTTACTACACAAGGTAAGAGATCCGCCTCTTTATCTGATTTCGACCTAGAAAACTTTAAATGCAGTAATAGAAGTGGAGGAAAACAAGCACAGGTAACCACTTACATCTTCTTCATCATTTTGATAATGATGTACCAAAGATTGAATTTGATAAAAAAAAAAAAACACCTCAAGAAAATAAAATCTGTCACCGACAGCATTTTAGGCATCTTTGGCCTGACCTGACTCTAATTTCCTAGAAAACTATGTGTTTTAAACCACGTTAATGACTTATACAAGACAGAGAGATCCCTCCCTTTATCCTATCTCTACCTTAGAAAACTATGTGTTTTAAACCACGTTAATGACTTATACAAGACAAGGGAAGAGATCCCTCCCTTTATCCTATCTCTACCTTAGAAAACTATGTGTTTTAAACCACGTTAATGACTTATACAAGACAAGGGAAGAGATCCCTCCCTTTATCCTATCTCTACCTTAGAAAACTATGGGTTTTAAACCACGTTAATGACTTATACAAGACAAGGGAAGAGATCCCTCCCTTTATCCTATCTCTACCTTAGAAAACTATGTGTTTTAAACCACGTTAATGACTTATACAAGACAAGGGAAGAGATCCCTCCCTTTATCCTATCTCTACCTTAGAAAACTATGTGTTTTAAACCCCGTTAATGACTTATACAAGACAAGGGAAGAGATCCCTCCCTTTATCCTATCTCTACCTTAGAAAACTATGGGTTTTAAACCACGTTAATGACTTATACAAGACAAGGGAAGAGATCCCTCCCTTTATCCTATCTCTACCTTAGAAAACTATGGGTTTTAAACCACGTTACTCGCTTACTCCACAAGGCAGAGAGAGAGAGAGGTCCATCCCTTCATCTCCTCTCTCTCTCTCTCTCTCTCTCTCTCTCTCTCTCTCTCTCTCTCTCTCTCTCTCTCTCTCTCTCTCTCTCTCTCTCTCTCTCTCTCTCTTCTCTCCCCTAGAGAAAACTACCCTCAGAATCAATAAAGCATCAACCAACGGAGACATGGATCCCGCCAATCAATTAGTCAGGACCACACCATCCATTCCATCAGCCTCATTCGCTGAAAGCAGACGTCTACAGCAGCAGCAGCAACATCAGCAGCAGCAGCAACAGCAGTAGCAGCAGCAGCACATCAGCAGCAGCAGCAGCAGCAGAGGACGTACGTCAGCAGAGGTCTGCGGGTGGATTAGTTAGAGTGTAAGATGACACTATAGGGGAGACGAAGACATCTCCGGGTATCGGGTAACAAAGACACGGGATATCCGTACTGCCAGCATCACGAAGGTGAACTCGGGGCTATGACCGAAATGATGCCAGGCAGGTAGGTAGGTAGGTAGGTAGGTAGATAGGCAGGGCTACAATGAGTACTCAGTCACTTGACGCCATGCGCCACAAGGGCCAAAGCAAGGGTAAAGCTGAAACTTGTTTGTTATGGTTGTTTTGACAATCAACAGGTAGCAAACATATTTACGTAGGAATTCAAATCTGGGTAGTATAATTATCTCGCCACTCTGAAGGAAACATAGAAAAGTGGAAAATGTACTAGGCATGTGAAGCGACCACTACTTTTTTAAAAATATATTTGGTAACTAATATTGTTTATAGTTGAGAGGAGAGAGAGAGAGAGAGAGAGAGAGAGAGAGAGAGAGAGAGAGAGAGAGAGAGAGAGGAATTTGAATATGGTGTATGAAGTCACCAGTGTTGTTGGAAGCTGAGAGAGAGAATTCAAATTCGATTTCAAATGGTTTAATTGCATAGATAAAGTACATCAATTGCAGTGAAGAAACAAAAGATTTATGGCACATGCGATCGTCCAGACAAGGATTTCTTATCATGGAATCCATTACCATCTAGTCAAAAAGCATATCAGAAAGAAATATTTCGAACACATTTTTGCAAAACCGTTGCTTCTTTACAGCAGTCACGATATACCACGAGAAAGATGCTCTTTTTTAACAGTTCCATACAAAACCAATGGCTCTTTGAATGCACATGCCAAACAGTCCAAAGCTGAGAGAGAGAGAACGAGAGAGAGAGTACAGACATACAAACACACACACACACACACACACACACACACACACACACACACACACACACACACACACACACACACACACACACACCACACACACACACACACACAACACACACACCACACACACACCACACACACACATTGAGATCCTCCTTTTTATCCTTTCCAGTCAACAACAACAACAGCAACAACAAAAATAACCAGCCCTGAGAATCAATCAAGCCTCTAACGGCCCCAAAATATCGATCCTTACGCATCAATAGTTCAGACAGACCAATCCTTCCTTCGCTGTGCGCTAGAGCCAAGACTACATACATACATAGATACAGTTTGCAATCAGGGTAGAAAGAAATGGGTGGATCAGAGAGAAAGAGGATACCTGGAGTGGGGGGAGGTAAGGGAGAGGGGGGGGAGATGTAGACATGTCAAGGTATCCAATATCTGGACGTGATGGACACCCCATGCATAGATAAGGAAGGACATTTGGAGTAGTCTTGTTGGCTGGAGATGTCCTGCATCATTCATCATTTCGCATTGACATGGTCATGACAGATTTTCTCTCCGAGTGAAGTTTTCTTGCTGATCGAGAATCTATCTATTGAGGGACGGGATAGCTCAGTGGTCAGAGCACTCGCTTTCCCCCAGCCAAGGCTAAGCAGCATCAAGCGTGGTTACCAGTTGGATGGGTGACTGTTTGCGCGCTTTGGCTTCATTTCAGTCCCCCAGTTCACCCAGCTGTAAATGGGTACCTGCCCTCTTTAGGGTCAGGGAAGGTAAAGCAGCGAGGGAGAGGAGATGGGCGCGCCCTCAATATGCTGGCCCCTAAAGAAGCTGAGGTCTCTGATGCCTCGCTCCCCTACCACCACATAGGTTACGGGACTCCTTTACCTTTACCTTTACTTAC
>CM054140.1:15883211-15950711 GCA_028751875.1 Rapana venosa | reverse complement strand
TCCCCGTTCGCGCCCGAAACTCCCCTCCATCTCCCCCTCTCCTTCCACTAGACCGTGAGTGGTGGTCTGGGTACTAGTCTTTCGGGTGAAGACAAACCAAGGTCCCGTGTGCAACACGCATTTAGTGCACGTAAAAGAATCCACGGCAACAAGAGAGTTGCCCTGGCAAAATTCTGCTGAAAAAAAAGGTACAGACAGGAAAAGAAAAAAAAAGGGTGGCGCTGCTCTCGTGGCGACGCGCTCTTCCTGTGGAAGAACAGCCCAAATTCAACGCAGACAAATCTGCTGTGATTTTAAGTGGTATAGGCTACCAAATCAAAATTAATGCAAATCGCTACTATTACTACTACCACTACTATCATCATTACTACACACCCTGACCCCTCTCTCCTCCCCACCCCTCCCCACACACACACATCCAAGAGTGCGTGCGCACACGCACACATAGACATACACACACATACACCACAAGCACGTGCTAGCGCGCGCGCACGCACATACACACATACACACACGTCGTGAACGTGCGTTTAGTAGAGTGTCACAGCCAAAACTTGTACGCAGCTATTAAAAATCTAACCAGGGCTGCGCTTTGTATAGTCAGGAAGTTCTTCAGCCAAACGCGCAAAAGTTGAACAAGACACTTGCTGTGACGGCTTTGAATTAAACCCATTTGTGTATCAAAGTTTTTTTTCTTGTGAATTGGAGTGCACATCACTGGAATGCAATGCGACGGAGTTGCACTATCGTGATCTTTTGGGTGAGTACCGGCAGACCCTCTGTAAATCATTATGTCGAGGCATGCAAATTTTCTGTAAACTTTGCCTCTTTACCGCAGAAATAACTCAGTGAGCATGACAATGATGGTGATGACTGATTATTGTGATGATGATGATGGTAATGATGATGATGATAGTAATAATAATAATAATAGTCGTTGTCGTCGTCGTCGTCATCATCATCATCATCATCATCATCATCATCATCTCATCATTATTATTATTATTAAAATTGTTATTATTATAGTCTAGTTGTTTTGCAGCTACCACTTATACTACTACAACTTTCTCTGTGAGGGAGATGATGAATGAAATTTTTTTTTTAAATCACCACAGGTTTTTAACATCGGTTCCGACTTTATTCCACTTTAAGATCTTTGGATGATACTACACTTCTGATCATCCAAATCCTTCAGACTCCCTCCCCCCCCCCCCCCCCCCCCCTCCCCCCCCCCCCCCTTAAAAAAATTAACCAAAACCCACGCAAAAATGGAGACAGTTAAGATTTCGGACACAAGCTAAGTGTTATGTTGCTGGTCAACATTGCTTGTTGTGACAATAAAGCTTTTGGCATAGCCTGTCTGCAGCATAGGGTTTCTGTGCTAGCCTATACTATGTGTGTAGAATAATGGGTCTGTGGTATGTTTGTAGAATAGTGGGTCCGTGGTATAGTGTGTGTAGCATAGTGGGTCTCTGGTATAGTGTGTGTAGCATAGTGGGCTGTGGTATAGTGTGTGTAGCATAGTGGGACTGTGGTATAGTGTGTGTGTGTAGCATAGTGGGTCTGTGTTAATAGTGCGTGTAGCATAGTGGGTCTGTGTTATAGTGTGTGTAGCATAGTGGGTATGTGGTATGGTGTGTAGCATAATGAGTCTGTGGTATAGTGTGTGTGTAGCATAGTGGGTCTGTGGTATAGTGTGTGTAGCATAGTGGGTCTGTGGTATAGTGAGTGTAGCATAGTGGGTCTGTGGTATAATGTGTGTAGCATAGTGGGTCTGTGTTATAGTGTGTGTAGCATAGTGGGTCTGTGGTATAGTGTGTGTAGCATAGTGGGTCTGTGACAGTGTGTAGCATAGTGGGTCTGTGATAGTGTGTGTAGCATAGTGGGTCTGTGATAGTGTGTGTAGCATAGTGGGTGGGTGTAGCATAGTGGGCGTGTAGAATAGTGTATTTGTAGCATAGTGGGCATAATGTATAGTGTGTCTGTAACACAGCAGATAGTCCGCTTACATTATCACAGACAGAAGGCTGAGTGCAGAGTGACATTCTGTTTCTCAAAAGAAACTAGTGACTTACTAAAATGTGTTAATTTTACTCAAAATTGACCATAGGTACCTGTTTGTTAATTTTACTCAAAATTGACCATAGGTACCTGTTTGTTAATTTTACTCAAAATTGACGAAAGGTACCTGTTAATTTTACTCAAAATTGTCCATAGGTACCTGTTTGTTAATTTTAGTCAAATTAGACCATAGGTACCTCTTAGTTAATTTTACTCAACATTGACCATAGGAATGCACAAATCGTCGAGGTTTTTCCCCCCCTTAAAACGATCACGATCTTGAAAAAGAAATAAACTCCTACAACAACCCTGCATGCTATGATAAGTGGAGAAAGGGGGGAGTGGTTGGAAATGCTAACCCAGCAGCCAGCAGCACCCCTGCCTTCCAAGGGGAGGGAAGTGACGACTGGCAAAGAGAGCAAATCACGCAGAGCTGTATCGACTGAAGGACTGGCGCTGGCGGCCTGCTATTGATGTATCGATCTTTCTCCGCCAGCCTCCGGTAACTTGAGAATTTGACGGAGTAAAGAGGTTGGAAGGGACGAAAGGGAGGGGGGGGGGGGGGGGGGGGGGGGATGAGGGCTTGGAGGGATTTGAGTGATGTTCTATCAAGCGTGCAAAATCAACAGCACGAGAATGGATAGTGTCTTCTCGTTTCTCCTTCCCCTGGACTACCCCCTTTACTTCTATTCCCCCGCCTTCCTTCTCCATCTTTTATCCCCCACCCCCTTCTATTTCAGTTGCAGCCTTGTCGTTGTGCTGTTTCTTGGTGGTTGTTTTTTGTTTGCCTCTCCCCCCCCCCCCCCCCCCTTTCCCCAGGCTTTGTGACCCCAAAGCAATTCTTTTTTGTTTCTTGTAGAAGGTGAAGGGTACTCTAATTCTTTTTTGGGGGGATGGGGGTCGGGGTGGGGATAGCTCTCAGAGATGATATTTCTTAGCCTTTTTTTAAATTGTGAAAGTGCGTGGATTGTTTTTAAAAGAAAAGAAAATGCACGTGCTGCCAGACAAATGTGACTGATGTGGTTAATATAAATTTATGCCATAAAAAAGAAGAAAGTTATGTAGGTTTAAGCTGTACTTAAAACATGTATTTTTCCTGTTACGAAATTGCCATTTCTCACCAAGAGACAAAAGTAATGCCTTTTAGTCTGCAATCTGTATTTCTCCCCATTGTGACTGACTCTCTCTCTCTCTCTCTCTCTCTCTCTCTCTCTTCTCCTCTCTCTCTCTCTCTCTCTCTCTCTCTCTTCTCTCTCTCTCTCTCTCTCTGATCATAGTATTCTTCATGTGCAAGTTCATGATTTGTTAGAACGACAGGGGCTTTGCAAGGATAGCCCGTAAGTGGTGTTGAGTTCATTTGGGGTGGCTTAGCAATAATCTGACTCCATCCGAACAAAACCCAAAAGACAGCTTAGAATGCAGCATTATACTCTTTATAGGTGTAGTGTAATCCTCACCACTTTTTTGTTTTTGTTTGTTTGTTTGTCTGTGTGTTGTTGTTTTTATATAAGAAAATGCACACAACAGATCCGATTTTTTGTTCTTAGGAGTGATATTTTGTTTCGAAGTCGTTCGGTAATGGACTGTATACATGTGTATCTTGTTTGTGTCGGCAGTTTGGGAGTATGTTTACAGTTTTTAGATTGAATCGCCCCTGTGTGTGTGTGTGTGTGTGTGTGTGTGTGTGTGTGTGTGTGTGTGTGTGTGTGTGTGCGTGGTGTGTGTGTGTGTTTTGTATGTGTGTGTATGAGTGTGTGTATGTGTGTGTGTGCGTGTGTGTGTGTGTATGTGTGTGTGTGTGTTTGTGTGTGTAGGAGGATGGTGGAAGGATAAAGGCCTCTTGTGGGTTTTCCTTGGGGGATGTTTGAATATTTTCTGCAGTTGTTTAGCATTGCTGCCGCCGTCTGGAATGTCTGTTCCTGATTCTTCCCTTCTTCTACCCCTACTCTTTTCCTCCCCCCCCCCCTCTCTCTCTCTCTTTTCTGCCATTGTCTCTCTATCCTCTTCCTCTCTCTTGTTCTCATTGTCTTCCAGTAGCATTGTCTTTTGTCTCTCTTTTGTGACTGGTTTTATCTTTAAGTTAAAAAAAAAAAGTATGTATCTGTGTTTTATTATGATGCTCGACGGAGGCTACAGCTGAGTGAATAGACCGTTTGACTGCTATCCCTGAGGGTCCATGAAGTCGTGGGTTTGAATCTCGGCAGCGGCGTCTGGTGAATTACGGGTGGGGAGGTTTACGATCTCCCGGGTCAACCTAGAGTGCAGACCTGCCAGTGCCTTTATTCCGTTCGTGTATAATTGTCTGCAGAAGATCACGCATGCATGTTAAAGATGCTGTAATTTATGCCAGAGTTCTGTGGGTTATGGAAACGTAAACATACCCAGCATGCATCTTGTGCCTGGAGAGGGATGGGCTTCGCCAGGTTCATCCTGCCAAAGAGAAAAATTCAGTGCCGTATCCCATCAGGCTCACTACGGAGTTATTGAGGGAGAAGAGATGAGAGAGATTTTAAAAAATTAGTGGTGGTGTTTATATATGTATTTGTTTTTGTATATCACTCTAAATCACGGCAGATTTCTCTGCGTGAAATTCAGGCTGCTCTCCCCGGGGAGAGCGCGTCACCACAAGAGCAACGCCACCCTGTTTTTTTTCCTTTTGCATTTGGGTTTTTTACCCTATCGGAAGGACTTTTTTCTACATAATTATGTCAGGGAGAACTCTCTTGCTGCCGTGGGTTCTTTCGTGTGCACTAAATGCGTGTTACACACATGTAGAAAAGAAAAGAAAATGGATGGCGCTCCTCTTGTGGCGACGCGCTCACCCCTGGGAGAGCAGCCCGAATTTCACGCAGAGAACACTGCTGTGACTTAAAGTAGTATGCGACACAATATAGTAGCGAAGCGCTGTTCTTGAGAAAGCGGCCACAATTTCACGTGGAGAAAATTAATCTGTCGCGAATGTAAGTTGAATGCATAACATAATAATAATAAATATATGGAATTTATATAGCGCTGAATCTTGTAAAGCAAACAAATCGAAGCGCTTGCACTCAAATCATTTACCCGTATGCAACTTTTCTCAAATATTTTGAATAACATAATATTTCAAATTTATGCACGCGCGTGCACACACACACACACACACACACACACACACACACAACACACACACACACACACACACACACACACACCCGCGAACACACTTAGGAGATGAAGGATGCTGTTGAAAAGTAGGGACGGATATGAGGGGAAAGTCTCAGGTAGGCAATAAGTGTGTTTTGAGGTACGACAACGTAACAGAACAGAACAATAACAGAACATTGCGTTTGTGTTTTTACAGACGGCTCAGCGACTAGGATGACACAACTACAGAAATCCCCCCACAAGAAGGGCAGACACACATGTATGAAATCGACATGGTGCAGCAGAACTTATGGAGGTGTACAAAATGGACGATGCTTGTTTCGGCTGTGCGGCATCCATCCATTCCCTTTCTCATGGGAATCCTGCCTGACACCCTTGAGGTGTGCCATGCTGACTGGTTCCATGACAGCGATTCCCAGGCTGTGGTGCCAGGACAGGAAGGACTTCAGTGTGTTCTGGAAGCATGTGGATGGATCTCCCTGTGTGAGCGTTTTCCTTTGGATGGCTTTACTGAAAGGATACACACAACTGTTGGAAGTCCCTTGCCCGTTGAAAGATCGTCATTTCCATACAACGCAAGGTTGGTTATATTTCTTGCGATCTTTATGTCATAGTTCTGTCTCTGTCATGTCGCTGTCTTTCTGTCATTAGTCTTTGTATGTATGCCTGTCTGCTTGCATCTCTCTGACTCTGCTCCCCCCCCCCCCCCCCCCCCCCCCTCCTCTCTCTCTATCCCCTCCCTCCCCTCCATCTCTCACCCCGTATTCCTCTACTCCATCCTCTTTTCAGTCAATCGTTGGAACTGTAAAAGACTAGTAATGTTGTTGGGTCCCTCCCTCCCCCCCCCCTCACACACACACACACACAACACACACACACACACACACACACACACACACACACACACACACACACACACACACCACACACACACACACACGGTCTGAGCTGAAAGGCGTGGCTGTTCCTATCTCAGTCATGTGGAGTTGGTTGGGGTCGGCTCTTTGAAGCGCCTCTCTGATGGGGACCCTGGGGGACAAACCTTGATGCCGCCCAGTCAGGCTTCTGTTCTGTCCGTGGTGCGGTACAGTTCTACTACACAGACAGGCAGAAAATAGCCTAGTGGTATGGGGAAAGGGTAGACAGAGAGTCTTCTGTGGCACTCCAGTCAGTGTGTATGTATGTATGTATGTATGTATGTATGTATGTATGTGTATGTGTGTGGAGTGTGTGTATGGAGAGGGGGAGTGGGAGAGAGAGAGAGAGAGAGAGAGAGAGAGAGAGAGAGAGAGAGAGAGAGGAGAGAGAGAGAGAGAGAGACGGAGGGGTGGGCCGTGGGGAAGAGGGAGAGAGAGAGAGAGGACCTGAGAAAGACAGGCAGGCAGGCAGACAGAATATAGTGAGTGGTATGGCGAAAGGGCAGAGTCTTCTGTGGCACTCCAGTGTTGTGTGTGTGTGTGTGTGTGTGGAGTGAGTGTGGAAAGGGGGAGTGGGAGAGAAAGGGAGAGAGGGAGGGAAGGAGAGAGAGAGAAAAGACTTCAGATAGACAGACAGACAATCAGACAAGACAGACGGATAGAAAATATAATAATAGTATGATGAAAACGTAGAATCTTCAGTGGCACTCCCGTCAATATGTAATGTGTGTGTGTGTGTGTGTGTGTGTTGTGTGTGTGTGTGTGTGTGTGTGTGTGGAGTGAGTGTGGAGTGAGTGTGGGAGATGGCGGGTGGGAGAGAGGGAGAGAGAGAAATTTTAATGTCCTGAGAGGTTGAGAGAGAGACAGACAGAAAATAGTGGTATGGTGATAGGGTAGTCTTATATGGCACTCCAGTCAGTGTGTATACTGTGAGTATGCCTGTGTAGATGGAGTGTGGAGAGGGCCCTTTACATGAAGAGGGTTGCTGATCAACTCACTGAGTGATGATAGGAATACACGGTGGAGTACAGCTGTGACAAGTAAATGCATGCATACAAATCCACAAGGGAAAAAACAAACCCTTACGACATTTACGTATTCTTTTATATCGAGGATAATGGAATAAGCATTCATGTGCGTTTTTATATCCTCTTCACACAATGGCCTACTCTTTCGAAAAGCGGAACATGATTTAACGTGTGCGCAAGATGTTCTGCATGCGTAATATGAGAGAGACAGACAGACAGAGACAGAGAGTGAGAGAGAGAGAGAGGCTTTAATGAAACCTGAAATATGTGATCAGTACAAAATAAGTTTGGCAAAAAGAAAAGATGGATCCACTTATAAATAAACTAATCATAGCATTGGCCTCACAGAGAGAGAGAGCGAGAGAAAGAGACGAGACACACAGGCAGACATAGAGACAGAGACAGAGAGAGAAGGGAACACACACACACACACACACACACACACACACACACACACACACACACACACACACACACACACCACAACACAACACGTACACACACACACACACACACACGTACACACAAACACACACACGACGCTACCACAACATACACACGCGCGCGTGCACACACACACACACACACACACACACACACACAACACGCACACACAGAGGCAGGCAGGCAGACAGAAAATGAAGAGAGAGAGAGAGAGAGAGAGAGAGAGAGAGAGAGAGAGAGGAGAGAGAGGCTCTTCAAGACTTTGCTCTTTATTTTTGTTCGCAAGTGCGCTATAGCATGCAGATTAGGCCAAGAGCATCCATCCCATCAGGAAAACATGATTGCCTCTGTCGACCGCCTACTTCAGGCCAGTCTTTTGTTACGTGCACGTGCAGGCCGGAGTTTTAGGAGGCTACCGGCGAAGAAGAGGCAGGTTCAAAAAGGAAAGAAAAGAAAAGAAAGAAAGCATGTCATCATAGGCTCTATATGCACAAATGCTTAATTTGCCAGAGTGAACATTTATTTCTGTGATTGGGTGATTTTTTGTTGGTTTTGCACCCTTCTCTGCATGAACTTCTTGTCAGTGCAGGAAGCGAAATATTTTTGTGAATGTATTCTTTTAGTGCATGAATCTTCTGTAAAAAAAAAAAAAAAAGGAGCTCTGTGTGTATGCGTGTGTGTGTGTGTGTGTGTGTGTGTGTGTGCGCGCGCGCGCGCGTGGCGTTGTGTGTGTGTATGGTGTGTGTATATGTATGTGTGTGTATGTGTCTGTGTGTATGGTGTGTGTGCGTTTGTGTGCCTGCTTGCGTGTTTCTCCACTCTCTTACCAGTTTTCCTCTCCCTCGGTTTTTTTTAGACACTGTGTTGGGTTAGAGTAAGTCCAGGAGCTAACACATTGAAACCAGTATTGAAAGAGAGCAAAGAACATGGGCCTGTATCGTCTCCTCTCTCTCTCTCTCTCTTTCATACCCGTAACATATAGTAGACAGCCTAACTTATTTAGATTCTGTTTACTCCTGGCGTCTAGTCACCCCGAGATTGTGCGCAGCCTTGCTTTATATTTGTGTAAAGCCTTTAGAATAAGAGATATCTTGGTTTCTTGGGTCATATTTTTTGAAACTGATTTTTGATGCGGTGTTTGGTTTTTTTTGTGTTAAACAATAACATTTAGCTTTTGTTCTTTTCCTTATCTTTCTCACTAAAAATACTAAGCAGTTCGGCAGCCCCCTTCATGTATGGGCCTATGGCCTTTTTGTGAGTAAATCTTAGTTACAGTTCTGTCTGTGTCTGTCTGTTTGTCTCTCTCCATGTGTGTGTGTGTGTGTGTGTGTGCGTGCGCGCGAGCATGTTCATTGCCCTTTCTCTTTCCATACCCCCCGCCTCCCCCCCTCTCTCTCTTTTGAACTAACATGAGAAAAAGCAACAACAGCTTGCAAACCCCGTAGCATATTTTTCTTTCACAGTGTCAGTTCCGCTAAACAGCCAACAATGTTTACGACTGTGATCGATTCACAGGCATGGGGAGAGAGAGAGAGAGAGAGAGAGAGAGAGAGAGAGAGAGAGAGAAGCGAAGCTGGGAACAAGTGTTTGAAAGAAAATACAACAGCAGCAGTAACAGCAGTAGCAACAGCAGCAGTAGCAACAGCAGCAGCCATGCTTTGTTGTCAAAGAACAGGCTGTGTGTCAAGATGGGGGTAGAGATGGAACAATAGCCTGAAAAGAAAAAAATTCCTTACTCAAAACAATAGCTGATCCCTGTAATGTTTTATGATATGTATGGTACCTTTTTTCTTGTGTAGAAAGAATTAATTTCTTGGTGTTGTGTTGTGTGGCGCTTTTCATGCGGGCATTTGCGTTTGTACTGAGCGTTGACAGTTCGTGTCCTCTCTGTCTGTCTGTCTGTCCGGCTCTCTCTGTCTCTCACACACACACATACACCGTAATACGAGAGTCTCTGTCACACACGCGCGCGCGTCTGTCTGTCCATCTTTCTCTCTGGATTTTGACGGCACACCGAACAAAGCTGAAACTCAAAGCAACAACCAAACAAGTAATATTGTCATTTCTTTTGTCTCACACTCTGATCTGCCGAACTGTGGTGGCAGTTACCACATCGAATGGACAACAGTCATAGTGAAAGACTTTCGTGGTGACTGCGTGTTATTCTTCTGCCTAAGTGACAGTGTGATGCACTAGAGTTAGCCCGAAGAGGTTGTCTTGCAGTCTAGGGTCTAGGAATTGGATGCTAGTTGTTCCCCCCCCCCCCTTTTTTTTTTTTCATGGGTATCTTTTTTGCCTTCAAATTTCTTGCTTTTTGCATTGCCCTGACCCGTGTTTTTATTGTTCAGCATTTCAGTCTAGTCTCTAAGGGTCTGCTCATTTTTTTTTCTTTTACAAGGGACAAGGTGGTTTGGTGTGGTGGTCCATATCCATCGTCAGCCTGCTTTTGGTTTTGTTACGAGATGTCTTACTCGGCCGATTTGTGTTGACTGCGTGATAGCCACTGTTTCTCTGAGTAAAACTTTGAGCTGCATGCATTCATCTTAGGCAGAGAGTTCCCTTTTAAGGTGCCATTCTTTCATCTTTTTATTTCGCGAGCATTTGTTTTGCTGTAAAGTGTTCATCGAGGTTCACTCAAGGTTTAGTGGATTTTTTTTGGAGGGGGGTGGGGGGTGGGGGGCGAGCTTCAGACAGGATTCAAACCATTGGTCCCTTGCTGTTATTCAGTGTGGGTTGCCTCAAGGTCGCCAGACCCTTAGGGTTGTGCCAAAGAGAGGTGTATGATCCATCTTAGTTTCGCGTGGCTCACACACCCAGTGCTTGACGCCTTTGCTCTTAGTCTTCAGCCTTAGCTGTGCTATTGTGGTTTCTGCTAAAGAAAGAGTCACGTATAGTGAGCAGTAAGTCTCACCTGTCGGCATCACCCAGTTGTTTGCCGCCGCACCCATGATAATGACATCATCCTCCTCCTTCTCCATTTGCTCTGGTCTTTGCTGATTTCATGGAGTCAACAGGATTCTATGATGTTGCCAGTGAAAGAAGCTGGTGGTCTGCCTGTTCCCCCCCCCCCCCCCCCCCCCTCCGTAGGTCTTGCCTTGAAAGACAGTTTTCATGAGGTCCGTATCTTGGTTTCAGTCATGATATATATCTTTGTATTGGTGTGATGAAGGTTTGCTGTAGAGGTAAAAGATGTGTTTGTATTGTGGAAATAATTCGGCTGTGATTTGCCCTTTCCTGGCGGTTATTTGAAAGCCTTTCCTTGTGTTGGCTTATCACATCATTCTCTTTTTCTCCCTCACAGTCTACCTGTTTTTCAGACTTGTCTTTTACTTATATATATATATATATACAAATGATGTGGAAAATCTTAAAAGATTTGAGGCCCTGCAACCTGTCTCACATTCTGTCATGCTGTAGGACTGCTGATTAGCAAGTTACAGTTTGGGGCTGTGATTGAAGGTATTGAAGAGGAAAGAAAACAAAGTTTTGTGAAGCTATGTTTGAATGGGTGTAGACAGAAAACAGAAGCTGCAGTGGTACGTGTGTACATCTGTGACAGTGTGAATGTGTGTCTACTTCATGTGTGTATATATCGTGCATCTGCTTGAATACATGTGCACAGTATATAGATCTACATTTACATGTGAACATGTTTCTGCATATATGCATGGAAGTGCCTGTGTTCATATCAACACATTGGGTAAACATATATATATATATATATATATATAAAATTATAAGTATGCAATCTGTCGTGTTCATACACATGAAAAAATGTTTCATTCAACAACAACAAAAAAGCAAGAGTATGTCATTGTCATGAAATTTTTACAAAAGGCGACTTTTGTCAAATTTGAGATGTTGGTTGTTTTTTTATATAGTGAGCGTGCTAAGTAATTTTACATTTTTTTTTTTTAATGAATAACAAGAACGTGAACCCCCCCCCCCTCCAAAAAACAACAACAAAAAAACCCCAAATCAAAACCAAACCAAAAACAACCTAAAATAAAATTTAAAATATATATATATATAAAGACAACCCACCAAACCAAAAAAACAACAAACCGAAAAAAAACCCCAACAAAACAAGACCACACACACAAAACCCACCCCAATGATACCATACTTTTTTGTTTCTTCTTCTGAAAAGCTGACACAATAGACTTGACTTGCACAAAAATTCCATGACCATGACATTTTCCCAGATGTAGAAACGTACACACCACACACTCTCACACTTTCAGACTGATGCAACTGCCAACTCCCATTCGCCAAATTCCTGATATTTTTTTGTTTATTTGTACAATACTTCATCTATTGGAAATGGCACCCATATTAAAAGACGATGTTAGATGATGGGGGAAAAATTAAAAAAAACAAGAAATCGAGCATTTCATGAAATTACCAACAACAACAAAATAATAAGGCTTGGAACTGAATCAAGATAAGTCACATGAAATTTATTTTTAAAAAAAAGAAAGAGAAAACATCTAAGTTTATCCCATATCTTATCTTTCACACTCCCCTTCATGTCTCAAGTTAAAGTGGGTACACAATCAACACACAATAATCACACAGTCTGTGGACAAGAGAGAGAGACAGAGACAGAGACAGAGACAGAGAGACAGAGAGAGAGAACACAACTAGCGTGTCGAAGTGATCTTGAGGCATATTTCAAAGTTAAAACTCTCCGTGGAAAGGCGAAAAGTAAAATCGCGTCCAACCAACAAACGAATAAGTTTATGAGCAGTACAAAAAAATTCATGACAGGAATACCCCATGCACACAATGATAGGGTGATCATCATCATCATAACCATCATCATCATCATCATTACAGTACAGGTCTGTTTACAATATCGGTCATTTTCTTCCACTGGTCAGTAATAAAGAGAACAAATATGATTCCTGGGGGGTGGGAGGTGGTTGACATAATTAAGTTTTAGGGGGAGGGGGGGTGGTGGTAAGAAAAGGACATTTTTTTTCACCTTCTATTTTTCACCCTTACCATTTCACCAGCAACAATCTAGCATACGCTGATCAGCACACATACATATATATTATGCGTATACATATTTCCATGCGCCACAAACGTGCATGCACACACACTCACACACACTCATGAAACAAGACTTTCCAGACACATCCATCCACACCACATGTGATTCAATCATTATAATAACACTGTAGTACATAATGCTGTCATGTAGCCTTTCTTCTTTTGCATTATGCACATTTGTGTACGATTAATTATGCATGGACAAAAATGAATTATGCATTGGGGGAACCAAAAAAATAATGAAGTACATTTCTCTGTTCTTTGTTCCAAGATATATTAACAACTCAAACCACACCCAACAATTGTCATATATACTTTTTATTTCTAAGTGGTACATGAATATGGGACAAACAGCATGAATTTTACATTGAAAACAGAAAACTGCCTCTTAATTTATATATGTCATAGAAAGGACATTTCTTCAATAAATCATAAGGGAGAATTAATTCACAGGAAATTGAAAAAAAAGGTAGTATATCTTTTATATCACAACCAAACTGAAAGTTCATAAAGTAAGTGGGATTTTTTTTTGCTTGTTTTCGTTTAAAGACACCAATTTCCTTCTGTTCCATTATTACAATATCATTTCCACACCATACACAGGCAAAAATTACACTGAACTAGTTTGGTCATAATTTAAGATAAACATGTTTTCAAGACACAAATCAACAGACAAATTTACCCTCGATTTATGGATTATATTCTTAAACAGAACTGGTTCAAAACGTACAAATTCTCAAAATGTTTGTGCTGGCTTTCTTTTGCTTATGAAATTCATCTCCAAATTTATTTTTAAAAAAAGAAAAAAAAAAGGAATCAGGGCAGATAAACATGCAGGGTTTTCGGGTGAACAGAAGGAATTGGGATGTTGACGATGAAAAAAAAAGGGCAGGGAGGGGAGGAAGATAGTGCTGCCATTAATGATTGTCCTACACGCTCAAATTGTATCACTATCCCAAATCCTCCACACTACATAGTACACTCTGATTCACATTGAAGAAGATGATTTCCACACCCAAAACAGTCCCTCTCCACACCAAAAGTCTCATGTCCACACTAAAACCAGTCCATTGCCATACTAAAAAACAATCCATTTCCATACTAAAGCAATTCATTTCCATGCTAAAGCAATCCATTTCCAAACTAAAGAACAGTCCATGTCCACACATCAAAAGAGAAGTTCACTTCCTCACCAAAGCACACTATATTATATCTTGCGCGAGAATGGTGTAGGTTATGCCATCTATGTATCAGCCAGAATGAACAAGAGGAACTGAGGTGAAAAAGTGCTCTGACAATTATTTCAAGTTTGGGGGTTTTGCAGAAGACCAGAGAAGAGTGGATGATGTGATTAACATGGTGGTATTTGGAACATTTTGCTTTCTATAGTGGTGAGCAGTATTGCCACGCTTACCAGTGACCAGGACACTGACACAGTGTCTTAGAATGACAATGTGAAAAAACAAAATAAAAAAAAGATTGGACAGCAGTTTTAAGAATGTAATTTAAAGAGTGCAAACCATTTTGTGCCTCCCTTCATTGCAGATTCTTTTTTTCTTTTTTTAATTTCACATAATTATGAAGAAATTGATGTGTTTGATATTCTATCTTTTTTTTTCTTTCTGGGTTTTTTGGTGTGTTTTTTTTAAACACATGATAGATGTGTTTCGGATTTCATTTTTTTAATGCATAAAAGTCCTGTTTTTGATTTTTTTTTTTCATACATAAAAGTAGGGTTTCTGACTATTATTTGTAACTTATTCTCTTTGCTAAGTATACATGGAGAGCTCACCACATTTGGTGAGGGAAGGAAAAAGTCTAGCCATCTACCATTAGATCTGTGGTGTTGAACCACTTATGCTTGTCCACATAAATTGTAGGAAACACTCTGATAGATTGGATTGAGCCTCACTGTTTTGTCACAACATTTGACCACAGTTCAGTGTGGAACATTGCTTCCATCATCAGTAGTACACAGAGGGTACCTCCACAATGGGTTTTTTATGATTAAGCAATCTGAAATGAGGACAAGCACATGAAATGATAACATAGCTTCCAGTGGAACAGCATAATGATTATCGTGCTCATAACCTGGCAGTTATTCCAGGACATGTTTGTGTTGCTGTTGAGGCATCTGTTTTAGTATTTTAGGGAACTACCACCCCACCCCCCTCCCCAAATAAACAATAGCTCTTCCTTTGTCTCAATGCAAGTCCTTGAACCGAGACTATAAATCATGGCGCTGTGTGTGAACACACAGATCTTGCAAAGAACAGGCCAGGTATGGCTGGTGGTGTGGATGACATGAACATACCCAGAAGGATGGTCTCTGTCAGGTTCAAACTGCCCGAGACACACTGCATTGAAGTCACATGGCAAAACCTTGCCCCACTGACTCTTCTTGGAGTTAAAGGGGCAACTGAGGTGTGTAAGAATAGGGGTACATCTGCCGCATGCACAGACCTCCCTCCGCCACCCTGAGATTTGAAAAGGTCGAGGGAGTAGTGATGCAGACCGTCAGCTCTGAAATAATCACAGATTTCTCACACTGACAAGAAAGTAAAAGGCTCACATTTCTTACAGAGTAAAGTCACAAACGTGGCTTTCACTCTGTTGTAATTTTTTTTTTTACATGAAAACATGTAGCTGTTGGTGGTTTATTCAGAGAACCCTTCACTTGATTCTCCAGTTATTTCTAATAGAACACTTTTTTTTTTCAACATTTATGAGCAAAGCTGTCTGGAGTTGTTTTAAATAAAATTTAAGAATATATATATATATATTGTGCTTACACATCCATCACTGCTGACATCAAGATGAAAATGTTGAGTAGGTAGGAGAGGAAAGAGCAAAAGATAGATGAAACAAGTCAAAGCGAATATATTCTGATCTGGAATCAACTTGTATGTATACTCCACCTAGCAGTGCTGCAAGGATGGCGTGTCATGACACACAGGCCATTTGGTAGTTCAGCAATATACTTCTCTTAACAAAATTACTGCATATAGTAAGCAAAACATGATCAACTGACACAGTATAAAAGCAGCAGCACTGTGAAATTTGTGGAATTTTTTTTTTTTTTTTTACATGTGGAAAAGTTTGTGTATTCATGTGCATTGACACAATAACAATTAAGTAACTGAGAAGTAATATCTGTCTGGCAGTACAGTATGAATTGCTCTCTTCCCCTTTCAGCAATTTCTACACTTTTCTTTCTCATATTTCTCAACAGATGTGTTGTTGATAACTGATATTCAGGTATTTGTTTCTGCAGAATGAGCTGAGATGATATGATCATGAATGCAAAATGGCAGGCCTTATAAATCATCCACGATTTTTCAAGCTTGGTAAGGGGTAGATATCACGAGGAACCAAACAAAAGTACAATGAATGCAAATTAATGTAAAGTATATCAAAATTTTATTCACACACCAGAGAGAGTTCAGAGGTACTGACATTTTTTATCATTATAAAGTGATGATTATTATTTCAATGAAAATTTGAATTAAAAAAAAAAAGCAACCACTCACACATTGAGGGCAATGAGGTAAGTAACCCTAGAATATATATTTAATCATACTGGCTGATGTTCAAAAGTTGTGATCAACTGAATATATTCATAATTCCAGAATTGATAACAAGTTAAGAAAATAACTGCATTCAGATTGTTCAACCTCACCTGACAGTTCATGAACAACAACAATGATGTAATGAAAAAACACAAGCACACAAACTCACACATATACTCCAAAAAGAGCCCCAGTCACCATGAAAAAAAGAAGTAGATCTGGGATTTGTTTTTTTTAAAGAAGGGGGGGGGATGGATTATAACTGAGCCAAGTTGCTGTGGATTAACAGCCCATAAAAATGACCACCAGTCTCTATACAGAACATGATTATTAGGGTTTTCATTTTTTTGTTTGTTGGAAATACATGATACTAGCACTTTCATCACCTTACCTCTAAGTCACTTACACTCATAATTAAACCTAGCCCTGATAGTTCTACTGTTGTTTTAGATACAAGATACTGCTAACATTCCTATCAACATGTACCTTAACCATTTACAATCACTGGCATCAAGCCCTTATTAGTGTTTGTTACCTAATGGTAAACTGGCCTGTTACGATTGACAATTTATTGATGCTATGATGCTGTTCTTTTGTTGCTGTGATGTTAAGTGTCTTGTTAAAATCCGTGGTTAATTTCTTTCTGATTTATTTGTCTAACAGGTGGATGGACAACAGAGCAATGCCTGGACCATGAGGTTTTTTTGCAGGAGATGAAAACTGGCTGATGTACATTTTGGGGCAAAAAGGTAAGGAAAATCACATTTTTTAAAAACCTGTGCTCTAGAATCTCTCTCCTCTCTGAACTTCCTAAGGAGTCAATGAGAAGTCTTTGCTGCCCTGCACTGTCCCAATCAAACCCTGTGTCTTGGACAGGTCAAACCAGACAGAACCCATCATTCTTCAAGTCACTGGTTCCATGCTGGATGTGTTCATGTTATCCAGACAATTGGCCTGCTCCTCTGTGAAAGATACAGTTTTAACATGCGCACAAGATGTTATGCATGCATTCATACACATAAGAACTGCCATTTCTCTCGCATGGGGATGCCAGGGGCCTGTCAGTATAGACAGCATTCCCACCTTCTGGACATTATGTGCTAGGAATTCCCACTTTTCTATCCCTCTCTTTATTTCTGCCTTTTCCTTTTCTTCCTGTCACCTCCTTCTTGTCTATTTTCTGCCTTCTTGGGAGTCTGGACCAATGTTAAGGAAAAATCTCCTCCACTTAAGCAAGACGTGAACCAATTTCTCCAAACTACGTCCAATCAAATGAGCTTGGTATTATTACCCCACAGCTCTTTTGCTTCAAAATGGTGTTCTTCACACTATTAACTTCTTTACTGATCACTTCTTTCTGACCACTGAAGAGAAAAGTAGGTTTGAAGGGATACCCTGAGGCTGTCAATGTGTAGTAGTATCAGTGCTTTTACCACAAAGGAATAATGGTAATGTCTGGTTTGGTGGGAAGGTGTTATATTGATACCAGCGAGGAGAGAAAAAAGAACAACTAAGGACTATTATAAAAAGCTTTCTAGGGTAGAAAAACGCTATATATGTGAACATTGCTGATAAGCCGTCATAGCAGACCTTCAGGAGGGACTTCATCACTTCTCTTCTTAAATGAGTATCAGTTATGGTTTTAGATTGAATGTTGCTTCAAATTAAGTCTCCTTTTATTTTTTAGATGAAATAATGCTGTATTTCATGTCTTCATGCCTTATTATTATTTTCTTTTTTAGTGAATTAAAAAAAAAAAAAAAATGTGTGTGATTTTTCAAGAAGATACTGGCTGCAATATGTACATAGAGTTTTACAATTTAAAGGTTTCATTTTCTAACTGAGTGAGAACTCCGATAGGGTTTGACTGAAAACAGACGCCAAGATGGAAACTACACAGCTGTTTTGTTTCTATGAAAGAGTCAGTCATTGATTGAACAGGAAAACGGATTTGTGCAGTCTTTTTTATGTATTTTTAGCTGGTGAGTTTGGGGATTCCATATATACAAGTTCTCATGTTGTTTAGTTTCAATGATTTAGCAGGTAAAAAGGTTTTTGCAGTGCGATCTTTTCAGGTAATTCTCCCCTGATGGGTTCATAGGTTTGATCTAGATTTGAATTCTTTTGTAATTCTATCTTTTTGTATCGCTGAAAGGATGGTTTTCAAATGTTTTGTTTCTGTACAGAGCTTTTAGCCTGTTTTTCTCTGTTATTACAGGATAGTACCCCCTCCTACCTATTGCATTCCAACAGCCTATGTTGCAGTCAACAGAACTACTGCTCAGCGCTGGTTCAATTTCCCCAAGTCTTGAACAGCTTAATTACATGTATGTGATTCCCCAGCAACCTGCTTGCTTGTGGAATGAACACCCACACTGAGTACATATATTTATTTATTTATACACAAGATAAAAACGCACAGGGTTTTTCTTACTGCCCTCTTTATTCAATAACAAAGGCGGAATACATGTTTGATCTGGAAATGAACTAATCCATCCCAGCATTTATGTCCACCATGATATTCTGCAATCTCACATTCAACTTAAAAGCACCCAAGCATACCATTTTTTTTCCTGTTTAAAAAAAAATCATTTTCCTTTATTTCTCATTACTCTTCATGAAGACATCATACTAAAGTTACCTGCAGTAAAAAGGTTAAAATATCCAAGATGCCTAATTTCATTTTCCACATAATCACCACATCCATGCACAAATTGTTACAAAAAAGAGCTTATTTAACCAAATAATAAAAAATTTCCTCGCTTCATTTTTCTTGCATGCTGCAGAAGTTTCCCATTTCATCAAAGCTACAGTGTAATAACTCTTATATAACTCTATCCATTTTAAAACTGTAGGTTAAGCGCTCGAAAGAAAAGAAACAGAAGGAAAAGCTTACCTTTCCCTCAATAGGAAGGAGCATGCCATGATTACTTCAAATGTGATTGTCATTACAACAGCATGATTCCAGGCAATACCTTGGTTTCCCCATCTCTCTTCTTCTACCAAAGCAGCATGATTTTATGATGCCTTCTTTTTAAAGATGCCAGCTGTTTGAATAAATCATAATGAACCTGGGCACCTGACACAGGTAACTAAAATCGCCGGTTTTATGATTGCTGTTAAAAGAAATATACACAGAACATGAAGCAAATACATACCTATTTGATGGATCTTTGGTTCTTCATAGGAATTGAAAAAAGTCGCCAACAATTTCTAATGCAACATTAGTGATCACAATCATCATGTGAAGAAGAGAGAGGGGGGGAAAGTGATCACAACAGATGGTTTAGTCACGTTATACCAACATATCGGGGCAAAAATAAGTCATGGTAACATACCAAAAATAAAAACAAAAAACAAAAAAACCCCGAAGTCACCCCAAACTGTGTGTGAAAATAGCTCACAATCACTTGGAAATGGATTGGCTTTTTTCTTTTTAACACAGCCTCTGGGTTTCTGAGCACATCCCTGTGTGGCTGCTTCATGGAGCGAGCATCTTCTGCATACTGTCTGTCCTTCCACTTTCTACTTGGCATTAATTTACTCTTTTCTTGTTCTGCACTAAGCATTTGTTCCCTCTGAACAGGATCCAACACAAGTCTTCAACACGAAGTTATTTCAGAGAAGTGACAGTCACACACACACACTTCACCAAATATTTGGATGCCAACCATGATCAGCTGACAAGCATAGACTTTGATGCTCCAGTTGCTGCTGCTGCTGATGTAGTAGAAGTACAGGCCTTTCACACAAAACTGCCCCGCGTAGAACGTTCAGATCCAACTGCAGGCTCAGAAAAGCTTGGCCCAGGCAGATCCGGTCTTGAGGGCACATTTCCTTGTACACCATAGTAAAGAAATCATCCCAGGAGGACTTCAAACACAAGACTCTAGGGGTGGGAGTAAGTAGTGCATATGTTCAGAGCACGGACCAGCTCCCATTACCCACCAGGCCACAATCAGCAACGAACTGGTGAACGCCACAGCACTGAGGTTTCCCCGGTGTTCGTGTTCTGAAGTAGGTGTTCACAATCCACCTCCCGCCGCACAGTGTAATCCAATGACCCACAGAGGCAACAGATTGAAGAGGTTTATTTTCAGGCACTAAAATCCATGTTTTTTGTTTGTTTGTTTGTTCCAACCAGATCCAGCTGCCAGACAGTTGACGGCTGGACAGGAGGGTGCAGAGAGGAGGGGGGGAGGGGGGCCCTGCCTACAGGTAGCCCAGGTCCAAGGCGTGATGCAGGGCGGCCAGGTCAGAGTGGTTGGATATCCGCCAGAAAGGCCAGTTCATCTGAAACCAAGCGCAGCTGTTCAGTTCCACGCTACACCGTGACTATTACCACTTCTATCCTTCAGTTACATGATGAAGGCTGAACTATCAATGAGCGCAACCGTTCACAGGTGTGTGTGTGTGTGTGATGTTTGATATTGGCTATGATTGTAATCTATCTGTCCTATCGTATGAACACGTCATGCTGTTAATGGCTAAAGCTGAATAACCTGGCACCATTAATCTTAGCTTTCATTCAATACCACCAGACGTCATAAATGTGTTTTCATTATAGTTGTGAGCGTCCCATTAAACCCATCCCCAAATTTACAATAACTTGAGCAACAGTAAAAGATGATAACAATGACTAGGCACCACGGATTTGATTTTAAAGCTTTCTAGAAAATGAATTTGGAGACTTGATATTTTTGCTCGAATACATAACTTCTGAGGTATTTTATGTTACCTAAATTCTCGGCATGCTAGGTGAAACTTCCATCACCATTTAAGAATGACACATTTATCACTGCAAAATCAGTAATTCTTAAATAACACACACACACACACACACACACACAGAGGAAGGTTCAATCTATGGTACCTGTTTGGCTGCCGATTCCTCATCTCGCCCATCACCGACAACAACATAGGTGCACTTGCGTCCAAACCGAGATACCACACGTTCAAAGCAGCTTTCCTTGCCTGCACATGCACAAATACCTTTGAGTTGAGAATCCTAATTATGAACAAGATATTTTTTTGGAAACAGTTTCATTATGCCTAAGAGAAACAGTGAGCGTGTGCTGGGATCAACAGACTTCAGCATTAGTGTTCAGTCTTTAAAATGTTGCTGTGAGTCAAGATTCTAAATTCCAGCGATAGAACAAATGCAGTGCATTATCTGGTTTAAAATATTCATGTATACAATGCCACTGCTTGAAATAGATCTGTCCACATTAGTGGTAACATGATATAAAAATTATTGTCTGAGAAAAACTTTCTGCCCATGAAAATGCCTATCAAGTGAAATATCACCCCTTGTTACTCAATGCCAGTATTTAAGTGTATATAATAAAATATGAACCTTTATTTGATTTCAATATGCACCTCTATAAAAGCATGTAAGGTGGTGCAGGATAGTTTTGTCTGCAATATTATTGAACAATCCAAGTTCAATCCTAGGAAGAAAAGTAATTACTTCTGTTTAACGTTCATGTTTTCTGTAGAAAAGTAGTGAAAAGCAACAAAAAGAAATCACAGAAAATGCCTAAAAATCATGGAGATGATATATTTCCACTAGTAGCCTTTATACTTGAACTTAAGAAAGTAACATTTGCTTCCTGGCCCATTGGTTATTTCTTTCCAGTCAGAGCTGTGTGTAGCAGACTGTCACAAGATGGCAGGGAAGCACAACGCTGAAAGGTGTGCTGTGACCCAGAAGCTATCAATATTTGTAACGCCGAAGACTACTGACCTATCTTGGTGGCACTGTAGACGTTCTCGATATTGAAGACGCCCCCTAATCCGTAGAGAAGGACTTTGGCCAGAGCAGGCACCAGCTGTGTCGTTGTCACCAACACGTTCACACAATTGCTTCTGGAAATGGAGAAGAAAAAGACAGTAACATGAGAGTTCCATTCAAATGATGAGGACATCCTGGTCACATACGCAAATGATGTACATGAACATGGAAAGAAAGCAAGTGGTTCAGCACTCCTTGCAAAGGGCAGTCTGCATTTTACATAGGAAAATTTACTTTCTCAACAACAACAAAAATCTGAATTTAAAAAAAAACAACGCAGGCAGTAATATAATTTGTTAAGAAACACAATGAACTTTATGGTACATCACACCGCAAGATAATTTTCAGACATTTTCTTTTCAAACTTTGGTTTGGCATTAGATATGTATGAAACAGGCTAGTACTGTAAGTTACCAGCAAGTGAATGATTAGTTGTGTATAATGCCTGTGAGTGAGGCTTGACTAGAACTGTATTGTTTGGAAACGTTTCTTGTGCAGGCGGGGACTTCCCCACTACCCCCTACAGAGAAAGCAAGCTTGTCTGGGCCACGAGGCCTATTGCCTGCCTGCCTGCCTGCCTGCCTACCTTGAGGTGATGATGGAGAGGGACTTGAGGGCCAGGTTGAGCCACTGGTCCGTCAGGGTGTCGATCTCCTGCCGCAGCTGTAACCACTGCTCTCGCTTCTGGGGGCCCAGCAGACCTGCAACCCCACAGCACGTTCCTTCCTTCATGCATGGTGAGTTGTAAAGGCTTCGCTTTGCTTTGCTTTGCTTACATGCTCAGTTGCAACAGTCTACAGAGTTTACCTGAAGTTAAGGGTCTGTTACAAAAGAATCTGATACCATTTAAAAAGGATATCTGCATTACATTTAACAAAGGACAAGGGCCTGTTCAAAATGGGGTGATGACATTTGGGGACAAAATTTGGTAATAAAATATGCATTTTATAGAAAGAAACATGTTTTGAAAAATGATAAGTCTGCTGAAGTATAAGCTACTGCTGTTAATTAAAAGTTTGAAATAAGCAAACGTTTGGAAAAAAAGGGGGATTGTTGAGCCCTTCACATAGTCTAGCCTTGAAACCCAAACTGGCAGGATATTGGCAGTGATAATACCGTTTTCAGACTTGCTGAAAACCAAAATGGGTTAGGTTGATACTGAAGCTGATATTTTACATTAAAAAAAGGACATCATATTTAACTAAATGCAAACATTTTCATAATCAATCCCTGTATAGACAACCAACTTTCATCTGCTATGACCAGTACAAACTGACTGAGCGAGAATCCAGTAAAAAAATTTTTTTTAAAAATGGTGTAGACCAAATTCAGTATGTACCCTGCAGGGAGATCCGATCTGATACAACTCCAAAAGTCGAGGCCAACAGCCTAGAAAACATACTGTACACGAGAGAGAGAGAGAGAGAGAGAGAGAGAGAGAGAGCGAGCGGGCCGAGAGAGAGAGAGAGAGAAGAGAGAGAGAGAGAGAAGAGAGAGAGGAGGGGGGGGGGGGGGGGGGGGGTGGGGGAGGCCTAAGACAGGACGGGGGACAACGTACCTCCCACGTTGTTCCTGTAGCTGGAGTAGAGCTCCTTCATGCGGCGGTACCTGAAGGCCAGCTTCCTCATCCAGTCCACGCCGCCCCTCACCCCTGTGGCCAGACACAGGTTGGCGTTGTTGGCTGCTGCATGGAACCCGTCCGTGGAGAAGTTGTAGTTGCTGCCACACCAAAGTCAGGGAGATAACACTATTCGTTTGGGAAGGTGACCGAGTCTCGTTACTTACTACTACTACTGCTACCATACAATGTCTTTGTAAAAATAATTACTAGTTTCATTACTACTGCAACACAATCTAATGTCCTTGCAAAAATAACAACTAGTTGTTTCATTAGTACTGCTACTACGATCTAATCTAATGTCCTTGCAAAAATAACAACTAGTTGTTTCATTAGTACTGCTACTATGATCTAAAATAACTAGTAGTTTCATTATTACTGGTACTACGATCTAATCTAATCTAATGTCTATGCAAAAACAACAATTAATTACAATGTAATTGTCTATAGCTGTACCACAGACGCACGAGACTAAGAATTACCTATCTAAAACAGTCTGAATGAAAACATGATTACAATTCTCTCTATAAAAACATGAAAGTAAATAAGAAAGTAAATTTGAAAATGTCTGTAAAGGACTGGTCTTCTTTGCTTCAAATCATGTAAGACTATTGTTTGTTCCATTATTTCCTGCATGACACACCCAAGTACTTTTATCAACAATGCAGACAAGCAATATGGATTTTCATTATTGTCTGTGACCTGGAAAAGGGCAGGCTGTGCTAAATTCAAATCCCCCAGGACAAAGACTGCCTGGAGTTTCAGTGCCGTGTCCCATAAACTCATCATGGAGTTTAAAATATATTTTAAAAAAAGGAAGTCAAACCTAATCATAGACAGTCCTGAGACAAAGACCGAGTTGTGTACTTTACAAAAAAAAAGAAAAAAAAAGGCAGCGCATACCGTTTTATCACTATGAAGTAACTCACCTTAAATCCTGACCATTGTCGTCTGATGATACGTCATCTATATGAACTTGATCACACTCCTGAAAAAAAACAACACATGTACAAATTGTTTGTCAGCTCCATTTGGCTCGTTTAGTTGACGGCTGTGACAGACCGAGGGAGGGGAATAAGAAAAGAAGAAAAAAAACCTCTAGTTACAATTTTGAATTTCACCTGTCATTTTTAATCATGCACAGGTACATAGATCTACGGATTGCAGTCATCTTTGAATTTTGAACAAACGTAAACAGAATATCATGGGTTAAAAATTTTTTTTTTAATTATTATTTCTTTTGGGTAGCTCTACTTGTTTTCGGTTTGCATAGTTTGTTGAATTTTCAGAGTATTTTTTTTGAAGGTTATAAAACTACTCCCCCCCGCCCCCCAAAAAAACACCCCCAACTACAACAAAGTATGTTCTTTCGAGCCAGAAGGCCCATAGAGCCGGAGCTTATCCCGGTTTCTGTAGCGTTAAGCGAACTGATGGTTTTTCACCACCCCTGTGACAGGACGCTAGTCTGTCGCCAGATACTTCCCCAGCGGAGCTGGTACCCACTTGTACACCTGGGTGGAGTGAGGGAGGAAAATAGGAGTAAAGTGTCTTTCCCAAGGACACAACACCGAGCCGAGCGGGGGATCGAACCCGCGACCTCTGGATCACGAGTTGACCGCCTAAACCACTCGACCACGGTGCCTCCTCAACTACAACAAAACAACAACAAAAAAACACTTAAGGAGGGAGGGGCGGGAGTGAAACGGGAAAATATAAAGTGTGTGCGTGCGCGCACGCAAGCGTGTACATATGTGTGCATGCACATGACAATGAAATAAGGACCCACGTACTTTATGAGTGCATGCGAGTTGTACATGTAATACTCAGAGACGGCCCCCTAATCTGAACCCATTCCATAGCTCCCAGGAGAATACACACACACACACACACACCCCATGTACAGTGCGTCACGGTGTCCTAATGTTGACACTCTGCATTAACTGGTTGACTCATGGCAAACCCGCCCTGAATTACCACTCCAAGAAGTACTAGGACCTCGTGTGTTTTGCTAAGCTGAGGAGGTGTAATTGTCTCCTTCCTCTGTTAATAACCCAAGACTTCTGCGAGCCAGCCCCCCCCCCCCCCCCCCCCCCCCCCCCCCCCCAAAGAATACACACAATACACGAAGGTAGCTATGGCCAATTTTTTTTTCATGAAAGTAAGTTTTTGTTGAATCTTTGATACATCAATTTTAGAATGATGGAGAAGTTCTTCAGTGGTCACCTGCATTTGTTTTCCTCTACTACTATTTTTTTTCTGAATAATGTCTACTGCTTTATGACAGCTTGTGCTCGCTAGGTTGACAACAGCAGGAAAGGCTACTATTACTACAAAACAACAACAACAAAAGTGATTCCCAATTCAGGAACTCCTTCCTCTCTGTCGTTATAAAGGCTTACTCCAGACAAGAACGCTAAGAATACTGCAGGGGTGGGCCAGCCTAGTGGGTTAGAAGCTCATACTCGTAATAATTCTGAGGGTGACTGAGGGTTGGGGTTGGAGCCTCTGCTGAGAAGCCCAATCAAGGGAATTTGTTTCCCTGGACTTTTAACAATGGATGGTACTAACGCCACTGCCCCATAAGACCTTCGGACGAGGCTACGAACGGAAATCCTGAGTGTGAACACATGTATTCAAAACGTATTGCAAACATATCAAAGCCAGTCTGCCTAGGGTAGAAGGCGAGCGATGGCCGGTGGTGTGGGTGACGCAAACATACCTAGCATGCACCCTGCTACCTGGAGAGGGATGGGCTGCGTTACGTTAATATATCCTACGACACACTGCATGAAAAAAATCAGAGCAATGGCCCCAACGACTTCTTTAAAAAAAAAAGTCAAGTGAAATCAGTCAAGTCTACTGTTCAGAGGGCAGTTTTGCACAAAAGGACAAGAAGGATACAGAGATTCACTACCGACTACCACGTCTGAACTGTTGTAAAGGAATGTGTACCCTTCTTTGTGCTAAAGCATTATTTTTTACTGTACTGGAAACCCCCCTCCCCAAAAAGAAAGACACAGAGGCTAAGTGAAGCAGACTTAAAAGGGGTGCTTGTATAGTCTGCCCAGCCCTCTCTATTCTTTCACACACACACACACACACCACGTGCGCGCTACTCTGCTAAGTAAACCAGTCTATCAAAATACAAGGAACAAAAAGATGGGGCAAAAGCTGATAGGAAAAAGATGTGAACAAAAAAAGGGAAAGCAAGGATGGAGGGAAAGACAGTAAGGGGAAAAAAGATGGAAAAATAAGACAGGAAAAGAAAATAACGGGAAGAAAGGACAGAAAAAGGCACACACAACAAACACACTTGCGAGTGCATTATCACCCACCTACACACACTTTCTCTCTTACACACACAACACCAACACACAGTCCTCTCTCTCTCTCTCTCCACTTCTACACACACACACAGAAATAAATGATGCAAATCTCATTATCGGGGTAGAGGGAGGTGGGGGAGGGAGAGGAGGGGAGGAGGGGGGAGGGAGGAGAGAGAGAGAGAGAGAGAGAAGAGAAAAGGGTAAGGGGTGGGTGTAGAGTGGGTGGGTGGCGATAGAGGCAAGCGGGCGGGTAGACAGGCAGGCAGGCAAGCTACACTATTTGCACACAGCGGATAATCAGTCAGCGCCATGAGCTGTCAGGCCCCTCACCCGACAGCCTGGCGCGACACTGCAAACATCAAACACTGTCCTCCTCCTCCCCCCCTCCACCCCACTACTGCAATCACCACCTCCCTCCTTCCTTCCTTCGGGTATACCTCCCTCCCCCCCCTCTCTCTTCTTAGACACACACACACACACAACCAGCTCTAGACATTTTGCTAGTTCCTTTTTTTTCCTTCTCATTTTTAAAGATATTTCCTTTATCTATTATTCTTTTTACAAAACTCTATTCTACCTGTGGATTCTGATGGCGGTCTGAATTTTTGGATGCCGCAACTGCACAGAGTGTGTGTGCGCGTGCGTGCGTGTGTGTGTGGAGAGAGAGAGAGAGAGAGGGGGGGGGGAGAAAATATTGTGTGTGACAGGCGACAGTCCCTAACCACATTCACAGCCTCCCTAGTGACTTCCCGTTAGTAGTCAGATTATTAACTGAATCAACTCGCCGAATTTCGCTGTATACAAAAACTACTTTTTTTGAGCTAAGAACCACGAGCACGCGCGTGTGTGTGTTATGAGAAAGGCGGAGAATGAATAATCAAGCTACAGACAAAGAAAAAGAACACACACACACACACTCACACACACACACACTGACGTACCTCTAAATCGTTGAAGAAGAGGTGGGTATCCGCCAGGTTGAAGATCATCTCCTCCATGCGTAGTCCCAGTGACACAGAGGCCGGTGGATCCTGAAACACACAGACAGACACACATGTATATACTGTATACATGAAGCACACACATGTATATATACTGTATACATGAAACACACAGACAAACACACACACATGTATATACTGTATACATGAAACACAGACACACACATGCATATACTGTATACATGTACCACACTGTGTTGGATAGACCTGGCCCTGCATACTCGTCAAGTCAAAGTCAAAAACACTTTAATCATCCCATGAAGGGTAACTTAAATTACTATCTAGTCTGCTGTGTTGCACTGTTCCTATGGGAGATTTCATACATCAGTCAGTCGCTTTATCCATCAATCCCTACCACCTTTCTCCTTTTTAGTTCCGACCGAGTTTCCTGAAGATCAAACAGAGAATGTGTGGAATATCCCATGTGTATTCTGCGACCCCCCCCCCCCCCCCCCCCCCACACACACACACAACATAACCAAAAAAACCCCAAGAAACCCCCACATCTCTTCGAAACAAAAAGTCCCAAAAGAGCTCATTTAACTTTTGGGGAGACCATGATAGTTGGCGTAATGTGTGTCTTCTAACACACACACACACACACACACTTATCGAGGTCGATTTTTACAAGTATTTTTTTCTAAGCCAAGATGCGCTCATTTTGATGGATTCCGATATCATTTTAGTCAGTACTTCTTCATCACAATGAACGTGTGTGTGTGCGTGCATCTGTGCATGCATGTGTTTGTATGCATGCGCGCGTGTGAGTGAGCGAGCGCGTGCACTATGCTCGTGTATTCTTACGTTCACTAACACTACTTCCCTTGCTCTACCTGCATTCAACTTTAACGACGGTGTGGTAGCCATTCTCATAGAGTGTATTGCGCCCTGCTACACAGCAGAGCCTTTGTGCGCAGAGCAAGGTGCTAAACCACCGCCGTTCACCATCATGATTATTTGATGGTCATTAACTCTCAGCCCTGCGCCATCAATTCCACATCAAAGCGAACCTGCCCATCCAGTTCTGCCGAGAGACGCTGAAAGCATTAGTCTCCGCACAGTCACTGACTGTATGCAGCAATCATATCGCGAAGTTTCCGACACTGATAAAAAGTTGGATCATCATGGTAAGCTCCTAAAGCATGCTCTGTCAGTCGCTGTGTGTGTGTCTGTCTGTGTGTGTCTGTCTCTCTTTTTCTCTCACACGTGTGTGTGTGTGTGTGTGTGTGTGTGTGCGTGCGCCCGCGTGCCATACAAGTGAATGACTTTAAAATGATTTTGAAAAAGATTACAAAAGTATGGTTAAAGATAGTTATGTACGTACCACACACACGTACCACTATACCATAATTCACAAGCACACATTTCATTCTCTCTCTCTCTCTCACACACTCACACACACACACACACACCTTTGCTGTGTGCACTTGCGCAAAGGCAGGCACTCTATCTGATCACAAGCTCTTCCCCCGTTTCCCATCTCACCTCTCCCCTACCCCTTCCCCCACCCAATCTTTCTTCCTCTCCCTCAGGGCTCCAGTCCCAGAAAATGAAGTAAAGGAAAAAGAGAGAGAGAGAGAGAGAGAGAGAGAGAGAGAGAGAGAGAGAGAGAGAGAGAGAGAGAGAGAGAGAAGGAAATAATGATAACAGCAGATGTTTCGCTATCAAGCAGTTCCGCATTTTGTTCTGATCTCCATGCGGTTCCGCTTTTTTTCATCCATCTTTTTCCCTGTCAGCTCTTATCGGCACCGTATCTCTCGCTCTCTCTCTATCCCCCACCCCACCCCCTACCCCCCAATCTCTTTCGACTTCCCCAATCTCTCTTCCGTCTGGAGTCTGGCGCTAGATTTTGTGGGTAAAAAGCAAATGTCACCTCTTTCGGGAGCCAGTCATTGCAGTCAGTCATACATACACAGCAGCGCGCAATCTTATCGTTCCTGACTTTTCAACATACACCGCTTAGGTTTAAAAACGCGAGGTTTTAGAACAACTACACGACTATCCGGAGTTTTCCTCCTAAGAATGATAAATAATGTATGAAAAGGCCATAGAATGAACCCGGGTTTTTCTCTAAAGGAATTTGATATAATGTTAAGGTACGGAAAGGGTTATTTCCATCAACAATAGCTGTTGTCTGACCGCTCGACGAAGAAGAATGGTATTTCGATTATTCTTTTTAGAATTTGGGTCTTGCTCCTCTTAGACCCCCCCCCCCCCCCCCCCCCATTTTTTTTTGTTGGCTTTCCTTGGTGTGATGCCACAACCTTCAATGTTCAGGTGTAAAGACATGTTACGCGTTGTGTCCAGGGTCCAATTTATAAGATAGGTGTGTTGATTTTTTTCCCTCGTTCCCCTTCCTTGCCTTGTCTAGAGCTCCGAGGTTCACCACTGGTGAGATGTTTGCGTATGCAGCCGTGTCCACCCTCCATTAAGGTAGCCACATTCCGACTTAATAATAATAATAATAATGTATGGAATTTATATAGTGCTGAATCTTGTAAAGCAACAAATCAAAGCGCTCAGATGATTTTTTCCCCGAGGATAATGGAATAAGCACTCAGGTGCTTTTTTTTTTTTTTTTTTTTACACATCCAGTCCCCGTGTGTATGCGGTTTTGTAAATTGTGTCATCTGTTCCCACCGGTACACAATGGCCTACTCTTTCGAAAAGCGGAACAGGATTTAACGTGTGCGCAAGATGTTCTGCATGGGTTCGCACACGGGGCCTCGGTTTATAGTCTCATCCGAAGGACTTTGACATTCAGTTCGAATTTTTTTTTCCGACTTGGGAGGATATTTTGTCAATCTGTATACCATATATACCCTGCCTTGACTTTTCCGCGAGATTTTGCGTGTGCAAACGTGGTTTTTAAATTTAAAAAAAAATGTAATCCACCATTAAGGTAGCCATATTCTGACATCGGGGATACTTTGTCACTTGGAATACCATGCACCCTGTCTTGACTTTTCCTTTCACCCCTAGCGTTGGGATACTGCAATCTTAGTCTTCAGGAAGTCATGGGCAATTGATATGAACACCAGTAGTACAATATATAGTTCAATGGGTGGATTTGAGATCTGGTTAAGTTTTAGAGAAATAGGTTTATGTACTGCAAAACTAAAAAAGAAAACAACAAACTGTGACGAGCTGTGCCATTTACATGATTCGTTTTGTTGAGAGAATCGTTTGTAAGTACGATCTAGCGTATTCCATGTTCTCTCTCTCTCTCTCTCTCTCTCTCTCTCTCTCTCTCTCTCTCGTACTATGTAGATCTGCTAGTTCTTGATGCAAATGTCTGATACTGTTGCCGCTAGACTGTTATTTCTGCTACATTAGTTAAATTCATTATGAAGTATGTTGATACTCGTACCTTTGTAATCCAACTTCAAAAAGGGGTTAGGGCCAGAACCCAGTCAACTTCTGATTCCGATTCCCTTCAAACTCAAGTGTGTGTGTGTGTTGGGGGTGGGAGGCCGGGGTGGTGCCTGGTGTATGCGTGTAGGAAGAGGGGTGGGGGATGGGGGTGGGAGGGACATCTGTCAGAGCAACTTTTGACAGTTTCGATAAAAAACGGTACCACTACCAGCACCTTCCGCTAGCCCTGGAATAACAGAGATTTAATGGAGTAGTCTGCCTGCGCTCGTGGTATATTATCAAAACACACCGCCTCGGTTACGGCAGCTTCTCTCTCTCTCTCTCTCTCTCTCTCTCTTTCTCCGATCTCTCTTACTCACACACACACATTTTCAAAACACAGCTTCAGCCTCTCTTTCTTTCTTTCTCTGTCTGTCTGTCTGTCTCTCTCTCTCACACACACACACACACACAAACGTATATTTTCAAAACACCTCTCTCTCTCACACAGGAGAAAAACGAAAAACCAACACCACCGCCACCACCACACAGCTCCCCCCCAACCCCACCCCCTAGTAAAAGTGAAGGCAGCTCGGCTACGCTAGACCCTAGCTACTCCCTAGGGAACGCCGGCAGGGCCGCAGCGTTTTTAGCAGATTAATCCGCGGGAAATTGTATTAGGCTGCGAGGGAAAGGCGGGAAATAATGCGCGACTCGAGTCCAATTTGCTCTTAGTTGACAGTGATTAGGAACCTCTACATTTTCAATTACTCCGCCTTCCCCCTGTGGCGCGGGGCTTTGGCGGGCGCAGGGGCCTATGGGAGTAGAAAGGGAGGGAGGAGGGTAGGGCAGGAGGGAGGGGAAGGGAGGAGAAAGTAAGATAAGGGGGTGGGTAGGTGGGGGTAGGGGTGGGGGGTGCCTTTGCTGCTAGATTCTGATGCTGTTACGGCCTCTCCTCCATCATCACCTTCATCACACCTCCTCCTCCTCATCCTAGATCCCCCCTCCCCACAAGTCTTTCCAATCCCTTTCTTACCTAACGACCCCTGCAAAGCTTTCACAGTGATCACAACAGCCCCTCTGTCTGTCTTGGTGGCTTTTTCTTTCTTTCTTTTTTGGTGTTGGTTGTTTTTTTTTTAAGTTATTTATTTTTCCCCCTTTCTTTTTTTTTTTCCATTTCGTTCTTTTCCTCTCCCTCTTCTTCCTTTTCTTTTCTTTCCTTTCTCACACACACAGACACACTGGCCCCCTTTGTCCTCTTCTCGTCAGCACTGTTTCTTCACGCCTCCACCAAAGATTCTCTCCGTCTCTGTCTGTCTGTCTGTCTGTGTGTCTCTCTCCAGGTTTTTTGCTCTCAACCAGAGGAAAAATACGTTCTGCTGTCTTCTTTTCTCCTTACTCCCATTTCTCGTGTATTTTTGGAGATAGATAGAGAGAGAGAGAGAGAGAGAGAGAGAGAGAGAGAGAGAGAGAGAGAGAGAGAGAGAGAGAGAGAGAGAGAAAGAGAGAGAGAAGACACAAAAATGAAACAAAAACAGCTATACTTCTAAAAGACACAATAATGGGGACACTGCACAAATGAGGGCGGGGTGTGAGGACAGACAGACAGACAGACAACAGAAAGAAACCAGAACACACACACACACAAAACACACACACACACACACACACACACACACACACACACAGGAGGCTCTTTCAGACGGCTTTCCACATTACTCACGCTCTTTATCTGCTGCCCCTTGGGACTCATCTAAATCTGGACGGGTTTTGTGTGTTTTTTAATTCCTCTTTTTTTTCCTTCTCCTTTCTCTCTCTCTATCCCTCCCTCGTTTAATCATTAGGACCGAGGATGGAGAGAACGGCCCAACGGAGGCGCAGAGGGAGAGGGAGGAAGAGAGAGAGATAGGGTAGTACCCTCATATCAACCCGCTTTTTTCTTCCCCCCAGCCCTTTATTCTGAACGGGTGGGAAAAGAATTAAGAGCCATCATTTGCACCTAGTCGCACATCCCCCCCCCCCCCCTTCTCTCTCTCCAGGCCCCCTCCCCTTCCTCTGTAGGGCGGCACTGTCTGTCTGTCTGTATGTCCGTCCGTCCGTTTGTCAGTCAATGTGTCTGCTGTGTATTTCTCCAGTTACGTTTTACTCCAGTTTTCAATCGAGTAGCCAGGAGCTTGTTTGTACCCAAGGTGGCTAACACGGAACTTTTATTCAGAACCGTGGAATCAACCTGAAATGGTTGTTGTTGTTGATGTTGTTCTGTTTCTTCCTAGTACTGTCCTAAAAGTTTTCTAAAAGATGTTTTGGTCTGGAAAACGGAAAGGAGACACACGCTTTTCTCTCTCCCTTTCTCGTATTTTTTGGTACCCAGGGCCAACCCCCACCCCAAGACGAAAAGAGCCTTTACTTCTGCCAAACATAATAACAGAACTTTGTAGCATCTTTGGGAAGAAGAGATGCGAGTCCACTTCCATGCAATACTCTTAGAATTGACTGAAGATATCCCTTGGAACAAAATTGTTCCTACCAGCAAGAGGGTATAACAGAGAATAAGAACAGAAGAATACACAAGTGTCAATCAATCAATCAATCAAATCACTCAATCATGGCGCTGACAGTTTATATCAGTGTTGCCATTATCTCACTGCGTTAAGACTTTAGCTTAGAACACAATGGTGGACATTATTACCAGAAGATGGAGGAAACGGTAAACAGATAAGGAGGCACTTGGACAAGCCACCATGGCGCAGTGGTTGGTGCGTTGGATTTCTAGCTGGAAGTTGTGGGTTCAAATTCCGTAAGAGTATTCGGTATGGGGGAGGGGAGGGGGGAGGGTCGGAATGCAGCCCGCTCCTACCCACAGTGAGTTTTTAAAAAAATATGGGTATACCTTGAAGACTGTCGCGCTTCACCCACTTTACCGATGCGATTGTTATCTAAAGAAAAAAAAGACCAGGAACACACACACACACCCACACCAAAAGAGTAGAAACAGGCCTCTGTCTCGTAAAAGAGGTAAGGGTCTGTCTCGTAAAGAAATCAGGAAAACAACTAAAAACCCATAAGATGGATATATATATATATATATATATATATATATATATATATATATATATATATATATAATGTAAAGGGAACCAAGTTTCCTTCTCCCTCTCTGAGCATCATTACATGCACACTCAACATCTAAACTTTTTACACACACACTACTCTCTCTCTCTCACACACATTTTTGACACAATGGGGAAAGGGGGTTAGAAAGTAACCACACACAAAAAACCCCACACACAAACCCACCACTCAATAAAAAAAATTTAAAAAAAACTCCCGAGAAAGGAAGCCAGATGAAGCTAACCCTGTAATTCACTGTCACTCTCCCGCCTGATTTGTACACTCTCTCCTGACGGCCCGAACTCCCCCCTCTTCGTGGGGAGGAAGGGAGAACTGAGGGACGTTTGACTACAAAAGACATCCCTCCCTCCCTGCCTCCCCTGTAATTTGCTCTCTACCAGTCAGCACGCCTAGCTCCTCTCCTCCTCCTCCTTTGAAGGCACCCAACTACATAGCCTAGGCCTACCTACCCCCGGCCCCTACCTAGACTAGACTCTACGGCCCAAAACTGGATGAGAGAGGGAGAGGGAGAGAGAGAGAGAGAGGAAGGGGGTGGGGAGGGGGAGTTAAAAAACAAGAGACAGAAAGAGAAAGAAGGAAACGGCCTTTGTCTGTGAAAACTATTGAGTGCCGACAACTGCTGTCAGTGAATGCTGGCTAGGTTGGCGGTGTTTTGTGGTCCCAAAGAAGCACTTTGCCACCCCCCCCCCCCCCCCCCCCCCCCTTTGTATTGCCAACCTTACTACGGCCCAGCAAGTCTTCCTCGTCGTCTTCTTCTTCCTCTACTACTACCTCCTATAGCACGCTTTCTACTATATACCCATCTTCTTCTTCTTCTTCCCCAAAATGCAGGCAGCGGGCCGTGATTTACGAGAGAAAAGGGGAGGATTGTAGACTGCTACAGCCATCAAGTCTTCACCACGCCATGCCTATACACTTGCACAGTGAAGGTATAGTATAGGCCAATGCCTTGCCAAAAGGATTTTGCCCTGGAGTGTCTGCGCCATACACACGCCTGCAAGCCCAAATAGTCCGTAACCAAAGGCCTGTCAATAGACCGTGGCCCCAAAAAGAATACCAATTATAAAAAAAAAGAAAAAAAAAAGAGGTAAGGGTGTCTGTTATGCCTGATTTCCTCGCCTGACGTTGTTGTCAATAGAAACGGTTTCAGATCGTCTGTGACCTGTGCGCATCTGTCATACTCTATCCATACTCTTGACAGTTTACTGCAAGTGAAAAAACACACCAATCCAGCAACAACAAAATAACCAACTCGAAACCTCCACAATCTAATGGCTCATTACTCTGCATCATCAGTTCCGAAGTTTGCCGTCGGAATAAAAAGACAGAATCACACACCCCCCCCCCCCCCCCCCAAACAAAACAAAACACACAAACAACAACAAAACCAACCAAACAACAACAAACAAAAAACCAACCCAAAGAAACAAAACCTCCCGCCACGAACTATAAAGACCCCAACCGTGGAACCGTTTTTCACTGGTAAGTCAACAGCCCCTCAGCCGAGTACAAGCAAATCTTCGGCCCTCCAGTTTGTTACTCAAAGTTACATGTCCCCTAGTTTACAAGATATGTCAATCCTTATTGCTACATGGTGACAGACTACAGTGCTTCCTTTCAGTTGTCATCTTCGTGGATTTGTAATGAGTACTACGTTCAAATCAGTTTACAACACAACCTCCAAAATGCATCAAATGGTTCATTTTCCTACACCAGGACCAATACATGACCTATGGGGTTACAAACGTCACGATTAATTGACTTTGTCTACACAAAGATGACTACAACAGGGGTGGGGGGGGGGGGGGGGGGGGAGCACTGTACCCCGTCACAAAATTTTAATGACTTCCAATATTTTGAGCCAGCAGTTCACAAAACACTCAAGGGGAAAACAATTCAAGAAAAAACGTTTCACATAAATGCCCGTTTCGCATAGATGCCAATACCCAGACTAACACTACATGTGCTATTGAAATCACTTGGACTAGAAGACATCGTAAAACTCGGATCATGGGACAGAAGCGGAGGAGGAGGAAGAAAGGGCAGAGAATCCTTTTGACAACTCACTTCAAAAGCAATGAGGCCAAAGCCTGCAGCAGAGGGCAACCTATCCATCAGAAGGCTTGTCAGACATAGGGACATTTTAACACTCTCTATTGCTCCATCTCACGACAGCTGGGATCGAATACAGATGGGGAACAACTTAAAGAGCTCAGAAACAATAAATCTGAATAGACGAGACCAAAAATAAAACAACAACAACAACAAAACCCATCCAAAAAACCTGCAATGGAAGGTGCCAATCTGATAGTTTTTGCGGACAAAACGCACGCTTTTCTGCTATTCACTATTATCACTCTGCTGGCTTGGCGCAGTTCACCCCAGTGAGAAGCAATCCGCTCGCAGACGTTGTGATTTATAAGCAGCTGACGTGCGGCTGGATTTTCCCAAGCCATCAGGGGAACAACAACGGGGGAAAAAAAGGGGGTCCATGTTCTAAAAACGACTAAATAACAATACCATTCTGCAGCCTGTTTGAAACGAAAGAACAAAGAGTGAATTGTGCTGGGGTTGTTAAGTCTTCCTCTGCTGCACACACACACACACACCACTGTTCTAGCTGACTTCGTACGAGGCTCGTGGCTGCCGAAAGTAAACCAGTATGACGAGATGGCTTTTTAAAGCTGTAAATAAACGAGCACGACGTGAGATTATTTCTTTTTGGAAGCCGTAAATAAACCAGTATGGCATGAAATAAACCAGCATAAAGTGAAATGATGGCTTTTTAAAGCCGTAAATAAAAACCAGTATGGCACGAGATGAAGGCTTTGTAAAGACGCAAATAACCAGTATGGCACAAGATGATGGCTCATCAAAGCCGTAAATAAACCAGTATGGCACGAGATGATGGCTTTGTAAAGCCGTAAAAAAACCAGTATGAAGTGAGACGATGGCTCATCAAAGCCATAAACAAACCGGTATGGCATCAATAATGATGACTCGTGACTGCCATAAAAACAAAAACAGTATGACATGCATAAAAGCCATATAAATAAACCAGTATGGCATGAGCAGATGGCTTGTGGTTGCCGTAACTGAACCAGCATAACATGCATGAGCTGATGATGGAGACTGTCTGCTCTGCTTGTGTTCCAACGGATGTCATCAAAACACAATACTAATATGCAGGCAGTGTCCTATAGTAACCTTTCTGAATATAACGAGTCAGCAACAATCCGTTATATGAGCTGTCAGCTTCATTTCATATCGATACACATTCTGTATAGATGAGCTAAACGTAAAAGTATCAAACTAAAGGCCTTCCAGCAACGGCAAAATTCAACCTAGTCTAACTGCTACTCCAAACACAAACCAAACCACATCATTCTCTTCAAGCTGATGACTGGATATAACAGTCAACAAACTTCCCAATGTCCGCAAATCTGGAGTAGGTAGGTTTGAGGTGTGCTCCTGCAATGAAGACATCAACACCTGCAGCAGCGCTGTCCACCTGACGACCCCTACACTACACTACAGGCAAGCAGCCTGGCCAGAACCCAAACCACTGATGGACAAAAGTTCCAAGGACCTTTAAGAGGACAGAGCTGCTGTCAAGCCGAGCCACTAAATCTCCCCCACCTTGCTGAACATCGACAATGAAGAAGGCAGACCTCCTATATGACATGTAGCATCTCTCTCGAGGGAAGACAGCAACTTTAGTTTTCTTCTTCTCCCTTCTTCGTCTTCCAGACATGACATTGCAGATAGGTCACTTGCCTCATTTGTTTCAAGCTTCGGAAACCAACAGGACAAATTTTTGATACGATTTATCACAGCCTGCGACCTGTGTGTGTATACTTTTTTTTTTTTTAATTCATCCCCCACCAGTGACGTATGCATTTTACAATCATCAGAGAGGCTTTGCGAGTGATTCATCATCTCTGTAAAAATCTCACATTAAAACATCTCCTGCCTCCAGGGAAGCGCACCCCCAGCCTCCCCTCCCCTCTCCACCCACACACCTCCTTCTGCTCCATCCCTTTCACAACCTGGCTTCGTTTTCCTGTGAGCTCATACATGTATAGGAGGAGATGAGAGAGCCTTGAAGGCCGTGCAGTTATGAAGTACAGGATTTTCCTCTTGCTTTAAACAGATCTAGATAGATATCCAGAAAGGAAAGAGTTTCCTCTTCATGGGTCCCCTGCCAAGTAATTGTTCATGGGTCTCGCATAGCAGTCTCTTTCACCTCTTAGAAAATGATAAATGTTAACTTTAGCTGTTGTAGTTGATACTGTCAGTTTGTGTAGCTGTGGATTGCGCCCACACTCTTACAGAAATGTTGCATTTTTTTTTTTTGGCTGTTGCTACTATCCTTTTGTAGAATGAGGTTAGTGTTATCCTCACAGTATGTATAACTATATACATGTCTATTGTACTAAAATGACAAGACATTTGACTCCACCCCCCTCCAAAAAAAAAAGTTGGTTTCCCCCTGAAACAATACAGAGTAATGATTTATATATTACATACCTTGGGTTGAGGTCAACATTCAATGCCAAAGGAGGCTACAGAAAAAAAGTACAAGAAAGAATAAGAAATTGGGTAATATTATCTGAACAAGTTTTATAAAAGCTCATTTTAAATCCAGACCAAAAAAGTCAACATTCGTTTAACAAGTGTCTGGCCATTGACCTACAATTTTTATTTTATTTTATTTTTTTTTTTTTGGGGGGGGGGGGGGGGGGGGGGAACCCACCGAAACCAACAAAACAAAAAAAAACCCTGACAAACAAACAACTCCCAAACCAACTCCGCCTATGTACGTGTTCAAGAATCAAGACTGCAAGCAAAAGCAGAATTCTCTCTCTCTCTCTCTCTCTCTCTCTCTGGTCTGACCTAAAAAAGGGAAGTGACAGGATTATTGAGTCAGTTTCCCCTCGACGCATGCATAGCATAACTGGGCATAGCTAAGCATGGCAAGGAAACCCAAGCTTTCAATGAAGCGCTTGTTTGTTGTGGTCCACTTCTGAGAATGTGCACACGCGTCAGATCACACTGTGGCAAGGTCCTCAAAGCGACTTTCTCTCTCTCTCTCTCTCTTGGTCACACAACCAGACTGGATTTGAAAATAACCACCACCTTTCATATCATCCATCTTGTTGAATACTTTACTCCGTAAAGCTGTACTCTTAAGAAAATCGTTGATGAAATCGCTGTGTTCATTGTTTAAATTCCTGCAGGCAGTCAAAGTGGGCTACTGCAGTAAATAACAGGGCATATTGCCAAAGCGTTGGTATTTTTATTACGATCACCAGAACAAACAACATATATTTGTTTAATTTTGGTTGGGTTATTTTTTGGATGCAGGAGAAAGCGAAGGGCACACGGGGGAGGGGTTGGAAAGACAAGAAATAAACAAAAAGTTGACAAAACAACAGCAAAAGAAAAAGCAGTTGGGGTTTAAAAAAAAAAAAGCAGTCAGGACATTTTCAGCGCAGGATTTCAGAAGAAAAGCACACACACACACACACAAATACACCGACAATTCCCACGAGGAAAAAGCTGTGCCTGGCGTCTTGTGCCTTTATTCTCTTAATTGGGCGAACTATTGTGCTCTCTACCTCCCCACCTCTCTTGGCCTAAAAACAGATGCCTCGAGGGCTAAAGACACCTGCTTTTCTATTCTGGACACCCAACTGACAGATCCCATAAACTCTCTCTCTCTCTCACTGTGATGTTGCTGATGGCTGTGGCGACCTGTGTGTTTTGCCAATGATTAGGGACGGTGTGTAGTGATTCATCATCTCTCGCCTCTCCACAATACCATTCTTTTCCTCTCCCTAGAGACACCCCACCCTTTCCCCACTCTCTCTCTCCCTTCCCATTTCCGACAGAACTTGCATATGCATATGCGATCCTTTCTTTCTTTCTTTCTTTCTCGCTTTTTTAAACCGTGACTGCATTTATCATGTCAAATCTTTCCGCTTTCTCTTTTCTGTCTTTCTTTCTTCTTCTTCTTTTCTTTTAAATCGGGACTCCTGCCAAAGTTGTTTTGTTTTGTGTTGTTTCGTTTCTTACACGTCTCTGACTGGCATTGCGTGGCTCTTTATTCCAAGGTGTCACAACCCGCGATGTACAGGAGGAGGAGGAGGAGGAGATCAGGATTACCAGACCAGGAAAGATTTATGTCGATGGATACTATCCCTAGCTAGTTAAATGGGAAACTGGAATAATAGTATTCAGAATTTCCCCATGGGGGGGGGGACCTATCAGTATAAATAGCATCCCCACATTCTGGAAATTCTGTGCTAGAAATTTCATCTTTTCTATCACTTTCCTTGTTTCTGCCTTTCCTTCCTGTCACCTCCTCCTTGTCTGTTTTCTGCCTTCTTGGTGCATTCTCCTGCCTTTGTTTTCCCCCACAGAAAGACTTAAAAGATAACATTTCTCTCTTGTGCCGAAGTCGGATGCGCTGGGCCTGACTTGAAGAAGTAGTCAGAATGTTTTGTACACTGATCACTACTTAAAGCATGTACCAATCTTACAAGAACAGAGGACTGCTTCTACCAAACATGCACTTGACACGAGCGTTAATCAGAGAGTGCATCACCAGAGACCAGCATCAGAATCAATGACTCACACCTACGGGAGGGAAACATTTATGCGCGCTCAACACATCATTCATTCATACAACCAACCATCCATTCGCTCCATTCAGATTGTTCAGAAATCTTCGGAAATCCACCCCCCCCCCCCCCCCCCCCGCACACACATACAGACACAAACAACAAACACACACAACAAACACACAGAACAAACAACCAACCAACCAAACGAGAAACAACCAACAAACCAGAACTTAAATCAACACGAAACCCACCACCCAACCAACGAAAACCAACCAACAAAAAAAACAATCCAACCAACCCAAACAAACGACACACACACACACAAAAAGCCTAAACAAACAAACACACACACAAAAAAGCCTAAACAAACAAACACACACACACACAAGCAAACCACAACCACACTTGTATACAGGTTAGCAGACAGACATCACGCCTGACAGAGCCAGACAGAAGCCCAGTTGGCCACGGGCTAACAGTCGGATGAACGCGGCTCACGCTCCATTGACGTGTGGTGCCAACATGACATAAGCCGTCTGGCTGGCTGTCTAGCTAAGCTGTCTGGCTGTCTGTCGGCTTTGCCTGTGTCGTGTCCTGCGTGTGTATACAATGTACACGTGTGGCGTGCCTTGCAGCTTGCCGCTTTAATCACAGCACGCAGAATGACTGTCAATGACCTCATCTGTGGTCTTCTTCCTGTCAGCCTCAGAGTAATAAGATGGGAATATTCTGACTTGAGAGAGAGAGAGAGAGAGAGAGAGAGAGAGAGAGAGAGAGAGAGAGAGAGCTGACTTGTGAGAGGAGTATTGACTTGAGAGAGAGAGGAATATCTGACATGACAGAGGAATATCTGACTTGCAGTGGTCTGCTTCAGCTATTAGAAGCCTGGAAATCAGCGCCGCCAGGAACTTAATGTGTAAGAACAGACTAATGAGAGCGAACGGGATCGGTATGGGATATATATATATATATATATATATATATATATATATATATATATATATATATATATAAAATAAACGCTACACCCCTTACTGAAAGGAAAATTGAGTATACACGATAGTCACAAATCACGAGTCATAACAGCAGCTCTCACTAAGTACACCAAGTACTTTGTATTTTGTCTGCCTTGTATAAATAAAGAGCGATTTTTTCCTAAATAGTAATGGCACTCCCCTCTGTGAAAACTATAAACAATGACAATCTAACTGCACAGGGTGGGTTGTAGTATTTTTAAGGAATAAACTACATACTCTGAACGGGGGAACTTCAAAGACGTGTGTGTGTGTGTGTGTGTGAGAGAGAGAGAGAGAGAGAGAGAGAGAGAGAGAGAGAGAGAGAGAGAGAGAGAGTATGTGTGTGTGTGTGAGGGAGAGTGAGCGAGAGAGAGAGACAGAGAAACGCCTCACGAGTATACCATTCTCTTTTTTCTTCTTTTTTTTTTGGTCTCTGCACAGAAAGCCGATGACCGACGATTACACAGTTCCTTTCCGATAGCTGTGAACATGAACAAAAGAAACATCTGTTGACAGATGGCATCACTGATACAAGTGTCGGTTTTTTGTTAATGTTTGTTTCTTATCGCAAAACATGTGTTTGTGATTCATCCATCCTCTTTATCCTCCTAACCACCAACCACACCTAACCCTTGCCGGGCCTCTCCCCCAGGACACCGGTCTCCCATCCTTTACTTTATTTAGCACAAAGGAGGAGGAGGAGGAAAAACGTTAATGCATCCAACCATCTCCTCAAGGATTTTTCCTCTCTAAAGATCCTGAAACATGCAAGTTCGCACCCGCCCGCGTGCGCGCGCGCACACACACACACACAGAGTAACTCCATTTCCAAAAGTTTTTTCCTTCCTGTTAAGCGCCCTAACATTTTTGTTTCTAAACCGTAGTGGATCTTTGTAAACTATCCAATCTCAAAGATCTATAGACAATATTTTGTTGTTTTTCCCACTAGATTACAGATATGGAAAAGGAACCTTGGGTTTTCTCGAAAGTATGGAATAAAAGTTCGTTTCATAAAGCACAAGAAAACCTGAGATCTCAGGGGTGGTGTGAGTGTGAGTGAGGGGGGGGGGAGGTTCCCTGAACCTCCACGTCATCCATAACACAAACACGTGACTGCCTGTCATTTTTTTTTTCTTCCAGCAGAAAAAGATGGCAAACCCTGGTGGCACTGCGTTGGAGCTCCTACCGTCGACAGCGGCGACGGAGACAGGTAGATCAGCAATCCGAGTTTAACATGAATTTATATTACCAGAAGAATAAAGTTCCCAGCAATAACAAAAGCAACAAACTTCCCAGCAATAACAACAACAACAACACACACATATCAAAGATAATAATGCGTGCTTCTGAATCTCTGTTAAAAATCATGTGAAAAACACAACCTTTGGCATAAGATCCATACGATTCAGGCTGTTGAACGAGTTCACACTGAGGCATGATCAGAACTATTAACATAAAAAATAGTTCCAATTCCAATCAACAGAGAGTATACTACGTACTATTTGCTTTTCATTCAGATACGGCAGATAGAGATAATCACATCCCAAATTATTTGTTCAAAATCCTAATTTTTTAAAAGGAAAAAATGGCAAGGGTGATAGGCTAGATGAAGGCTATTTCAGACGAAGATTCCTGAATTAGTAGTTCCTGAATTAGCGTGTCATGTCAAGGTGACAGCGGCTGTCAGTGCAGGCTGGCTGATGTGGCGCGGGCCTCAGCTGACACTGAATCACATGCACAGCATGGGGACAGAGTGACAGAGACCGCATCATCATCCCCCCTTTCCACTGTCACTACACAAAAGGCCGCGTGTTTTCTCTTTCTCCCCCCCATTCATTGCCCATTGATTCCAAATTTAACGAGGTGACAGCCCTGACATGGCCTCTGTGGTCGGCGGGGCTATAAACAACAGGATTGGATTGGATTGGATTGGCCGACTGATTGAAACAGGACGAGTGAACGGCTTCGAACGCGAAAATCGTCTTTGTAAACAATGTAACATGTGAGTACGAAAGGCGAGGAGTTTCGTTTCATAATGGCATATTCAAAGTTTTCTGAGCTTCGGAAGAATGTCTTCTTACCTCACGAATACCTGCTGTATACGAGATCTATGTTAATATTTTGTCATTTATTCTCTTCTGACAAAAAGACGTTGTTAGAAGTGAGCAAATTTCTAGAGTCAAGAGTAAAGTTGCATGAAATGGATAGAAAAGGCCGACTACATTTCTGTCAGTGTTGTAAATGTTTTTGTTCAGGTAAATTATATGTACCTTACAGTTAATTTTGCTTGCTGAAATCTTCAAAGTCCCAAGAGGGGTCAAAAGCTAATTAAAACTCTCGAATCTTCCCAATCTACCAACAAATAAACCCAAAAAAACACAAACAACCAAACCCCCTCCTGCCTACTGGTGATGCATGGCGCACAGGGCCATTCCCCTAGCTGAACACTTGCTTTGCTATCCGCAAGATTAAAAGCGTGCTGAAGCCAGGCTGGTCACAACCTCCATCACAACATCCTAAAAATCCACATTGTAATTGTGTGTGTGTGTGTGTGTGTGTGTGTGAAAGAGAGAGAGAGGAGAGAGAGACATACACACACAACATCGATCACAGCATCCTAAAGAAAAAATGTGTGTGTATGTTTAATTTTTCCTGTATTTATTATTTTTTTTCGAGGATTATGGAATAAGCACTCACACGTGTGTGTGTGTGTGTGTGTGTGTTCCTTTATTTATCATTTCGAGGATAATGGAATAAGCATTTGTGTGTGTGTGCGCGCGCGTGCTCATGCGTGAGTGCGTGTTGCGGTGTGTGTGTGTATTCTAGCAATAAAACTACCGTCACAGATCAACCCCATTTCCAATCAAGTCATTCATCTCTCCGCCACTCAACCGCCCCCCCCCCCCCCCCCCCCCCCACACACACACACACACCACTTCCCCAATTTATCATGTTTAGCGTTTTCGGGTCTCCCAGGACAATAGTTAATTGTTTTCCATCTTTAATTAATCACTGCCTGCTTGTTTGCTGAGCTACACATTCGACAATCAACACATGCATTTCAGCGAAAGGAAAAAGGAAAAATCATCTGCATCCGTCTTGTGAAGGATTTTCCCCCTGGCAAAACATCCTGAAAAAGAAACACGCGTGTGTGTATGCGTGTGCACGCGCGAGCGTCACACACACACACACACACACACACACACACACACACACACACACAGCCCTTCTGGTGAGACCGATAAACCGAGGCCCAGTGTGCGAACGCAGGCAGCAGAACATCTTGCGCACACATTACAACCACTTCAGCCTTTCGGAAGAGAAGCCCACTGCGTGCCACTAGGAACGGATGACAAAATTATTTTTTGAAAAAAACACACCCAAAACTCGCGTGCACACATGTCATGTTTAGACAACATCCCCGAAGTCGGAAAATGGCAACCTTAATGGTGGGTTAAAAACCAAAAAAAAAAGGGTTGCATACAAAAAAATCTCAACATTCGTGAACATTGGAGCTCGAGTCGAGAAACGAAAAAAAACCACCCAAAAACCCCCTAACAAAAACAACAACAAAAAATATGGCAGAAACAGGAAAGATGCTGCTGAGTGGATGGAGTTAATTCCCTTGCCGGAAGTTGTTCAAAAAGCCCGTGATGGGAAGCATGCACTATGTGTGCGTGCATGTATGCGTGCTTGCGTGCGTGCGTGCGTGGATCCAAACGAACACAAGCTTGGCAAGGATATTTAAAAAGCATGTCTTGCCCGGGGTGACAGCAGCGATCACTGCCCCAACACTTCAGTGTTGTGCGAGCCGGCTGGGCCACAAGGACATAGCTATACTACACACACACACAAAAACACACAACAAACAAACACACACACACAAACACACTAGCAGCACACACACAGAAACATGCAGCACTATCTGGATGAGTTCATCAGCCTTGCCGAAGGCCAACATCCTATGACAGCCATGCACATGGAGCTGCATGTATGCCGCCTGACTGCGCGCGTGATCAAACGAACACACAGCTATAGCCAGCATCTACAAAAGCATGTCTTGCCCGGGTACAGCAGCGTCACTGACCCCAGCTCACTACAGTCGGCAGCAGAGCCAGGCTGGGCCACATAGACGAGTACTGACCCACTGCCACACACACACAGACCCACCAGCTACATAAACCCCACACCAACAACACACACACAGACCAGCCACACAGCACACAACCCACCAGCACACAGCCCAGCCGCCCCACATCAGACCCAGCCAGCTACATCGACCCAGGCCAGCCTCATCAGGCGCTTTAAAGCGCCTCATCAGACCCCAGCCAGCCTACACCACGGGGTGGACAGTGGTCACTCTGGCCCTAACTATATCCTTACAGGATCATCATACAACATACACTCCAAGTAGTTAGTCTACACTATTATTATTTTTTCTCCAAAACATCTATTCTTATTAATTTCAGCCCAATTTCAACAGGAACAAAGTGTCTGGTATCAAGTCTAGACTGCTGATGTACATTTTTTTAAAATAGAAAAATGTGTTTTACGATAAAAGTAACTTTAAAAAAAGGTTGGGGGGGGGGGGGGGGGGGGGGGGGGGGTTGGAAACTTTAGGAAATTATCATTGTAGTTGTTGTGATTGTATTTACGTCCCAGCGGTTATTTCCAACTTAGGGATTGTGAACTTTAGGAACACGGAGATACTGTGTTATACTATGCGTGGACAACCTAAAAAAAACCAACACTACACACACACACAGGAGATGCCCATTTCCAATTCTCTAACTGAACGCAGTTATAGCTATCAACAAGATTAACGTGCTTATCATAGCATCATAAAAATCTGTCCAATGTCTGCACCCCCCAAAACAAAACAACCCCAACAACAAACCACCAAACACAAACTAACAAATCACCCTCTTTCAGAAGCTATTCCATTTTGAGTTATGTGATTTTTGTTTGTTCCAGAAGCAAAGCAGTTGGTGGTGGTTAAATTGTGTGTGTGTATGTGTGCGCGCGCGCGCATGTGTGTGTGTCTGAGTTGTTTAAAATTCAGCATCAAAACTATCGATACAGAACCACCTTATTCTAATACACTTTCCAAAAGAGCTCATACACAGGCCGTTAGAAGCTTTTCGCTTACAGCTAATCCTGCAAATGGAATCACTCACAGCTTTACCTCCCCCCTCCCCCTACCCTACATCCAGAATATAATTTTCTTTACAACTTCTTTTCAAAACGACATTATACCCTCAGTTTAGAACGAGTCCGATATTTTGCCAAGAACACACTACACAGCAGTAACTGACGATAATAATAATAACAATACTAAACACGCCAAGCAACAGAATCATAGCGAACAACCCACCGCCCGTCCCCAGCCCCCAGGTTAAAGCAGACAGTCACAAGGCAAGCTTGCTTCATCGTCAGGCTAGTAGCCTCTTCTGCTTCGTTCATTAATTAAAACGAACACGCCTTTCGCCTGATGGACATGAGGTCTTTTCACTACGGGGACACACCACCACTGCTGTCAAGGAGGGCAGCTAGCAGCGCCAAGCTATGCCAACTGCTGTCAGGGCAGCTAAGCTGCCTCCAGCCATGTCGTGCAGCTGAAGGCTTCATCACAGCAGGCTGGCGGCCTCTGACAGGCAGCTGGCCCACCCACCCACCAGCCTCCCACGACTAGGGGTCCTCCTTCACGTCCGCTTAGGTTCCTCAAGACAAGACCACTAATAAACCCGCTTGTCTTCCTCCACCACACTCTCCACCACATGTCACAGTCGTGCCATGCCATGCCACTTCCCCTGACCTGACCTGACCACGTCACCCGTGCAGTCAACCAAGTCTGATGGAAAGAAGACGAGGAGGATGAGAAAAAAGTAGTAGTAGTAGTAGTAGTAGTAGTAGTAGTAGTAGTAGCAGCAGTAGCAGTAGTAGTAGAAGAAGAAGAAGAAGAAGAAGAAGAAGAAGACGGAGTAGAAGAAGACGAAATAGAAGGAAGAAGAAAAAAACGATGACGTAGAGGAAGAAAAGGAGGAAGAGAAAGATGAGGTAAAAGGAGGTAGGGGAAAAAATGAAAGTAGAATTAATAGAAAAAGTAGACGGATTCTGTTGAGTGAGATAAGCCTCAGGACTGGAGTGTCCTTCACTACCTCATCATCCCCCAGCCAAACCCCTCTCCTGTTTCAGGTGTGAGAGAGAGAGCGAGCGAGGCGAAAGACCCTGTCTGTCCCTTAACAGAAAAAAGCTTCTCCACACAACACAAAGCCTATCCCGTGTCATAGCCAGCAGCTCTAAGAGGCTTGTCATCTTCCCCCAGTCTCTGATCAACACACTGCCTGTCTGTCATCCCCCCTTCTCTTCCCTTCCCTTACAGCAACAGCGATGGCAGATAGGAATGATTGACGAGCCCCAATAGGCTAGGAAACTTTTCACGAAAAAATATGGTAATGATTTTGGCTGTCTTCTGTAATCTCTTAGCGCCTATCCGTCACAATTTAGTTTCAACAAGCCTACCTGATACTCGGCCATCTTGACTATGACGCCTATACATACAGCTTATAGACGAACTCAAAACATGCAGGCACTATTTTCGATTTTCTTATAGTCAATAAAACTTGTTCATTAGGTTTATGCTTCTTTATTTACCTCGATGCACGGTTAACATTGGCGCATACAGAATCCTACGTCTATGTCCATTAAATGCCCAGTCCCAACTTCTTAAATGCCCAGTCCCGTCTTCTTCAATGCCCAGCCCTGTCTCTTTAAATGCCCAGTCCAGTCTTCTTCAATGCCCAGTCTTGTCTTCTTCAATGCCCAGACTTCTTCAATGCCCAGTCCTGTCTTCTTCAATGCCCAGCCCTGTCTTCTTCAATGCCCAGTCCTGTCTCTTTAAATGCCCAGTCCTGTCTTCTAAAATGCCCAGTCCTGTCTTCTTCAATGCCCAGTCCTGTCTCTTTAAATGCCCAGTCCTGTCTTCTTAAATGCCAAGTCCTGTCTCTTTAAATGCCCAGTCGTCTTCTTAAATGCCCATTCCTGTCTTCTTAAATGCCCAGTCCTGTCTCTTTAAATGCCCAGTCCTGTCTTCTTCAATGCCCAGTCCCGTCTTCTTCAATGCCCAGTCCAGTCTTCTTCAATGCCCAGTCCAGTCTTCTTCAATGCCCAGTCCTGTCTATTTAAATGCCCAGTCCTGTCTCTTTAAATGCCCAGTCCTGTCTTCTTAAATGCCCAGTCCTGTCTTCTTAAATGCCAGTCCTGTCTCTTTAAATGCCCAGTCCTGTCTTCTTCAATACCCAGTCCAGTCTTCTTAAATGCCCAGTCCTGTCTTCTTAAATGCCCAGTCCCGTCTTCTTCAATGCCCAGTCCTCGTCTTCTTCTTTGGGTTGTTATAGTGATCATTAGCCGCCATGTGAATGTTGATGTTGTATTTAAATACAATAACTATAAGGTACTACCTGTTGTTGCTATGCTGATTATGTTGGTCATGTTATAGTTTTTTGTTCCGCGCTGTTTAAAGAATAACCCTCCATTTAAACCAATACCCAGTCTGCATAGTTTTTGATGCTTAGAGTGAACCTGCTTCCTAATTTTCAATACGTGGTTGCTTTAAAATGATTTTTTATTCGGGTGGGTTTTTCCATTGTCAGGCGGCATTATGAAACAGATGCAATTTTAGATTGCTCTACATAGCCCTGACTAGTGCATTCACATTAACGGTTCACCCACTGACATTTCAGATTTCTTTTTCTTTCTTTTTTTCATTCAATAAAGTACATTCAATTATCTAACCTCACATGACACAAACATTCGCTGGCTAGTCCTGGTATCAAATTCCAGTTTTGTGCAATCCTGCGAGAATTACAACCCTCCCCTCCCCCCCCCCCCCCCCCCCCCCCAACACACACACCTAACAAGAAATCCCTCAACAACAACAACCAACAAAAATCCTTGTGACAACAATGGCAGGCCGGCAGACAACCCTGTTCAACACAACCATTGTCACCTACTACTCGCTCTCTCTCGCGCTCTCTCTCTCGCGCTCTCTCTCTCTCTCTCTCTCTCTCTCTCCTCTCTCTCCTCCTCTCTCTCTCTCTCTCTGTCCTCCAGCATCCTCCTCCCTGTCCTATCACTCACAAATCCCCCTAACGTCAGTGACTGGCCTGTCTGTCCACAATGGAGCTGACAACACCACACAAGGACAATAATCACCGATGACGACAATACTGTGGGAAAATGACAACAACACACACACACACACAAATCCCCGTCACTTTGCCATTTCTCGCTTCATGGCATCCATTTCAATCACACACTGCTAGCCTAACTAGTTTCACGTAACGCCTGTCTTAGTATGCTTGTTGGGGGTGAATGGGGGGGGGGGGGGGAGGGGGGGCTATCTGTTCAGAGACAAAAGCCATCATGGCGCTTCACGACCAAATTTCAAGGCAACAACAACAAAAACAACCACCACAATTCTAAAAAACAAAAAAACCCCAACAAAAACAAACAAAACAAAAACGTCGAACCCAGAGAATGACAAGGGGCAGCCGCCATAGCAGAAGGGCTGACTGACAAGCGTGGCCATTAAAGGCGATTGTTTCCAGCTCTACAGAAAAACCAACAACCACCACCACCACCACCTAGCGGCGTGTGCTGTCCAGCAGAGGACAGAGCCAGCAGTCCATGACCGCACATCGCTCACAACTGCCAGCAGCCAGCCGCCGCTGGGAGTATTTATGACACGCATGTCCATCACCATCAATGCATTCACAAAATGAAGCTATAAACAGCCTGGCCTGGCTGGCTTGGCTGCCTTGCCTGCCTGTCCCCCGCACCCCCCACCCACCAGCTCCCCGAGAATGGTTTACATTAGGGGGGGACGTCCACTAAAAGTCAACTGGGGTGACATCACATCATCATCATGGAACAACTCTGCTCTTGGCAAACTCCACAGCCATCATCACGTGATGGTCTTCGAGATCGGTGTTGGCTTGAACACGACAGTGAGGAACCTTAGCAGACCTCACACAAACAAGGTTGCTTTGTAAAAAGTCTGAATCCAGGCATGCAGGTCTGTCCCTAAACTTGGAAATCTCTACTGGAACTCGACAAAGTAAATTTTGCATCAACAAGGCATACAGGAGTTCCCTAAATTCATACACACACACGCGCGCGCCACAAATTCCTGCCACAAATTCCCGCCGGACACTCCAGAATGGACAAAGGAAGCCCTCTGCTGAGATCCAGGCTTCAGCACACAACCGACATAAATGAAGCATGAACAACTGTATCAGTAAGCTGTCCCAATAACCTCCAATGGATTTGAAGGCAGTAGAGAAAGAAAGGCTGCCAGGACAGGAGAATCAACAGAAACTTCCATACTGCCTAAACAGCCACAATGTAACACTCCGGTAGCACCGATACAGGAGTCCTTCCTTAATAGTATGTGTAATGTGTGAGTGACAGATAACTTGGTTTGATGTTGTTACTTAAAGGAATCACTGTCATTTGATGTATAAAGGTGGGCATGGCCTGTAATTAACGAATTAACTTGACATCTACTTCTGCCAAGGTTACAGCTACACAAACAAAATGATCTACAGCGGGGCAACTCAGCAACTAGCCCACAAGCAATGTTACAGGGGGCACATTCTCTCTCTCTCTCTCTCTCTCTCACTTCTCTCTCTCTCTCTCCTCTCTATACATAATTGTGTGTGTGCGCGCGCGTGTGTGTGTGTGGTCGTGATGTATTTTTTTGACTTTTTTTTCTGTTTTTTTATTATTATGTGTGTGTGTGTGTGTGTGTGTGCGTGTGTGTTGTGTTGTGTTGTGTTGTTGTGTGTTGTGTGTGTTGTTGTTTTTTGTGTGTGTGTGTGTGGAGCATGGTGTAAAGAAGCCCTGTTCTTATCCATTAAATTTTACTCTCAATAAATATTCGAGTCCCAGCCAGTTCCAGTTCTCTCTCTCTCTCTCTCTCTCTCTCTCTCTCTCTCTCTCTCTCTCTCTCTCTCTCTCTCTCCACAGCATACTTCACAACTATCTGTTCTTTCTCTATCCTAACAGTATCCTCTTCGCCTTCTTCCTTCAAGTACATAGCCTTATGTTTTGTTGACTCGTCAGTCCAGGATTCTCTTAAAAGTGAAAGTAGTCCTCAGTTCACACACACACACACACACACACACACACGCATGCATGCATGTTGAGTTATATGCGCTGTCTTAGCCCAAGGCCGAAGTACAATTAAAAAAAAAAAGTCCAGTGCTCTCTCTCTCTCACCTTTCTACTAACAGACAGACACACAGACGGGATGGAGCAAGGCACAAAGTTAACGCACCTCCCAATCCATCCTGGTGATGGTCCTCCCTTGGGACGAGAGAAGGGAAGAGGAGGTGGAGGAGGAGTAGAGGAGTAGAGAAGAGGAGGACCCGAGGGGTCTGAAGGGAGGACAGGAGAGAGAGAGAGAGAGGGAGGGAAGAGGGAGGAGAGAGAGAGAGAGAGAGAACACACACACGAGGTCTGAGAGAGAGACAACAAAGAGAGCGAGAGAGAGACACACACCACACACACACACGAGGTCTGAAGGAAGCCGCTGCCTCACACTCATAGACCGTCTGAGAGACGAAGCGATAGGCACACACACACCAGAGGTCTGGCCAGGACAGCTCCTGCTGCCTCCTTCCTCCCTCCTCCTTTTCAACCACACCCCCCCCCCAAACCCCCTACCCCCCCACCCCAACAAGCACAGAAAGTCCGCAAGGGAGGGCGGGCAGGGGCGCGGGGGTGAGGTGGGGTGGGGCGGGGGTGGGGGGGGAGGTCACCAAGGCCGTGGCATGGCGGGTCCTAATCGTCAAATGACGCTGAGGGCTTGGGACAAAGAGCGCGCCGGGCGAGATAAAGCCCCCCCTCAGTGTACAACATGCGGGCACGTGCAGCCGGGAGGGGGAAGGAGGGGGAGAGAGGGTGATTGGAAGGATGGGTGGGGTGGTGGTGGGGTTAGAGCTGATCGGGAAAGGATAAGGCACGATTGTGGACGGCTGCAGCAGCAGCAGCAGCAGCAGAAGCAGCAGCAGCATAAATCTCTCCACTGTCTTGTCTAGAGGGGAGGGGATGAAGGGTCGGCACTGACCCTTTTACCTCCCACCCCACACTGCTCCACCCCACCCTACCCCCATACAATCCCTCTGATTGTTCTCTCCTGGTTATTCTTTTAATCCCTCATCTCAAGCCTCTTGTAACTTTGTTGTTGTTGTGTGGAACAAGAACAGATCACAGCCATGGAATGTTGGGGATTGCTCCGTTTTGGATTTGAACGATCGGGAGATGGAGAAGGAAAAGAAAAAGAAGAAGAAAATCGAAACAAAACAATTACAAAAAAAAACCCGGGGACGGGTTGACATTATTTTGTAGTGGTCAACATGACTATTCCTGGATATGGGTTTGCTTGTGACATCGTGTTATTTTGTTGCCAAAATCAATAATAATAATAATAATAACAAAATAAGGCCTCTGTTTCTCTGAGTATGTCTCTCTCTCTTTCTTTCTCTCTCTTTGAAACTGACATGAAATGTGCTAATTAAAGACGATCATTCATTCATCCATCAATTCATTCACCCGTTCATTCTCTCTGTCTTCGTCTCTGTCTTTCTTGTCTCTGTCTCTCTCTTGGCTGAAACGGAAATTAAATGTTTCTCTAAACTGTAATCTCTGTGAGTCTCTCTCCCTCCCTCCCTCTCACTCAAACTGAAATGAAAATGTGTTTGTTCAAGGTTCGTGCCGAAATCCGTTTCATCCCAGAACGAAGCCAGCTCTTGCCCTCCCAGTAGCATCCCCCCCCCCCCCCCTCTCCCTCTCTCTCCCCCCTCTCCTCCTCCTCTCATCCCTCTCTCTCCTCTCTCTCTCTCTCTCTCTCTCTCTCTCTCAGATGATTTTCGCCAGCCTCCGGTTTCCCACACAATGCTTAAGCTCCAGGGCTAATCGTAGCCTCATTCACAGCCGGCACGACTCTTGTCAAAACCTTCTCGGGGGAGAGAGAGAGAGAGAGACAGAGAGAGACAGAGAGACAGAGAGAGAAGGGGGGACCTTCTCTCTCTCTCTCTGTATCTGTCTGTAGCCCATAGAGTCAGAATGACCAAGGCAAACTTCCCCTGAACGACCCACCCACCCTACAAGGCTTTTGGCCAAACTCCCTCAGTGGCCGATGACGCCTGAATAACGTTAGGGGAGCTTGTGGTCTAAGCCCCGGGATTGAGCTTCCAGGGGGTGGGGATTTGGAAGGGGGGAATTGGGTGGGAGGGAGGAGGGGGTGGGAGCTCTCTCTCTCTCTCTCTCTCTCTCTCTCTCTCTCTCTCTCTCTCTCTCTCTCGGGCGCTGGGTAGCCTGGTGGTTAGAGCGTTGCGCAATGCGCTCGTGACCTGCTGACCTGGGTTCGAATCCCGTTCATGGGGGATTTTTCCCCCTGGAGTTAACATCAGTGCCGACTCCACTCCTCCCAAAAGTCTTTCGGATGAGAGTATAAGCCGAGGTCCAGTGTGAGAATGCGTGCAGAACATCTTTCCTACTTGTTAAAGCCTGTCCCGATTTTCGAAAGAGTAGGCTATTGTGTGCAGATAAGAAAGGATGAGAAATATTACAAAACTGCCTACACATGGGGACTAGATTTTAAAAAAGCACACGAGTGCTTATACCATTATCCTCGATATAAACAATAAAAACACACTGAAACTGGATGTAAAAAAAAAAAGCAAACGAGTGTTTTTTCCCATTATCCTCGACATAACAAAAAACAAAACAAAAAATCAATCTATCCTTGAAGACTGGATGCAAACAAACAAACCAAAAAACCCCCCATGTAATGCTAATCTATTAACCTCTGAAAAATTAAATTCGTTCAAATTCTTTCTGTGTGTGTGAGTGTGTAGTTGGTTTGCCCCTATAAAAGTGAAGCAGCAGCAGAAGAGGAAGGAAGGAAGGAAAAAAGGGCGGGCGGGTGTGTGGGCAGTATAGAGAGAGAGAGAGAGAGAGGGCTGGCTGACAGAAGGTTTGTGGGCCTATAACTCAATTGGCAGCGGCAGACAGTGTGTTTCTGTAATGGCTATTGATGTGGAACCCGGCCCCAGCAAGTAAGGGACAGCAGAAGATGAGGGAGGGAGGAGAGGAGAAGGTGTGGGGGGGGGGGGGTGGGGGGGGGGGTGTAAGGGAGAGTGGGGGGGGTGGGGGGGGGGGGGGGGAGGGGGGGGGGGGGGGGGGGGGGGGAGGGGGTGGGGGGGGGGGAAGAAGGAGAGAGAGCTTCATCTCGTAAAGCAAAAAAGCAGGTCTGGCGCCACTTCCCAACCGACCCCATGTCAACCACAGCCCCTCCTCTCCTATCCCTCTTTGGTGCCAGACTCTCTGTCTGTCTGTCTGTCTGTCCGTCCGTCCGTCTCTCTCTCTGTGCCAGATCAGTTTGGTTTCAACAGATCTTTTTTCAGAAAACATGACCATTGCACAGACACACACTGTATGTACAAGTCACTTAGTCTGCACAAGCAACAATGTGAATTTAGCGTGGGGTGTGGGGGGGGGTTACTTAAAATAAGCTGTAATGAGCTTGATGGATGCTTTCCCCCCTTGCTGTATCGTTCCTTGTCTGCTTAATATGATGTATACATGTGTGTTGGGTAAACACAGTTTAAACTAAACATAAGCACACACAAAAAATTCAAAAACAAAAAACCCCAACTACGAAAACACACAAACACAAAAACCCCACACAAACCTCTTCTGTTCGTTTTTTGCATAATCTTTTTCGCAGCACTGCACTCTCTCTCTCCTCCTCTCCTCTCTCATCTCATCTCTGTCTGTCTCTCTGACTGTCTCTCTGTCTCTCTGTCTCTCTCATCACTCTCTACTTTGCCTTTTTGTTAGGTTGTTTGTTTGGGTTTGTTTTTGTTTTTTTTAAATAATGTCGTATGCAATCATTTCTTCTCTGGTATCGAGTTTTTTTCCAATCCAAAATGTCAAATGTTTAACAATCGCTCCGGAACTTGCAACTTGCTGTGCGAGAGACATAAATAATTGGGCAGACTTGAAGTTGAAAATGCCATGCTTTGTTTGGCTTTTTTTAGGGAAAAAAAATTCAGACAGATGTTTTATTTTTTTTTTTTTTCAGAGAGGTTTACCCTCTAAGTGATGCCTGTTGCTTTTTAACCATGTGTATGACTACATTAACTTTTCTGTATTGATCGGAACAACAACATTGTTGCTATTCATGATTCATTGGCGCTGCTCTTGCTGTGGCGACGCGCTCCTCCCCGGGATAGCAGCCCGATTTACGCGGGAAATCTGCCGTGACTTAAAAGTGGTATAAAATAAAAATATACACATAAAACATTAAAATAATAACGTAAGACACAAAGCAAGTTAAGCACATTGAGCGTGGTTACTCATTGGATGGTGACCGTTTGCGCGCCTTGGCTTCGGTACAGTTCCCCAGCTGTAAATGGGTACCTGCCCTCTTTAGGGTCAGGGAAGGTAAAGCAGCGAGGGAGAGGAGATGGGCGCCACCCTCAATATGCTGGCCCTAGAGAAGTGAGGTCTCTGACGCCTCGCTCCCCTACGACCTTATAGGTTATGGGACTCCTTTACCTTACACAAAGCAGCGAGGGAGAGGAGATGGGCGCCGCCCTCAATATGCTTGCTGGCCGCTTTACAAGTTGAGGTCTCTGACGCCTCACTCTCTCTCCTACGGCACCTTTACCTTTCCTTACACAAAGCAGACCCTACCAAACAAAACGACTTCTCTCATGGACACACAAGAAACAAGAAACAGACGCCACCAAAAAAATCGAACAGTTTTTACCCACGCAGTAAGTCCAAACAAGAACTCCCCCCTCCCCCCCCCCCCCCCCCCTCCGCCGCCCAAATACAAGCTCTATTTATGATAGCAGACAGTCACGATTCACATCCTCATCTATATCTGTGTTCAAGTTCAGCGACCTTACTTACTGGTTTAAACCTCCCACAATAGCAGCCATTCACTAGCAGTACACCGAGGTCAACACCACCACCACGACCATCACCATCAGCAGCAACCAGAGCTTTTTTCTGAGCCCCGGAGGAAAAAACCCAAACAAACAGGACATGTCTTATCTGCTGGCTTTCCTTTAGGGTTTCAGGTACAAATCCCCCCCCCCTTTCACTTGCGTTTTTTTGGGGCGGACCACCCCAGAAAACAATCCCGTCCAGTGGGAAAGGCAAAACATCAGGAATAATCTTCGCTTGTGGAGGAAAAATAGAAGCAGTCAGCTAAGAATACAGATGAAGCACGCACGAGGGTACATAGCATCTTATTAGCTACACAATATACATACAAAAAACGTGAAGGGGGCGCGCAAGCCACGACGCAAGTACCCTGCGTGCGCGCGTACCACTACACACACACCCGCCACATATACACATGTGGGGGCGCGCACACTACAAAAAGCTCCCCCCCCCCCCCCCCCCCCCCCACTCCCCCCACCAAACGCCCCATCCACCCCCCCCCCCCCCACTCCACACACACACAGAGGATAGTGTCCTACCCCTTCCAACAAGACAACCAACTTGTATACTATGGAAAGGCGAAAGCTTCAGTCTGCCTTGCATCTTCCTTCCCATCTCCCCACCCCTCTTTCCTCCCCCTTAACCCACCACACCACCACCACACACCGAACACGCCTGCCACCTAATTAGACAACCTCTGCCACAAAGTAACCACCACCACCCTTCCCAGAACACCCACCCCCCCCCCCCCTGGTCCATCCCTCCTCTCTCCTCACATCCGCCCTACCGCCTCCCTCGAAACATACGTTACCCTCACATCGCTCCTCCCCCTTCCAACCTCCGCACCCACATCTCCAACTAAGAGTCAAAAGTATAGATAGAAATTAGTTACCAACATAGGATTAAAACCATATACGGATAGATTATTAAAAAAAGTTCCTCTCTATACTTCAACCTGTTATCAACTTTTCTGAAGAACAAAGTAAAACGTGAGGAGGAGGAAGAAGAGGAGAAGAAGAGAGGAAAGGGGTGGGGGTAAAAGAAATGGGGGGGGGGGGGGGTGGGGGGGGGGGGAAGCGCGAAGAAGAAGGAAGGTAAGGAGTAAGCAAAACACACACACAAACCCACGTCAAGGCACAACACACACACACACACACACACGCATAACACACTCAAACACCACACACACACGCACACACAGACCTAACAAGGGGGGTGAACGGGCACAATGTAGTGGGGAACCTCGCCTAACAGCTCGTCCCTTTCAGATTTCCTCCCCTCATCCCCCCATTCCGTAAGAAATGACTATGATGATGATGACGATGAGAGGCTGATGGGAAGATGTAGCCTAGTAGTTGTACAATTGTATGGGTAATGACCCATGCTTACAGACACAACATTCCCCCTCCCCCCCCCCCCCCCCCCCCCATCTGCCCCCACCCCATTCCCAATCCTTCCTCTTCCACACAAGCTAGGCACTTTTTCCAACATCAAAGGGGAGCGAATAATTAAGCCACTTAGTTCCTCCACCATTTTAAGCCCACTAGCCAGCCTCAAGGCTTAGGGCAAAGCCGTCATCCCCAATTTGTTCAGCGACTTGCAAGTGAGAGAGGGATGGAGGGAGAGAGAGAGAGAGAGAGAGAGAGAGAGAGAGAGAGATAGAAGAGGGAGAGAGAGAGAGAGAGAGAGAGAGAGAGGGGGGGGAGTTGGGGAGCCTCACCCTGCTTAGCTACACTGAAGTAATAGGATTGGGAGGAAGAAAGTAGAGTACAGAGAGAGTGGGAGAAGGATGAGAGAAAGTTCTAGGAGGAAGAGGAGGGATTGGGGAGAGGAGGGGGGAGGGGGTGTTGAGTCTGAAGCGTGGGTCATTACCATACAATCTGTAGGCCTACTAGGCTATCATCGCCTTCATCATCGTTGTCATCTCATCACCATCATTCTCCTCTACGGCAATGCAGGCTTGGCCCAGTCACGTAAGAAGCTTGTCGAAGCTCTCTCGTTCTCTTGTTTCCTGGCAGGGTTTGGGTTGGTTTTTTTAAAATATTAAAAAAAAAAATTCTCCAGGCATTTGATCAGTGTTACCGTATAGGTAAGATGGAAAAAAAAAGGTGCCAGTCAAGATGGTGTTAGGTTCAAATAGAATTACGTAGGGTGTCTTGGAGAGAGAGAGAGAGAGAGAGAGAGAGAGAGAGAGAGAGAGAGAGAGAGAGAGGAATAGGACTGTTAGTGACAACCCTTGTTTTGCTTTTTGGGGGTTTCGTTTATATTTTTTTCTTGGGAGGGGGTGGGTGGGGGGGTGGGTGCATCTATCTTTGTCTTATCTAAATACAAAGATCTAACCCCCCCCAAAAAAAAAAAAAAAACAAAAACAAAAAAAAACCCTCTCCAGACAGCATTCCATTGTCGTAAAGTGATCTGAAAAGCGATCAGTCTAACATCAAGCGGGGCCGTTGCCAGACCTAACACGCAGCCCTGCCATGTTTAGCAGTCAATATGCTTTGTGATAGCTAGGAGAGGTGCTTATGTCAGCTCGCTGAAGTGGGATGGAGACGGGAGGGGGGGGGGGGGGGGGGGTACATTTTCAACAACTGACGACATAAGCAAGTCACCCTGACATTGTTGGCCTTTTGTTTTTCCATTTCCAGTCAAGTTGGTCAAGTGTGGCAGGTGCTTGCTTATTCCTTGAATAGTTGTGTTAGGCCTTAAATTATGAAATGATCGTTAAACAAGTCAAAACGTTCAGTGAATATGTTGTGAATGTGACCCCCCCCCCCCACCACCCCCCACCCCACAAACCCTAACCAAAACACACAAAAAACACAACAAAACAAAACAAAAATCCCCCAAACCTAAACATTTTGTATAAAAACAAAACAAAAACCAAACCCTACTCTATCAGACTTAAAACACTAAATAAAACCAACAACAACAACAACCATATCCGCGAGACATGCGTTTTGTGTTGTTTTTTTAAAAAAAATCTCCGCCCAGGACTTTCAGATAACGTCCCTAACAACAATACCAGATGAAAGTCTGACTAATGCCACTCCCCGGTAGTCCAGCCAGTGGCCTAGCATGCAGTCAACAGCTCAGCCCAGCGCAGCAGCCTGGCTCGTAGAGAGAGAGAGAAAGAGAGAGGAGAGGGGGGGGGGGGGGGGGGGGGCTGACGTCATGGCCGGGGTAAGCGGTGGCGGGGAGGCGGACGGCGGCCCGTGGTGGCGATCGATAGGCAGCCAATATCCGCCATCATGTCAGCCAATAAACAGCAGTAACTCTATCGCCCGCCCATCAAACCAGCCCGCAATAAAATTTGTTCACTGCTTGGTGGTATGGAGCAACGAAGAGAGAGAGAAAGAGAGAGAGAGAGAGAGAGAGAGAGAGAGAGAGAGAGAGAAGAGAGAGAGAGAGAAGTGGGCGGGGATAGGAAGAAAAGGGAAGAGGGGAAAGGGGGGTGGGGGAGAGTCCCACATGGTCAAACCATAGTCAAATGTTTTGGGGCTTCTTTTGTGGGTTTTTTCCTCATTCGTGATAAAAGTTTTGAGCTTGAAATAAAGGGGGGGGAAAGTTGACAAAATCTGTGCTATGCAAGCTCCCCAAGCACCACCCATCCTAACCTGGCTTATAGAGTTAAAATGGCCTGTTTGCTGCTGTGCAGCTAAAAAAAAGGACTTTCCTGATGGGTTAGACCATAAAAGCACTTTGAAAATTGGTTGCAAGCACTATATGGATACTGATTTTAAAAAAAAATCACACACACACACACACACATGCGCGCGCCTGCTGTCACCTGTTCCAGTATTAATGTCGACTTGCTTGCACATTAATAATTATTTGCCATGTTTTCTACGGTCACAGCAATGTACAGCATACTGCGTTGTGTAGACCCACAGATCCCTTAGATAAAGGGAAAAATCATCTTTTCATTCCCGAATAGCGTTGTCAAGTGCTATCAATGGCTTAATTGAGGTTACGTCTCTCTATTGACGAGAATGATATCCCTACTGACATGATAATAATATTTAAAAATGAACAAATAAAAAGCCCCCCCCCACACATCTTAGTAAAATAATATTTCGAGTGTGGGGGAGAGTGGAGCTTAGAAAACCATTTTCCTTTCCACTGCTTCAATGCACACACCTCCATACATAAACCCACACACACACACACCCCGTCTAACATCACTTATAGTGAACAGACGTTAAATACAAAGAACAACGCACACACACCAGAAAACCAAAAACAACAAAAATACCCTCAAACCAAACAGAACCCCCACCCCCACCAAACAAATCGGAAACTGGATGAGAAGATGGAAAAGAGAAAGACGGAGAGGAGGAGAGAAGGCGGTAGTATAGTGTGCACGTATGTGTGTGGTGTGTGTGTGTGGATGGGGGGGGGGGGGGGTGGAGAAGAGAACAGAAGGGGGTACTCAAGCTGTGGTCAAGCATCTGGGAGAGAGCGAGCTTGTTAGTCTAGCCACAGATGGACAGTCCAAACTTCACCAGAGAGTTAGTTATCCTACCACTTCTCTCTCTCTTGACCTCTGAACCACCCAAGGAGCCGCCCCCCCCCCCCCCCCCCCCCCCCCCCTCCCCCGGGAAGCGGCAGGAGGTCCACGTCACTAAAAGCTTGACTAGCTAGGTTGGGGGAGAGAGGACGGGGAGAGGAGGGGAGAGGGGTGGGGGATGGAGGGTGGAGAAGAGAGCCGGTGTTGTAAGTTGGTGGCAGTAGTCACTTCATTAACGGTCACCATCTGTCGGCAAGTGCCAATCGTTTCACACCCCTGTTTGCTTTTCTCCCCGCCGGGGCCTTGTTGGTTTAGTTCTGCCCCCGTGGGCTGCCTAAACACTTGCCGCCGGGGACAGACAGACAGACAGACAGACACAGACACAGCCTAGCTAAGCTAAGCTAGCCTAGCCTACTGTATACCACCTTCTCTTCCTTCCTTCCTTCCACTTTAACTTAGATGAGTGGAGAGAAAGAAAGATAGAAAGAAAGGAAAACAAAAAGGCAAAAACATCCTTTTTGAGTGTGTGTGTGTGTGTGTGTGTGTGTGTGTGTGCGCGCGCCAAAGAGAGAGAGAATAGTTGCTATGTGTGTGTACTTTATTTTTATTTTACTTATTTTATTTTATTCTTTTATATCGAGGATAAAGGAATGAGCACTTATGTACGCGCGCCTGTGTGTGTGCGCTAGAGTGAGTGTGCGCCCGCGCGTTCGTCTGCATGTGTGTGTGTGTGCAGAGAAGTACATCTTTCAAACACTCCACCTAAAAGCTAAACCCCCTCCCTCTTTTTCTACACAAACCACTCTTCCTGTTCCAAGTCCTCAAACCTCCATCTAACTAACACACACCAACCACAACCGCCACACACACGCACAACACGCACAAAAACCAAACCACAAACCCCAAACAACTCTTCAACGCCTTCCAAGCCATTCCTTCACGGAAAATCACGCAATCGTAATCAGAGAAAAGAAAAAAACAAAAACCAACCCACAAATAAACCGCCCTGAAAAACCCTGAAAAAAATCCAGGGCAGTTACAGAAAGAAAGAAAGAGAAAAAAACCCAAATGCTTGCCGCCATCGCCAGAGCGACCAATGACAGGACGGGAGATGAAGCGAGGCCGAAGGTGGCCGCGTGTGATTGGTTCCTATCAGCACATCAAAAGAGCCGCCGGCCCCTCTGCTGGTCCAATAATTGGACAAGCTGTCAACGCCACGTCTGCAAAGCGTCTTCTCTCCCCCCCCCACTCTCCTTCCTTCCTTCTCCCCTCCCACACCTCCTCTTTTTCCTTTCTTCTTCTTCTTTTTCTTCAATCGGGGTTACCTCTATTTCCCTCTCGAAACCTTGTTCCCAATCTTTGTAATAGTTAAGGGGAGGAGGCCTGGTGGTATTGGCGGGTGTGTGTGTGTTTTGTGTTGGAAGCCTGCAAGATGGTTTGTGTTTTGCTTTTCCCTTCAAGTGAAAGGGGGGGAGGGGGGGGGGGGGGGGGGGGGGCTTCTCCCCCCTCTCCTGCAAAGCCTGATGATAGCTTGCAGATGTTTTCATGGTTTTGGTCCAGGGGGTTGAGTACTGCGTACTCAGGGGTTCTTCATAAACACATGGCATTGTGTTAATCTTGTTATTAATTATGAACAGGAATAAAGAATGACGTTGTGTGTGTGTGTGTGTGTGTGTGTGTGTGTGTGTGCGCGCGTGCGTGCGTGTGTGTGTGTATGAAAACGTTAAGAAAAATGAGTAATTGCACTAATCAGACCACCTAGATTAATCTGGTGATAACTATTCCATCAGACATACTGGACAAGAGTCAAAGCAACCAATCCAACCCAATTATCTATTTTGGAGCCCTGCCGACCACAAAGGCCACACTATCTTGACTGTCACAGTTTGAATAAATGTAGATCAAATGGGGAGAGAGAGAGAGAGAGAGAGAGAGAGAGAGAGAGAGAGAGAGAGAGAGAGAGAGAGAGAGAGAGAGAGAGTGACTTCAGATTTGGTCTGTAGCATGCCACCTTATAATATTCATGTTTTCCCATTTTAAAAAAAAAGCCAGGAAAACAGTAACCTCCCCCCCCCCCCCCCCTTCACACACCTAACTATACAGAATAAACATACCTCACCCCCATCAGTCACATTATATCTCTGCACTAAAACCCTTCGTTCTTGGAAGGCCTATATTCAACACAGAGAATAAAATTATGAGAGAGAGCGAGAGAGTAACCACTTAGCTCTTAATCTTGCTTTCACAGCATTTCTCTCACTCCTTCTCATAAACGCCACCCCCCCCCCCCCCAACCCCCTCACACACAAAATTAATACACTCCTTGTGAAGACCATCATGAGAAGGTGGGAACACCATATAATACATGAACACACCCCTCCCTTACCCCACGCTGAAGCAGGTGACATCACACTGGAAGAAAAAACAACAACCAATAAACATTTCCAAACCGCCTTCTTCTTCTCCTTTTATCTATCTTTTTATTTTGGGAGGGGGGGGGGGGGGGGGGGGGGGGGGGAGGAAAGAGGTGCAAATTATCTCTGGCCAACCATAGACTAAGCACTAATTCCAGGTAGTGTTGCAATCTCATTGGCCAAGTCACACCATCCAGTTCGATTCAAGACTGTACTGGCAGTATTTAAATCTTTCGTTCAGTAACAACACTTTTGTGAGAGAGAGTTTGTTTCCTAAAAAAAAGAAACGGCATGAAAACTAATTTATGAAAACAAATACTTCCCCCCTCCCCTCCCCCATCTTCTCTCCCTCTCACTGGCCCAAAATTGTATAAGTTCTGGGAAAAAAAGAAGTGCCCCCCCCCCCCCCCTCCCGATTTCTTTTATTTCCAAAAGCTTTGATTAATTTTAGTTTTAAAAATCTACAGAGGAAAAGGGAGACAACAGAAAAGGAATGAAGGAAGGCGAGGAAAGAAGGGAGGTTAATGGTCGGGTTTCGAAATCAGCCACGACATACAAGCTGAGACTGTAAGGAAAGAGAATGGAAAAAAAAGACCCCCCAAAAAACCAAAAAACCCACAACAACAACAGAAGAATTAAATTGGGTGCGAGAGAGAGAGAGAGAGAGAGAGAGAGAGAGAGAGAGAGAGACAGAGACAGACACTGAACTAACAAAAGAGACCAACAGCGCGTCAAAAGCAAGCCGCCATTATTACAGCCAAGCGACACAGATGCGAGCCCGACCCAGTAATCACATTTATCTCATCCCCCCCCCCCCCCCCCCCCCTCTCCGCTTGAAAATTACTTTTTCTCCCCCCCCCCCCCCCCCCCCCCACCCCCCCCTTCCCCACCACCAGATACAACAATGCTTCTCAGGTTTTCCACCCGGCAATATGTCTGTCGTGTGACAGCTTTCGCCAAGGCTGACCCACCCGTTCCTTCCTTCGTTCCTTCAATCCGGGGGCTTAATTTGGTTTTTTGCGCACCTGTAATTAGCTGAACACCGTTATTCCACCGGTGATGACGAGGCGGCCTCAGCTCAACGGCGGTTTAGGGTGAAAGGGAAATTAACTGTAATCAGACCCCGCAAGGCAGAGAGAGGCTGGGAGAGCGGGGAGAACGACCAGAAAGCGATAGAAAATGTCAGCCGATACAAAACGATTAAAAAAGGGAGAAAAAACCCAGAAAAAAGTATTCCAAACAAAAATGATAATTCTCATCAGGACAAAGAGGTTGAACATCTAGTAGTTTAAAAAAAAACAAATTGCTCGTTTACAGACTTCTAAAACTGGGTCATATGTCGTTGAAGTATATCTATCTACCAGCTAGGTTTAAAAAAAAACCTAAAGCCTAACTACTTGTTCTCAATCTTGGCAAATAAAATACACGATTAATGAAATGACTTTTCTAACATGATACTCGAATTTTTCATTTAGATATATATATATATTTTTTGTTTTAAAAAGGAGAACAACATAATTATTAATATCACATATCCACGAAAAGCTGTAAGGCTGCAAAACAAATTAGACCTAAGAAATTAGACCTAAGTCTTCCGTGCTGTGCTAAAGACCGGAAGTGGAAGGGGGGGGGGGAGGAGGGAGGAGGAGAGAATCTGAAACATTTCTTTAAAAAAAAAGTGACTCTGAGTAATACAGGCTACTTTGGATGGATGGAAAAGACTGAATCTGAAAGCTGTACCCATAAGGTTATGCTACGCCTAGATGTAAAAAAAAAAAATTCATGTGTTCTTCAGTTTAATGTCTGTGATATTAAACAAACAATTCCTGTGTTGGTGTGCTGAATGGACACAATGTTGTTTTGCTTTAGTTAAATCACTCTGAAGGGGTGGGATGGGGGTGGAGGTGGCTTTGATGGTGGACACAGACATGGAAGAGGGATGGATGGGACTAGAACTAGAAAGAGGGAAAAAACAGATGTGATTCAATCCTACCTGTGTGTGTGTGTGTGTGTGTGTGTGTGTGTGTGTGTGTCTAAGTCAAACTTTTATTTCCAGATGGTACAGTGCGCGTGTGTGTGCATGCGTGTGCGCGCACACATGTGTGTGTGCGCGTATGTGTGCCTGTACTTGCTTCCTAGTTTGCTCGCTTAATTTTGCATATACACACTCATAATAAAGACATAAGCCTGCACACATCCCCCTTCCCTCCACCTCACTCACTCATCCACCAAACTCCCATTCCCCCCACTCTACTACACACGTGCACACGCGTAAGCCTAAAGAAGGAATACAAGGAGGGATGGAGGGAGGGAGGGAGTAGGGTGGACGATAAGAGCTGACAAGAGTGGGGTCCATAAACCGTCTGCTGTGCCTGTGATGTGGGCTGACGGCAGCGGGCAGAGAGATATGGACGCGCATCTGCCAGACACCGTGCATGATACAACCACGGAGACTAGACACACACCCCCAGCCTGCCTGCCTGCCTGCTAGGTACAGCCCGGCTCTAGCCTATGGCTTTGATGTCGGTCCATGACGTCATGTTTTGTTCTCTCTCTCTCCAAGACCAGCTCTGCAAGGTGTATGTATAGACAGACTACTAGTCTCGGGAAGTGGAGAAAGAGGCAGATAATAATTCTAGCCAAAGAAATGCCAGGTGGACAAAAACTGAATGGAAACCCCCCTCACTCCTCTCCATACATACACACACAAAAAGCTTTACTGAGAGCCAGGGACTGGTACCTGGCCGCCACAAATGGACACAACAGGTGTTTTCGGTCAGTGCAGTGTCCCCATAATTATACCACTCTCAGTGAAAGGATTAGTGAATCAAAAAATGTTTCTATTTAGTGTCCAGTGGTGGTTCTGGTCAGGCTACTAAGGTCAGTGCAGTCCTGAGGGCGGGCTTTATCCTGTCTTCCTCAGCACTTCAGACAGTGGCAGTGTCCACTTTATCCTGTCTTCCTCAGCACTTCAGACAGTGGCAGTGTCCACTTTATCCTGTCTTCCTCAGCACTTCAGACAGTGGCAGTGTCCACTTTATCCTGTCTTCCTCAGCACTTCAGACAGTGGCAGTGTCCACTTTATCCTGTCTTCCTCAGCACTTCAGACAGTGGCAGTGTCCACTTTATCCTGTCTTCCTCAGCACTTTAGACAGGGGCAGTGTCCACCACTTCTCTGGGAGGTGTGGCCACGTCTTCAGGACACAGTGGACGTCTGACATCGGGGAGAGAGTGAAAGATGTACTCTGGGGCCGAATGGACACTCGATGATGTGCGATAGGTAAAACCCTATGATTATTACTATGATTATTATTATTAAAGGAGGCACCGTGGTCGAGTGGTTTAGGCGGTCAACTCGTGATCCAGAGGTCGCGGGTTCGATCCCCGCTCGGCTCGGTGTTGTGTCCTTGGGAAAGATACTTTACTCCTATTTCCTCACTCCAGCCAGGTGTACAAGTGGG
>CM054140.1:15843211-15880711 GCA_028751875.1 Rapana venosa | reverse complement strand
CTTACACAAAAAAGCAGTTGACGGAACAAGGATAAAAGCCATTAACATTTTAAAAACACAAAATAAAAAAGGAAGGCGAGTCTGACAAGCCAGCTGTCGAGCATCTGTGCTGAGAAGAGGCTGCAGGCTGCTGGTGGTAACTAACGTGTAGCTATCTAGCTGTCTGTCTGCAGCATAGGTGGTAACTAACGTGTAGCTATCTAGCTGTCTGTCTGCAGCATAGGTGGTAACTAACGTGTAGCTATCTAGCTGTCTGTCTGCAGCATAGGTGGTAACTAACTTGTAGCTATCTAGCTGTCTGTCTGTAGCATAGGTGGTAACTAACTGTAGCTATCTAGCTATCTGTCTGTAGCATAGGTGGTAACTAACTTGTAGCTATCTAGCTGTCTGTCTGCAGCATAGGTGGTAACTAACTTGTAGCTATCTAGCTATCTGTCTGCAGCATAGGTGGTAACTAACTTGTAGCTATCTAGCTGTCTGTCTGCAGCATAGGTGGTAACTAACTTGTAGCTATCTAGCTATCTGTCTGTCTGCAGCATAGGTGGTAACTAACTTGTAGCTATCTAGCTATCTGTCTGTAGCATAGGTGGTAACTAACTTGTAGCTATCTAGCTATCTGTCTGTCTGCAGCATAGCCTAGTCTAGCCCTTGTTGCAGCTAGTGACGAGCCACAGACATAGATCTCTGGACGACCCCCCCCCCCCCCCCCCCCCCCTCCAACCTCTCTGTCCCTGTCTGTCTGTCTTGTCTCTCTCTTTTCTTCTTCTTCCCTCCTCCCTCTGTCTGTCTCTCTATCTCTGTCTCTGTCTCTCTCTCCTTCTCTGTCTGTCTATGTGTCCGTCTCTGTCTCTCGATCTCACTTTCTGTCTGTCTGTCTCCCTCCAACCTACCCTAACCCCCACCTCAGACGAACATATTTAAAGAGGTAAGTAAGTCAGTCAGTAGCTCTGTACTTGTACTGAAGGAGCTGGTACAGTAAGTAGTGGGCTAAGGCTATAGCCAGACTCCACGTTGTTACCCCTTGTTATCTCCAGGCCTCATCACTAAACGACCAGAGGGCCCTACTTTTCCTTATCCACCTTGTGTATCACTGCGCCATGGAAGATGTTGCTTAGTTTACGGGGCATATACCCCCTCCCCCCCCCCCCCCCCCCCCCCCCAAAAAAAAAGAAAGAAAAGAAATCCTTGCTCCCCATCCTTCTCTCCATCTTACTTCTTGTGTTGTCTCTCTCCTCTCCCCCCCCCCCCCCCCCCCCCCCACCCCCCCCACCCACCTTATCCACCCTCCTATTCCTCACTTTCTTTTCATCTTCTATCCAGCAGCCTACCAAGTCGCCCTTTACCCTTCCTTACCCCTAAGCTCTCTTTCAAAACAATTCCTCGCCTCTTAATCTCTCATCTTCGTGGCCTTTCCCTTTTACACCCCCCCCCCCCCCCCCCCCCCCCCCGTCCTCTCTCTCTCTGGATGGCTGCTTGTATGGTGGTGCATGGCCTGGCCTGGCCTGGCCCCAAAGGGTTCTTTTGCTTACTCTCTTTACTTGCTTGCTTTTTTTTCTTTCCGGACCCTAAGTAAGTAAGGCCCTCTAATGCATCTCTCTCTCTCTCAATCTTTCTCTTCACAGAAAGGTAAAAGGTAGCCTAGCCGCCACAGAGGCGAGAGAGAGAAGGGGAGAGAGAGGAGAGGGGGGGGGGGGGGGAAGTCAGACAGACAGACAGAGATAAAGAGACACAGATCAAGAGAGAGAGTCAAACAAATTACATAAAGAGACAAACGGACAAACACACTGACAGAATCAGAGTTGAGAAAGAATCCCACAAATACAGACAGGCAGGCAGACACACACACACCAGAGCTGAGAAAGAATCCCACAAATACAGACAGGCAGGCAGACACACACACACCAGAGTTGAGAAAGAATCCCACAAATACAGACAGGCAGGCAGACACACACACACCAGAGTTGAGAAAGAATCCCACAAATACAGACAGGCAGGCAGACACACACACACCAGAGTTGAGAAAGAATCCCACAAATACAGACAGGCAGGCAGACACACACACACCAAATTTAAACAAAAAACCAACACAGCAGAGTCTAACACACTCAGACACACACACACCACCACCACCACAACCACCAACCTCCCCCCTCCCCACACTCCAACGCACACAACCATCACCAAACCACACCACAACATCCTCTCTCTCTCATCTCTGGAACTCACCTTGCCGTATCTCTGTGCGTAGGAGCCGGTGAGCAAGGAGTGGAAGATGATGATGGTTTCATCCAGGTCCCACACGAAGACTCTCTCCAGGTCGGACTCGGGCCCCGGCGAGGGCTGGGGTCTCTTGCTGGTGCGGTTGCGGGCCCCCCGCCCTGAAACATTGGGCCCCGGGGCTGCCGCCCCCCAGTGCGTCAGAAACACACGCCGCTGCGCTCACCCCAGTGTTCAGGGGAAGAAAAAGACTGACAATTGTCAGTGAAAGACATTGATTTTCTTCTGCTTGAGGTTTAAAATTTTTTTATTTATTTTATCTGTCGTAGCAATCGTACGGAATGAATTCCGGAGATTTGAAAATGCATGGATAGGAATGCAGAATATATATATCAGACGAAAAGAACTGAGTTCTCAGTTTCACTCTGTGAGTTTGTCTCTCTCTCTCTCTCTCTCTCTCTGTGTGTCTCTCTCTCTCTCGCTCTCTTACTACAACTAAACTATTTCCCAGTTCCAATCCTAACTCAATCATGATGCCTATTATTATAACCCAGTCTACCCCCAGAGGACAACCACATCAGAGTTGTATAATCTCGTTAACACTTAACGTTTAGATGACAACTTTAAATCCCCGAAGTCGGAATGCAGCTACCTATTTGGAAGGTTAAAAACGGTGGCACAGGCATAATCTATTTGTTGGTAAACCTCAATCCCAGACGAGGAACGAAAAAAAAACCCCAACCAATAAACCCCTCCACCCCAAACAATGAATTACAAAACCAACTCATCAGTCGCATCCATCAACGCCCTAGCCACCAATAATATTATTTAAGGTTACACCAGAACGGTCACCGTATAGTGGAGGAATCATACAAACGGTACTTTACATTGAGGTCAAACTAATACATCAAAACCAGAGCATGCATTCAAGAAAGAAAAAAATCACAAAGTTATATTCATACTATACTGAAAAGAACCCCAGTTCCCAAAAAGAACAGAACAGATACAGAGTGCACCTAGAGAAAGGCTATGCGTGGCATAAGCAAGAGCAGCAATTTACAAGACATAAATATGCCAGAAGAAAAAATGTGTTCTGTTGTCAGAAGTTTTAAAACCATGATAGTGATTTTGAGAATAGCAGACGAAGAGAAAGACTGGTACCAGACAGCAACTGCCCCAAAGACATCATAAGAGCACCAACCCAGGTTTTTTTTTTATGATAGGAAAAGGAAATGTCTGAAAATGTCGTCTGTTATAAAATGGAAATTGGAGTCCTTTATATAATAAAAAAAAATCGTTACATGTTACGAAATGAAAACTCGAATCTTAAAATTTCGTCAATTGTTTTGAAATTGAAATGTGAGATCCTGATAATCTGTTAATTGTTTCGAAGTGGAAATGTGAGATCCTAACATTTCGTCAACTGTTGTGAAATGGAAATCTGAGATTTTGATCATCTGTCAATTGTTATAAAACGGAAATTGGAAACCCTTCCAAATTAAACAACAGACACAGAGACACAGACACAGTCACAGTCACAGACACAGACACAGAGACACCTGGCAAAACGGCACTCCCTTCTCCACTTGGCCACGTTTCCTACTGTCGAAAACTCAAGGATCCAACGGTCTTTGTCAATACTCCTAAGAAAACATACGTACCTCACTAACTGTTTTTTGCCAATACTCCTGAGAAAAGACAGGTACGAAAATGTTTTTGCTTATACCCCTGGGAAAACAAAGGAATTTAATTAACGGGTCTTTTCCAATACTCCTGAGAATTGGCAGGAAACTAACAGTCTTTGCCAATGCTCCCGCAAAAAGACAGAAAACTAACAGTCTTTGCCAATGCTCCTGAGAAAAAGGAAACTAACAGTCTTTGCCAATGCTCCTGAGAAAAAGGAAACTAACAGTCTTTGCCAATGCTCCTGAGAAAGAGAAAACTAACAATCTTTGCCAATGCTCCTGAGAAAGAGAAAACTAACAGTCTTGCCAATGCTCCCGAAAAAACACAGGTACCAAAGTATTATAGCCAAAATTCCTGAGAAAACACAGGTACCAAACTATTATAGCCAAAATTCCTGAGAAAACACAGGTACCAAAGTATTATAGCCAAAATTCCTGAGAAAACACAGGTACCAAACTATTATAGCCAAAATTCCTGAGAAAACACAGGTACCAAACTATTATAGCCAAAATTCCTGAGAAAACACAGGTAATTCAGTGTTTTTAGCCAATGCTCCTGAGAAAAGACAGGAAACTGTCTCTGCCAATGTTAAAAAAACCCCTAGGAAACAAACTGTTTTTGCCAATACTAAAAAAACCACCCAAAAATAAATAAATAAATACAGAAAACAAACTGTCTTTGCCAATATTAAAAAAAAATATATATTATTATATGTAGGAAACAAACTGTCTTTGCTAATACTCCTGAGAAAACACATCTGACTGTTTTTTGGCCAATACTCCTGAAAAAATACAGGTACCTGACTGTCTTTTGCCAATATTCCTGAAAAGACACAGGTACTTGACTAAATGTCTTTTGCCAATATTCCTGAAAAAACCCAGGTACTTGACTAAATGTCTTTTGCCAATATTCCTGAAAAAACCCAGGTACTTGACTGTCTTTTGCCAATACTCCTGAAAAAACCCAGGTACCCAACTTAACTGTTTTTTTGCCAATACTCCTGAAAAAACCCAGGTACCCGACTAACTGTCTTTTGCCAATACTCCTGGAAAAACCCAGGTACCTAACTTAACTGTTTTTGCCAATACTCCTGAAAAAACACAGGTACCTGTTTTGCCATTATTCCAATGAAAACACAGGTACCTAACTGCTTTTTCCCACACTCCTGACAACACTCGGGGAACAAAGCTTAACGGTCTTTTGCCATGACTACTCACTTGCAGAACTGCCATTTTCTTTCAGAGGAGGCGAGGGACTGGCTATCTGGCCGTAGTTGGCTTCTGAAACATAACAATAACAACATTCAGTGTGAAGAATACTGACAGGAGCACTGATTTCACAGGTCTTGGTGGTGGCTGTGGTGGTGATGGCGGCAGTGGTGGCTGTTGTTGGTGTCATTGTATGTTTTTTGTTTTGTTTTTTCGTGGAATTTTTTAAGGGGCAGGGGGGGAGGGGGGGAGGCTGCTTAGTTTGATAAAAATTTCTATTTCACTGCCAAGGTTTTGTGAAATGAAGACCCATCCTTAATCAGCCTCGTGTATTAATTATGTTAACCTGCTTGCAAACTAAACATTCTCAGGACAAAACTTGGGAAAGGAACAAAATTGAATATTTACAGAAAATAAACAGGTTTTTTTTCATGTGCCCTGGCTCCAAAAGTACTTAGGCTTCTTTCTTCACGATGAATTCAATAATTATATAAAACAAAATCATATAAGAGAAAAGAATTCTATATTTAAAAAAATGAACATAGAGAGGGATTGAGTATCCTCTGCCAGTACAAATAACATACGTAACTCTGCATGCATGTGTGTGTAGGTGTATGTGCGTGCGTGCGCGCTTGCTTGTGTGTCCGGACGCGCGCACGCGTGTGTCCACCACATGCCTTACAGACAGACATGTTACCTGAGCGCGCGCGCGCGCGCATTTTGTTCACGTAAGCGGCAGGTGCGCTTGTGGGCCTAAGCTAATGTGGGGGGTTGCGTTTAGAGTTGTAAAGGACTTGTGGAAGGAGTACATTACACTAAAAGCACGCAACACAGCTCCTCTTTCCTCCACTTTCTCCAACAGCTAGCCTAGCAGGCGGGAAGAGGAACAAACCCACCCCCACCACCACACGGCCACTGTCCTTTACTCCCCAGGCATAGTTCAGATCTAAAAGATGACAAGTCTGTACAGATACCACTACCTACACACATATTATTCACTAATACTTCTGCCGGTAAGTAAGTAAGCCGACTCCTTTGCCCCTTACATCAGAGGAGCGTTCAGCTAGTTTAGTATCCTTAGTCTCCTATTTTGCAAGGATTTTTCTCTCTCTTGATAGATTCGAATCTATAAGAAGTGTCCCCCCCCCCCCCCCCCCCCGACATTATTTTGACCCTTACAGAATGTATGCTACTTTCTGAAACATAATTAATTATACCTTTCCTTCCTGGCAAAGTAATGCAAGAAGTAAATCGATATAATTTTTTGGTTTTTGGTAGTAAGTCAGAATGCAGCTACGGTAAATGGTGGGCAAAACAAAAAAAAATGGTGGGCAAAAACCAATGGCCTACTCAAAATCTCACGGTTGGTGTGCTTCAGAGCTCTAGCCGAGGAACGAAAACTATAAAAACAACAATCATCTCAACCCATCCCCTCTCACCCTCACCCCCCCGCCCCCCTCACCAAAAAAAGAGACCAAACAAACAACAAAAGCACGCCAGCTGTCAACATTATCACTTCATACTAAAAGCGATACCGTATGCTCTACTCTTCTGCACACACAGACACAGACAGACAGACACACACACACACACACCTTTACTATAAAAATTTTTTTTTATAAATTTAAATCAAAATAACCTCTCTTTTTCCTGTTCAGCTAACACAACCAACAACACAACAAAACGCTACCTAAATGTACAGGGAAGAAAATCCACCCCCAAGTATCCAACTAGTCAAACTGAACGCGTCTCTCAGGCAAAGGGACCTGACACTTCAGCTATGGCCGGAAATGACTCAAAACTTGTCTAACACCAACACCTGCACACACTTTTTTCTCTGCCTCTTCCTTTTTTTTTTCTTTTTTAACCACAGTCACAAATCTCTCCTCCTCCTCCTCCTACATTGCGGAGACAGAAATCGATAGGCAAGGGAAAAGTTACCACCGTCTGTCTGTAACAGTAGTAATCACAGCCTCTTCCACTTAGTACTTTTCCCCCTCCTCCCTCCCCTCCACTCTCTTCTTCTTTTCGCAGCTATTTTGTACATTACAGTTAAAAAAAAAAAATTTAAATACCGCAGCACACATACGGCATATTAAGTTTTCAGAGAGTGTTTGTTATTTAGCTAAGATGTGAGGGGAAATTAAAAAAAAAACCAACAACAACAAAACCCTAACAACTAATAATTTAGCACACATACGTTTTTTTAAGAGTCTTATTAGATTGAGAATGATTAAAATCTCTGTTTTCCATCCAACCACCTTCTTTTTTTTGGGTGATAGGATGCGGTAGGTTGGAGTGAGGGGGGAGAAGGGGTGCTGCATGTATGATAAAGGCATATTACATTTTCTGGTTTCTGTTAAAATGTTTGGTGTGTTTGTGTGTATGTGGGTTTTGGTGGTTTTTTGGTGTGTTTTTTTGCACTTACGAGTAGACTTTTACTAAGAGACAGTGCTAGGAAGTGGAGAACTAGGAAAGACCCTAGGAAGTTGAGGAGAGGAAAAGAGAGGAAAAGAGAGGCAGGTTGCGCGTGGGAATGAACATATTTTGCCTCTGGGTGTGTGCGTGTGCGTGCGTGCGTGCGTGTGTGTGAGTGTGTGTGCGCGCACGTTTCTTGCACACAATTTACAAGTGGAAACAGCCCCTGGCCATATCCCCTTTCCAATTTTTTTCTTCTTTAAATCACATCATTTTTGTGTAGGGATACAAAATGGACACAACTTGAATCAAAAGTGACACCATCCCTCTAAAACATATATTATGCACCAACTATATAAAAAAAAAAAAGCAACAAACAAACAAAAGAAACAACACAGCCCCCCCTCCCCCCCATAAAACCCACTTCTCTCTCTCTCTCTCTCTCTCTCTCTCTCTCTCTCTCTCTCTCTCTCTCTCTCCCACCCATGCATCATCCACAACAACAACAAAATCCATTAACTTCAACAGAGCGTAAAACACGAGTTCTTTGTTCTGTGTTCGTTACCCGGACACAAATGTGTGTGAGTTGTGTGTGTGTGTGTGTGTGTGTGTGTGTGTGTGTGTGTCACTTTGTGTGTGTGTCTGTGTGTGTGTGTGTGAGTGTGTGTGAGGTGATTCACCACTGCTACACACACACACATATATCTATCTATTCCTGTATCAGTTAGCCCACAACAGACTGACCCTGATCAAAACATTTGCATGCGCTCCATCAGGCAAAACAAAGACACCCTACAAAACCTTCAAAAAGCTCACCATCTTCAATTCCATACACACACATACACACTCGCGCGCGCGCGCACACACACACACACACCACAACACAACACACAAACTAAAAGCTTTATTTTTTTGCAGCAGAAAGAATGAAAAACGATGCTTTTTTGTTGTTGTTGTGGGAACTATCTCCACTGAAACTGAACCTGACAGCGCTACTACCCTCTTTTTACAGTGACTGCAGGCAGATAATAATGCCATGTATAGCACCAGCCTCCAAATAAAACTGTGTAAATGCTTTGTTTACGAAGCAGGCTAAAAGGCACTCTTTGTTGTTGCTCACAGCGTTTCTGTGTATGGTAACCATGTTTCCTCTGAATAAACAGAAAAAAAAACACCCAAACACTCCCCCCCTCCCCCCCCCCCGAAATGAACACTAACAAAATCAAACGCCCCCCCCCCCCCCCCCCCCCACACACACACCCCAAACAAACAAATAAGCCCAAACAAGTAAACAACTAAGCAAAAACAACAATAGAATGACAAATCAACAACTTCAAAGTAAAACAAAGCGCAATAAATTGTAAAAAAAAAACCTAAAATAAAAAGAAAGAAAAAAAAAGAAAAAACACCAGTAACAACAATAACATCACCAAAAATTACTAACTTTCTACACCAATATCGTTAGGAAAGAAAGAAAATACCAACCGAGATTTTTAAAAAAGTAACTTCCAAACACCACACAACCACTAACACCCCCCAAAAAAACAACAACCACCCCAAAAAACCCCAACCCCAAAACAAACCAAACAACAACAACAACAACACACAACAACTAATCAACACACCAAACAAAACCAACCACAAACAAACCCTCTGTTATTTAGCAACAAAGCATTTCACAAACAGTAAAAGACCTAACACACACACACACCAATACACTTGCAAAAACAAGTACATTACTAGCACAAGCAGCAGTGCCACGCCAACTGCCCCTCACCTACTCCCCCCCCCCCCCCCCCCCCATACCTACCACCCACCCCCCACTATTTAGCTTGCCCCCCCCCCCCCCCCCCCCTCCACCTCCACTACAGTGACTGGGGTGTGTCATTAACTCTGGCTCCGCACAGTCTGCAATGTCTCCTGCTTGTGTTCCTGTCATCTCTCTCTGCACTAAGGGCTGACAAGGCCGGGATTATCGATCTACCCACACTCTTCCTGAAAGAATTCCACCCCCACCCCCACCTCCACCCGAAACTACCCCACCCCCACCTCTCATCCCACCCCCACCCCTCAAATCTGCCCTCCACCAATCCATAGGGAAATTCAACGAGTCATGGCCTGTTCTTGTTCCCTACACTACCACGACGTATGCCTTTCCTTTAAAAATTAAAAGTGTTTGTTTGCGCAACAACCAACAAGGTAAAGGTAAATCTCACACAGCTCTCTACAAAGTACTAATGGGATTACAGGAATTATATATAAATTTAACCCCCCCAAAAATGGAGAGAGAAACTTCCAGATATGGATGGGTTTTGCTTGTCAATGGTGGCTCTTTGATTGCTTAAAAAACCCCAAAATGTTCTGAGCCATTTTCTGTCTCCGTCTTCAGTTCTCCCACCCCCACCCCCCCTACACGCACGCGCGCAAACACACACTAACCACACACGCTCGTGCACACACAAATCCCCCCCCCCCCCCCCCCCCAAAAAAAAAAAAATCCCTTTTCTCGACTTTGACCCACCCCAGATTTCTGTGCTCCTTCTCTCCTCATCCTCCCTCCTCTCTCTCTCTGCACACAAACAGACAACAGGCCCCCCTCCCCCGTGACAAAACAGGCTGCAACAGTTAGTTCTCCACGAAATATTACCACACACAATAATCCATGAAAAATGACAACCCAACTCCCCCCCCCCCCCCCCCAAAAAAAAAAAAAAAAAAAATTCAGCTGCTAGGGTGGGTGGGAAGTTTTGGGAAGCCGGTAGGCGCCATTTTCCGCGGAGAGAAGCTAGATAAAAGGGGGAGATAGGAGAGAGGGAGGAAGAGAGAGAGAGAGGGAGGGAGGGGGGGGGGGGCGCTGACAGGCCCCCGGGTGGGAGACCGCCCTGCCTGACAGGGAGTTAGCGAGTGGAACAGGTAGATAACCCCTACTAGGCCCCTACCCCCACCTCTGCATCACAACCCAATGGGGGGGTGGTAGCCTACTCCCTCTCCCCCCTCCACCTCTTATTCATAGCCTGACATACATACATCTCAAAAGCAAGCAAGCAAGCAAGGGTGTATGCGCACGCACGCGCGCGAGCATGCACGCGCACACACATACGCACACACTCTAAGTAAATGCAGATAGCACACGTCTACATTCTCATGTAGACAGTGTATGTCTAAAGTCTCATCTCACGTTTACTCGTCGTCTTCGGATGGATTTTGACACCACAGCCATGCAGACAACTTCTGTCTCAGCATTGTTACATTTAGGGCTTGAAAGCAAAATGTAAGAAACGAGATGGGAAAATAAACCAAAAACCACACACACACAAAACACCACAAAAAAGCCAAAACAGTACACAAACAACAAACTAGCCCTCCCTCCACCTTCTCTCACACACACACGCACGCACGCACGCGCGCGCACACACACACACACACGACGACAAGCCCCATCCCTGGAGATGACCGCTTCCAAAGATGTAGCATCAAAGAAAAGTCTACAGTTTTATTACACTAACCATCACTGCATGACGAAACATTTACTAGAACACAATCATAAGAACGATGCCGAGCAAAACGGTGAACACACACACAAACACACACACACTCTCTCTCTCTCTCTCCCCCCCCCCCCCCCCCCTCTCACTCTCTGTCTGTCTGTCTGACCTGTGGCAGTGGTGGCGGGGCTGTCTATGAGCTGATATGTCTGGGTGGAAGGCACGGTGGTGACAGCGCCCCCGCTACTGGCGATGTAGGGGTACTGCGTCTGGTAGAAGCTCTGCGTGTAGTTGTTGGGAAACCACTCCATGCCCTGAAACACACCACCATCACCATCATCAACACCATCTCATCGGCAACCATGTCATCCTCCTCCTCAGAGAATCATATCGCAACACCATCACAACCATGGTGGTGTTGCGATATGATGCTCTTCTTTTTATTATTCTTTCATTTCGAGGATAATGGAATAAGCACTCATGTGCTTTAAAAAAAACCCACAAACATCTAGTCCCCGTGTGTATGCATGTATGCAGTTTTATCAACTTTCTCATCCTTTCCCACCGGCACACAACGGCCTACTCTTCCAAAAAGCGGAACAGGTTTTTAACGTGTGTGCAAGATGTTCTGCGTGCGGTCGCACACGAGGCCTCGGTTTATAGTCTCACCCAAAAGACTTTTAGGGAGAGTGAAGTCGGCACTGATGTTAACTCCAGAGGAAAATATCCCCTTGAACGGGAAGAGGGATTCGAACCTGGGTCAGCAGATCACGAGCGCAATGCTCTAACCATCCAGGTTACCCTCCCTCCTCCCAAAACCTCTCTCGTGAGGCGCGGGGATGTGTGAAGGTGGAGGGACTGTGCGCAGGAGGTGCGTGGGTTCTGGCGCTAGCGTACACATGCACACGCGCGTGCATGTCCGTGTGTGTGTAAAATTGATAGTCCACCTGATCGAGCTAGAATCGAGTGGACGACAGGCACCACCAGTCCACGCCACGCCACGCCACCCACAGATGCAGGCAGGCCACTAGCCTATGAGGAGTGGCACAAAGGCCAAAGGGGAAGGAGGCACACACTCCTTCCTACACAACCCTCTGCATTGCCAAACTGGCGATAAAGTCTGATGTGATGTACTGCGCCATAGACTAAAGAGCTTTGGCAGCAAAGAGAAAAAAAAAAAGGAAAGAGAATGCAAAGCAAAAAAAAAAAAAAGGGGGGGGGGGTGGGGGGAGGGGGGAAGAAGAGGGGGTGATATGGGGAGGTGGATACACACGCGCGCACACACACACACACACAGTGAAAAGACATTTTTTTAAACAAACGAAAACACACACAGTGTAAAGACATTAAAAAAAAAAAAAACCAAACCCAAACACACACACACACACACACTCAGTCTCAACAGGTACAAACGTTATGAACAGACTTGAAGGGTGGGGAGGGGGGAGGAGGAGGCAGGGAGGGTTGTTTTTGTTCTTTGTATTTTTTTTTTTAAACGCCGCCATGATTGATGCAAAGGGGTATTGAGGACAGGAAGGGAGATAACCAGTACAGTCACTGCAGTAGCCTTCCTTGTCTTGTTGATGGATGGGCTACAGTTAAAACTGACAACCTCCACCCCCCCCCCCCCCCCCCCCCTCTAAGATCCCGCCTACACCCCCACCCCCATCTCTCTCTTTCTCTCAACCACCCACATTAAAATGGGAAAGCAGTGATAACATGGTGCTGTCAAACTCTCTTGGGAGGGGGGGAGGGGGAAGGGGTTTAGGGGGTTGGGTGAGTGGGGGTGGGGGTGGGGGGTGTATCGTTGGTGCAGATAGCAGTGTTTAGCACAAACACTGTAAAATGTTGTTGCGTTAACTTGGGTGTAGTAGAAGAAGAAGAAGAAGAAGAAGAAGAAGAGAAGAAGAAGAAGCATATTAAGAAAAGGTTGTAGGTAACGGGAAGACAAGAGGGAACAGGATGTAAAAGATGGTGAGGGTAAAGGTATTCCCATAACCTATAAGGTCGTAGGGGAGCGAGGCATCAGAGACCTCAACTTCTCAAGGGGCCAGCATATTGAGGGCGGCGCCCATCTCCTCCCCCTCGCTGCTTTCTTTCCTGTCTCTTAAGAGGCAGGTGCCCATTTACAGCTGGGTGAACTGGGGGACTGTACTGAAGCCAAGGCGCGCAAACGATCGCACATCAGGGTGGTAGCCACGCTCGATGCTGCTTAACCTCAGCTGGGGGAAAGCGAGTGCTCTGACCACTGAGCTATCCCCTCCCCGAACAAGATGTACTTCAACACAGGTCTGTGTACTCACCGCTTGGACAGGATAGCTGACGACAGAATTGCTGGAGCCATAAGCCCCGCTGCCCATGGAAGCTGCACACACACACACACACACCACACACACACACACACACACACAACACACACACACACACACACACACACACACACCCCCATCATCAATGTCTACAACTATAACACACAATAATAATTTTACTCGGCCGTAACTGTTTGAGTTGCAATACTACCATGCTCACGATAATAACTATTACAATAATGCCAAACTCGTGTTATTTTGCAGTCAGTCAACTTGGCCAAGTTTTTTCGCCATCAACCTAAAACAAATCCACTGCTATACCTATCACTACCGACAGACAGACAACACGCTTCGTGCAATAACAGGTCATTCTTCATCCTTTCACAAATGGTTAACAAACGACTGTTACACGAGTCAAGCTGGTCAAAAACCTGTTAGGTGTAACAACAACCGTTGAAAGTTACGTTCACACTTACAGCGTCACGGTTTTCATAAGCAACAATTGATCTTGGTTAGAATAAAAAAAAAAATGGAATGGACACACATGCCACATGCCACATCTATCAAATTCCACACGCTTTTTCAACGAAGGGAAAACAATGTTACATTATTAGTGAATCCTGGAATTCAAAATCACTGAATGAACTAGTAGGTAACATGGAAAACAAATTATGCACTTCAAAGAGCAGTGGTATCAAGGTAGGATGGGGAGGGGAGAGGGGAGGGACGGCAAAAGTGAAACAGCAATGATCAGACTGACAGCATTCTGTGAAACAAAGACCAAAAACATGGCCCACACAAACATTCATCATCATCATCAACATCACAAAGACATCTCTAAGACAAAGACGTCAGCACAGGTCCCGTCTCTCCAAGGACAATTTAGGTGAGGGGCCGGAACAGTTGCCACAACGAATTTTCGCAAACCACATACAACCTACATATCTTTAAATGTGAGAAAATAAATGAAATGATCAGGACTGCAAAAAACAAGCAACAACAAAAAAGACCAAACAAAAAGTAACAAAATTATGATAAAGAAACAAACAAAAACCATAGGCCCACCTATGGCGTAAACTCACGTTGAAGCCTCAAAACCTCAACACACACTGGACATGAAAGAGAAAGGGACAGGGTGGGGCATGGACATAGGACCAAAAAAAACAACAACAAAAAAACCCCCAAGGAACCCCAACAACAGAACTTTCTCTGCAGAGACATCACCAACCAGAAAGGAGGGAGGGAGGGAGGGGACGAGAAAGGGAGGGGGGACTAGGCGGCCAGGCAGGTGGGGTTGGGGGGACTTCACTCACTCACCGGAGCCAGAGTAGTAGTTTTGGGAGGAGAGGTGGCCGTAGCTGCCACTCATGGCATAGGGGCTGGGGCTGGCGGTTTGTGACCCCGCCGCTCCACTCTGCCCTTTGACCTTGCCTGACACTGCACATGCAACAACACAACGGCCCTTGCCGGTCACCTGACGCCATGCAGCCAATCACAATGCAGTTAGAATGATGCATACAGTACAGGGCTTCTTGTTTTGTTTTTTTTAAAGTACACAACACTATGTTGAGCATCACAGACAAAGAAATCAGTATTTTGATCAGTAGTTTTACGCTCAACACTCCATACTGAGTGTCCAAAACACATATCATCACTTTAATGATTAGTATGCGATCCACACACACACAAACAGGTATGAACATTATTACCATTCAGTCCTTTGCACTCTATACAACACTTTCAGGACAAGAGTGGGGAAAAAAAATCTGATTTAACATACAAAACATACACACACATGCGCGCAAAGACACACACACACACATATCTACTACAACATGTTGGTTTAAAGAAAATGAAGAGCACTAGTCCTGTAGTTAGTCATGCAACGTGGTTAGAATGCAGCCATGAGCAGAAAAGCACAACCCATAATTATAACCCAAATATTTCATCCCATATTATCATCCCTTCTCCTCTACTGCTCCTTATTGCTCTCCTCCCTTTTCCCCCAAGATGTGACTGTGTGTGTGGTGTGGGGTGGGGGGGGGGGGGGGAGGGGGGGGGGGGGGGGGGGGGGGGGGGGGCAAGAAGTGTTCCTGAAGATTTAGCCCCTAACTCTGGAACATAAGCACGCAATGGCACGGCTTTCTCTTCCCAAACCACTGCCAGAGTTTTGTTGCGCCTGAATGACCTTGGCACATCAAAGCCCATTTCCTTACAAATGAACACCACAGCCAGCTCAAAGATAACAGACGACTTGTATCAGGTGGAATGCAAGCTGGAAGAGGGGGAGGGGGGGGGGGGGGGGGGGGGGGGGGGGGGGGGGGGGGGGGGGGGGCGTCCGTCTGTCGGAGGATCCACAAGATGCATCATCCTGCATCTCTAACCACACATCTTTTGTCTACTTGGGGCCCCGCAAAACACTTCCCTGCACACTTCCACACACGAATCTAACAGTTCCAAGCTGTAGCTTGATGCCCTTCCCCTGTTGTATTGATCCTAATACCTTGTATATCAATGGAATAAATCATGTTTTATCCAACAGTTCCATAGTTCCGGCCAGAATAGAGGATCATTGTCGTCCTCTTCACAGAAGAAAACCCCACCACCCTTACCAACACTCTTCCCATCATTTTCAGACACTTTTTTTCTCCACAATCCACCTTGCTAATGTTTCACTAGTACTAGTCATTACAGTCGTCTTCGATCAAAAAAGAGCGACTATTTGGACTGAGAAAGGAAAAAGTTCCAATGGAACCCCCTACCCCCTTCTTCACTTGCTGCATAATTATCTTCCTTCGCGTTCATCTTTTCTGCAAGGACAAGAGCACGCCTTCTCGTAGGCTGATACAGGGCACGCAAAATAAAAATAGAAAAATGGGGAGTCTGGACATATTTTCTACAATCAATCACAGAGTTCTCTCAAAGTGCCGATGACGACATCCACATTGGAGGTCGTGTACATCAAGACGAAGGAAGACCTCAAGCGATCGGCGAGATAAAGCAGCGTTATGAACAATCCACTGTTGGACAGTCCACTCACACATCAACAGTATAGCCTAGTGGTGAGGTGACATAGGCCTACCCATCTATTCCCATTTGAATCCAATGGAATGTCTGCCGGCTAGGCTAATGGAGAACTTTAAAGGGGCATGAAGCCAAGGATGGAAGGGAGGTAAGGGTTGGGATGGGAGATAGCATCTCATGCATAACATCGGCTAATCGACCGACAGACAGACAGACTGACCAGGGATCATTCCAGTTTCTCACGAAAACACAGGAACTAGGGAAAGGAGAGAGGCGGTAACTGAAGGAATGCGTATACAACCGTTACAATGGAAGTGAAAGGGTCCCTTTGATTACTTCAGTCACAGACTGTCCTAAACCAACTGCTTCCATCAATATCCGAGTTTAGAAGGGACTTCAGTCAGTTCTTTACCATCGTCTGATTTTCTTCTGTGCTGTGTAGTGAGCGATCACTTGGGTTGCTGCAGTTTCAGCTGACAACACGGGAACCTTACTGCTGTGGTTACTTCTGGCAGGACCATTCCATAGCTTTTCTGTGCATACATCTGCGTCTTGTTCAAAGTGACTGTTTCTAGAAACTAGAACCCCACCACTTCCCCTGTTTGAGATAACTAATGATGTTTAGCTTTGGGTCAGGATGTAATTCGGGGAACTAGATCAGACACAAAGCTATCATTGTGACAACAATGTTGCTTATGTGGCTTCCCGTGGTAACACACAAGTTTTTAAAAGAGTCCATGATATTAAAAATCATGTCCTTCAGGGTATCATATTACTAGGACTAGATCTCGATGAATCAGGTTGACTACAAAATTCTGTAAAGGTTTGTACGAGGTATGCCTAAACCACGGTTTAATCATAATTGTTTATAGATCAACCCTGTATTGTTATGTATTGTAATACGGCAGGCCTCTAATCCTGGAGAGGGATGGGAGAAATATATAATTATGCAACTGTCAGTATAGTATGTATGTCACCTATTGCAATGTGAAACCAACCGTCACAATGCACGCATGTGTGTGAATATGACAGGACTATGATAAGTTTACCTGTTGTCCTGTCAAGGTATGCTTGTATTTTTGTGTGACACTTTCTCGAATAAATTCTGTTTAAACCAAAAAAAGAAGAAAACTGAAATCATGTTTGAGTTGCATGGTTGCCGATAGTGCATGAAGCTTACATGTAAAGGATTTTCCACTTTCTTTCTCCACAACAAGCGTTCATAATAATGGTCCCCAATCTATCTCTCCTTTGCCGTTCATTTTTCAGGTATGGAGTTAATGCCCAAACACTCTCCTACAGCCCACCGCCTACTACAGGAATGGCGAGGCAGCTGCCACCACCATCAGGCAGAAATCAGAGCCGCTGAACAACAGGTAGTTCTTTAATAAGAGAGGGTGGGTGTGTGTGTGTCCCCAATCTGATAAGATTCTTCAGCCAATTGGCTACAGAGCCTCTGCTTCCTGTGAGGGAGCTCTGCGCCTGATCTGATAGTGAAACAGGCCATTAAACGCCTGTCAAACCCTCAACAGGACTTGCCCTGCTTCTTGTGTGGTAGCGCTACAAGCCCCGCCATTGTCAACCCCCGTTCCACGCAATGGGGCTTCAGCGCCACATCAAAAGGCGCACAGGACAAAGAACCGCCAATTAAAACAGGTCCCAGACAGCCAGAATGGGCCACGACGCGTTTCTAAAACAGATCCGGAACGCTGGCGAACACCCACCCTTCTTTTTTCCTCCCTTCCCAGTCCCCCTCTTCAAACCCTAGCCTAGTAGTAGTAGCTAGCTAAAGGTGGAGTTCTTCAAGCGCCATGTCCTTCAAACTCTCGTCAAGCCAAGCGACAATGGGGGGACAGAGAGAATAAAACTGTAGTTGTCCTGGCTTCAAACTGCCACTCTCTCTCCCCTCTACTGTGGGTGAAGGGAGGGAGGGAATTGAAAGGCGCTCTTGCAGCTCGCGGGCAGTTGCCCAGGCGTGATTAATACGCGCCGTTCGCCAAGCGCCTGCAGGTCCTCGCTCGGCGTTGCCGTCAATGAGGTCCTGGCCACGGGTCGCCTGCTCCCTGGCTCCCCCTGTCAATCACTCGCTTGGTTGGAGGTCCCCCTAGCCTCGCCTGCTGTGCACTGGGGCGTGTCCCCGCGAAAACACTTTGCTTCAGCCCTCCCTCCCCATCCTCTCCCCCTCCCCCAATCTCTCCCCCCCCCCCCCCCCCCCCCCCCCCATGTCTCTTCCGGGATCTTTGGCGAAGCTATGAGCCTGACTGTTAGGAGGAGTTCCAGTGTTCTGATTCTGTTGGAAGCTCTATTCTTCTATTCTTTCCCCTCTCCACTGTGTCCCATCCCTGAATGAACTCTGGTGTGCAGATCGTGGCAGGGGGTCTGAGGAGCCCGTTTGTTCGTTCCTTTCCCAGAGGAAAGGGCTAGGGGTTAGGGGGGGGGGGGGGGGGGGGAGGTGAGGGGGGGGGGGGGGGCAGGGCGACGGGCAGGCTGACAAGAGACGACAGTGACTTCCCTTCCCTGCGGGCGCGACAATGGCCGTGTTTATCCTCTGTCGCCTCCGCGTCTCTGCAGACACGCTTGTGCTAAACGCCCGCTACAATGGCCGGCCTCCCTCTCCCCAGTGGTGGCCTTTCCATTGGGGTCCCCCCTTACCTCCTCCTCCTCCTCCTCTTCAATCTAGTCCTTTCTTGTGCCTAAGGAGGAAGAGAAAGGCCCCCACTACTCTTGTTGGTCGGGGAGGCGGAGGGGGTTGTGTACAAAGCTAGCTTCCCTCCCCTGTTTCTGCCACTCCTCCCTACTCCATCAGGGGCTCAGGCTGAAGTGTTTGCCTGTCTGTTTTTTCGGACAAGGGAGCGGGATTGTCTTGAGAGGTTGGTGGGGCGGGAGAGGGCGGGTTGATGGCAACCTTTTGACGTTTAACTTTTTTGTTGTTAGTGTGTGTGGTTTTTCAACCTGTTGTTGTTGTTGTTATTGTGTCTTCCTCTTCTTCTTCTTCTTCCTCACTCTGTTGAGGACACTAGGAGGGGATGCTGCTGCTGCTGTTATTGTTGTTTTTGATGTTCATGAATGATGTTGATGTATTTACTACCCAGATAACAAACAAAAAAAGATATGTATGCTATGTTGTGAATATATTTTTGTGTGTAACAATCCCTCATCTCCATAACATCGCTACGACATTCTGACGAACAGACGTATGACAATATGGACAGAACAACCCACCACCACCTCCTCTCACTCCTCACACACACCACACACACACAACAACCACAAACACACACAACACAACAACCCAAATCCACTACTATTTCCTTGTCCTTCGAAAGAAAAGGGGTTAGTAGTTATCAGCAAACAAGATGCAATCAACAAGTTCAAACTCTGGAACATGCATGCCTTGTTCTGGCTGGACAAGCCGGGGTGAGGGGAGGAGGGGGGGGGGGGGGGGGGGGAGGAGGGGGGAGGGGCGGTAAGGGAGAGGGTGGCCATGAGAGAGAGAGCAAGAAAAAGAGAGAGAGACAGACAGAGGACAGAGAAAAAGGACAGAAAGAAACAGGAGAGAGAGACAGAGACAGAGAGAAAGAGAGAGAGAGAGAGAGAGAGAGAGAGAGAGAGAGAGAGAGGTATCCATATGAAAGAAACTAGGTCGCGTCTCATGGATACTGCTCTCTCGCTCTCTCTCAAACACACACACACACACACATCGGTGATGACATTTGTCGTCTGAAGCAAAGCCTCCCCCCCCCTCCCCCCATCCTCTCCCTCCTTTGTCTCGGAGTGGCCAGGCTGCAGAGCAAGGTGGCCATGTGCATGCAACGGCCCCATATTTTACCCAAGGCCTGCCTGCCTTCTCTCACCATCTAACGCCCCCCACCTAGCTTTTCCTCTCTGGCAGGCTTTACACCACCACCACCACCACCACCACCATCACCACCACAGCATCCCCTGTCCACTCCAAATCCCTAGTTCACCCTTTCCCCTTCCCAGCCTTGAAACACAGAGAGCCTCACACACTACTTCGCATGTCCTTCTGTCATTCCTTCATTCATTCATGCATTCAACATGCCAGCCCTGGCTGACCATCAGGAAGGACCCTAGCCTACTGTTGCTTGTCGACACCACTGACCACGAACTGACCAGGAAAAGGTGGAATACTGATGACCTTTTGAAAGCAAAAAAAAAAGAAGGAAATAAGCAATAGACAACTGTGCTGCAACTAAAAGGACTTACTGGATGGACTTGTAGTGTTTGGTTTGGTTTTTAAATCAAATTTGGAGATCCTAATCGTGTACGTCTTCTTGTTAAGAAATGTTAAAATAATTATTTCGTGGAGCGTCATGAAACAGGGTCTTCTCCGTGGAATCTACAGCAGGGAAAATAATTAGGGAAGTGTTTTGTGAGGGCAAAGTTCAAATTACGGAATAAGGCTTACAGGAATGTGCTTGCTCTGCCTCCCCCTTTCAGGGTGGAGCTCATCATGCTTTGTTATTGCACTCTCTCAATTTAAAGCAAAAAAGTTACGATAATTTTTAATACAACAATACTGATCATTTCTTCGTTAAGAAAAAAGAAGAATAAAACCATCTGCTCAAGGCTCATAGCCTAAAACCTTGAGACTATCCTTCGCTACCGCTACAGTTTTTCCTTCTACCAAGCCTTGCGATACACAACGCCGCAGTTTTCCATGACTGCCAGAAAGCAGTTCTATATTCATTCCAAAGTGACGATCCCCTCCATCCTGTCCTCTTTGTTCTTCTACACTGTGACCTATGCCACTCCTTTCTTTCTGTCCTGAAAAAGAACCTAACCTACCCGTGCACACACCACCACACTTTTCGCTCATCCTTTCTTGGTGATATCCATCACTTTAGGCCTTCCTCGGTAGATGGTATCGTATTACTTCCAGAAATCAGACATTATCGTTGAAAACAAAGACTTACAACAGGAAAACAATTCAAGACAAAGGATTCAACAGCACAGAACAACAAAGCACCACCACAGTACAGCACAGGACAGGACAGGACAGCACAGGACAGGACGACAGGACAGGACAAAGGCCTTCAACAGAAGCAGACACAGACAGACACAAAAGGCCTGCCTGTCGTCTGCATCACTCACCGGAGTCGGAGGTGGTCCCATAGCCCTGCATCAGGCCGTAGTGGTTGGCCTGGGCGTTGGCGTAGTAGCTGGCCGTGGAGGCCATGTAGGAGGCCGTGTTCTGGCCGCTGCCCATGTAGGCCGCCGCGTTCATGGCTGCCCCGGCCTCTGTCGTGCCGCTGCCGCTGCTGCTGCTGTTGCTGCTGACGTGGATGCTGCCGCTGCTGCTGCTGCTGTCGCTGTGGCCGGCAGAGGCGGCTGTGGTGGCGGTGGCGGTGGCGGCGTCAGTGGGGCTGTCGGTGGCGGAGGTGGAGAGGCCGCTGCAGTTCAGGAGTTGCTGGTAGGCTGCTGCCGCTGCTGTAGGGTTCCTGCAGGGGAAGATAAAGCACAACCTGAACCACCTGCAGGACCGGCGCAACGGGGCTACCAGGCGTTCAGGTGTATACCATCTCTAGGCTTTAGAAATGTTATGGTCTTTCCCAAGCCGGATGGCGGCTACCTTACTGGAGGACAGAAACGGTACGGTCGCATACGCCAAACATCTCGACATCAGTGAACTTTGGAGCTGTGGCCAAGGAAGGGTTGGGGGGCTAGTGAGCACTATTCCTGATCTCATGGTTTTAGCAAGGCTAATTTAGTCGGGTAAGAAAGATGCACTCGCACTTTTTATTTTAACCCTACAGCAGCAGAGGCAGCAGTGTACCAACAACCTCCAGCAACAAACAACTCTTGGCTACCGCATCTTCTGAAACTGGCAGCCGTACAGAGCCTCTTTCTCACCCATACAACACTACACTAGGCTCTACACTGACGATGGTTCTGATGACTTTCGAAAACAACATCAGCTTTTACCCCTTGTGAGGGAGGTGCGTGCGTGTGCCAATGCCTGGGTCTCTACAAAGCTGTGAAGGGTCCTTCCATTCATCCATTCAGTGATGCTGTGTACTCATTGTCTTTTCCTCCCTTTTCTACCTTGTCTTCTTTTCCCCCCGTACTGTGCCTTGGAAAAACATATTTAAGAAGCATGTCAGCTCTTATGACACCATCGTACCACTATACAGTTTTCTGGATTATACCTACGGAAGTCTTCAGAGTGGTCTATCACGTGTTTGACGACAGTGACAAGTGCGAGCGCATCCTAATAGCCTAACTCCATTAGCCTTCCAAAAAGCCGTGACATGATCCCCTCACCCCGTGGGGGGCAATCAAGAACTGGGTGCACACCTTCCTGGCCTATCTCTCACTGCTAGTCCATGCAGCAGTTGCAGCATCTTTCATCAGTCACTGGGCTGTTACCCAGGCAGTGAACAACTGCCAGTTGCAGCATCTCATCAGTCACTGGGCTGTTACACAGGCAGTGAACAACTGCCAGTTGCAGCATCTCATCAGTCACTGAGCTGTTACCCAGGCAGTGAACAACTGCCAGTTGCAGCATCTCATCAGTCACTGGGCTGTTACACAGTGAACAACTGCCAGCTGCAGCATCTCATCAGTCACTGAGCTGTTACCCAGGCAGTGAACAACTGCCAGCGAATCCTACCCCATCTATTTGGTCAACACGTCATGTAGCATGGACAGTGACAAAACAAGATCCCAACCAGTCATGGTCACTACGCTTCTTGACCCCATGACGCCAGTGAGAGTGGTGGGGTGAGTGAGATTTAGCTTGTTAACGTTACGTTCCTAGGTTGTTCTTCAGACGTGAAGCCCGCGCAAATTTCCACAGCATACAGCGGAGGGAGACAGGATGGTGTGATGGTGTCGTACGCGCCATCATAAACATGGCGGCACGCTGCGCACGCAACCTTAATAATAATAATAATGTTTGGAATTTATATAGTGCTAAATCTTGTAAAGCAACAAATCAAAGCGCTCAGATGAGATGACATTTTTTTTATTTATTTATGTATTTGTTAATATCGAGGATAATGGAATAAGTACTAATATGCTTTTTTTTACATCCAGTCCCCGTGTGTATGCGGTTTTGTAAATTTTGTCATCTGTTCCCTGTCATCTTGTGTCTTGTTTGACAAAACACTGCATAATAAACATAACGCAAAGTTTTTGACACAGTCTGTGTGTGTGTGTGTGTGTGTGTGTGTGTTTGTGTGTGCGTGCGTGCGTGCATACGTGTGTGTGTGTGATGTAATATACGTCGTCAGTCAGTAGAAAGGTAGAACAATAACTGTAATCACCCCCAGTACATCATACCCAATTCTAGCATAAAACAAATCTCTGACTCTCATACTTAATATTTTTATTATCTAGCAGAAAATTAAAACAACAAAATAAAAACATAACCAAAAATCCCCACAACCCACAATGGGAGAGAGAGAGAAAAAAAGAGAGATTGAATTTCTACACACACACACACACACACACACACACACACACACACACACACACACACACACACACCACTCCTTTTCGCCTTTCCCCAATCTTTCGCAGACCATAAACACGAAGACAAATGGGAAGGAAACGGGATAAACACAAAAAACAACAAAACAAAAAACAAAAACAAAAAGGAAAAAAACCTAATCAGGTTGACAAGTCGCCGCGATTTCTGGGGAGGTGTGTGTGTCTGTCTCACAGGGGAGGCAAAAATAGACGTCACAGGGAAAGCTGCAATTTGTTGTGCGCCACGTCAACACGCAGCAACGCGTCAAACACCACACGGCTACGGCGCAGCGCTGCGCAGCGCAGCACAGCACAGCCATGACAGAAATGAAATTAAAATGAAAAAATGAAATAAACAAGAAAGTTTTGGAAATGGATTGCTTCTCTGCCCCTTTGCTGACCTTCTGTCTTCCTTCTTCTACACCACACCCCTTTCCACAGACACACAGACAGACAGATAGACCACAGGTATGTGAGACACAGACACACAGATATTTAGCAGAGGTAAATACACACACACACACACACTTCGAATGGGAAAAACGACGCGCGCACGCGCACACACACACACAGAGGCAATGCAGCAGGCACTGTTTGACGACACACAACATCATTCCCACGGAAATGATGGAGTCTTAAGGAAGAGTGATTCCACATGTTTCAAAACAACAACGCCCTTCTTTCTTCCTTTGTGTTCTCTCTCTCTCTCTCTCCGTCCCTCTCTCACCCCCCCCCCCCCCCTCCCGCCCCACCCCCCCAAATCTTCAGACCTTTCTCCATACCAATTTTTAGACTGCTATAATATCATAATTAATTCGTACAAGATTACATTCGTAGAAAGGATACACTGCCAACTGCAACTGCAACCCATAACAAGAATTCGACTGGAACCAACAAAAACTTACATAACATAATACACACACATCCCTCCCTCTCTCATTATAAGCTCTTCAGAATTTTTTGGTGTTTTTTGTTTTGTTCCTGCTGGAAATGTCTCAGTCACTCACTCAGTCACTTTGTCTGTATTCGTGTGTGTATGTGTGCGTGGTGTGTGTGTGTGTGTGTGTGTGTGTGTGTGTGTGGTGTGGTGCGTGGTGCTGTGTGTGTGTGTGTGTGTGTGTGTGTGTGTTGTGTGTGTGTGTGTGTGTACGTTTGTGCATTCGTATTATTTGCGTGCTTCTGTATCTGTGTGTGTATTCGATTATGTCTGATCGCTGTGTATTCGTATTCTTTGAGTGCTTGTATCTGTGTATGTATTCGTATTCTTTGTGTGTGTCTGTGTGTATTTGTACCATTTGTGTATAGATCTGTCTCTTTGTGTGTATTCGTATTCTTTGTGTGTGTATCTCTCTCTCTTCCCCTTCCTTCATCTCTTCTCCTACCATCTAAAAAAAACAACCCACCAAACACCCCCAAAACCTCCTACCATCTCCCCCCCCCCCCCCCCCCCCCCACTCCCCCCATCCTCTTCGCCTTCGGCTCTCACTCTCGTAAGTTACTTTACTTTTTCCTCCTCCTTCCCTTCTTATTCCCCCCTTCCCCCAAGTGCCCCCCCCCCCCCCCCCCCCCCCCAATTGGTACCAGCCCTCACATTCCTGCCCTTGAAGACCATTATGAATCTGTCACCAGGACTAAGGGCTCATCAGCTTCGGAACTCTTTTCCTCCCTCAACTCCCTCCCTCCCCCTTCCTCTCTCTCTCTCTCTCTCTCTCTCTCTCTCTCTCTCCTCTCTCTCTCTCTCTCTCTCTCTCTCTCTCCTCAAAACAACATTTTGTGGGAAGAAAACTGACGTTCAAGTGTTTCTCGCCTCACTTACTCCTCCCTTCCAACACCCCCCACCCCACCTCTCACACAGAGACAGACAGACACTAACACACACACCAACACACAAAAAAAGACAAAAAAAAAAGGAAATTCCTCTGCCTGGCCTCAATATGACTGCCAGATGTGTGTGTGTGTGTGTGTGTGTGTGTGTGTGTGTGTGTGTGTGTGTGTGTGTATGTGTGAGAAGAATAATGAAACACAATCAACATAGCTTTCCCCTAAAAAAGCAATCAACAACCAAAACACAAAACGACCCCCCAAAAAAACTAACAAAAAACACAAGAAAAGAAGAAAAAACAACAGCACGAAAACCCCCACAATCAAACAAACCAAACAAACAGAAAACATTAACAAACTAAAAAACCACTTTCCACACATCACTGACACTGTGACAGTGAGTTAGTTCTGAAAGCACTGCCCTCGCTGTTTCATTTCGAATGTTATTACGACTGAACTGAAAGTTAAATCAGCATCAGGATCACATGAAGAGCATCGACCTCACAACTCTGAAGTTAGACAGCAAGAGAAGAAGGAACCCTAACAACTTCACATTTCAAAAAGAAAAGAAAAGAAAGGAAAAGCACTTGGCACTGAATTTTTGCAGTCGATGATGAACAAATGATAAACAAATATGCCACAAAAGATAACGTACAACAAGCTAAACCTTCGATGATGATGATGACGATGATGATGATGATGTATGTGTGTGTGTGTGACACAGAGAGAGAGAGAGAGAGAGAGAGAGAGAGAGAGAGAGAGAGAGAGAGAGAGAGAGAGAGAGAGAGAAAGAGAGAGAAGAGAGAGAAGAAGACAGGCAGGCAGACAGAAAATTATCAACTGATATTCATTTTACATAACTGCATTACGTATTCTCTTACACCAACGTAATTTCCACACACACACACACACACACACACACACCACACACACCACACCACCACACACACACTGCATGCCATATCAAATTCCCCCAACAGCCAACACAACAGCAACAACAACAAGACCTCTCTCTCTCTCTCTCTCTCTCTCTCTCTCTCTCTCTCACAGAAACTCTCTTCCTTCAAAAAGTAGATGACAATTTACACACAAACGCGAGAAGAGGAAAGGGAAGAAGAGAAGAAGAAAAAAAAGCCATAGAAAAATCATCTAGACTCCAGCAAAATTCCCAATGAAGTCTCTCTCTGTGTGTGTCTCTCTCTGTCTGTCTGTCTCTCACCATGGAGCAAAGCCAAAAAAAAAAAAAAAAAAGAAAGGATGTGAAAAATCCCAAGGTATAATATTAGTGGCGCTAGGTTTGCGGCGACTTGCGGTAGGGTGGTGGAGACAGCGGTGTGATTAGATATAATGGGAAGTGGAAGCCCGGGCAGGAAATAGTCTTCAAACTATTCCATTTCAACCAATCAGTACTTTGGCAACTATTTCATGTCACCCTTTCCTGCCCCCCCCCCCCCCCCCCCCCCCCCCTGGATCGATACTCTCTGTCTCTCTGTGTCTCTGTATATCTCTCCCTTCCTCCCTCTCTCTCTTTCCGTGTCTCTGTCTCTCTCCGTGTATGTGTCTCAGTTTCTCTCTCTCTCTCTCTCTTTTCAGTGTTTGTTTTCTCAGTTTCTCTCTCTCTCTCTCCTCTCTCTTCCTCTTGCTCAGTGTTTCACTCTCTCTGTCTTCGTGTCTCTGTCTCTCTCTATCTTTGTGTCTGTCTTCTTGTCTCTCTCTCCCGTGTCTCTGTCTCTGTCATCTCTCTGTCTCACCCCCCCTCTCTCTCTCCTCTTCTCCTTCCATCTGTTCTCTCTCTCTCTCTCCAACCTCCCACCACCACCCCCCTCCGTCTCTGTCTCTCTCCCCTCTCTCCCCCCTCTCCCCCCTCCTCCCTCTCTCTCTCTCTGCTTGTTCCAGCACCCAGACCATCTTAAAACCTCGGCCCAATCACACTTTGCGGCGCCATTATTTCCCCAGCAATTGCTTCCATCTTGTTCGCCTTGCCGCTAAGAAGCTCACAAATCTTGTTAGAGTTAGTCCCTCTTCTCCCCCCCCCCCCCCTCGCCCTCCCCTCTCCATCCCCACCCAGTCTGGGCTTTACTTTGCTCTCTCTCTCTCTCTCTCTCTCTCCTCCTCTCTCCTCATCTCTCTCTCTCTCTCTCTCTCTCTCTCTCTCTCTCTCCTCCTTCTCCTCTCCAACGAGGAGGGAGGCCGTGAGGAAGAGGAGGAGAGGGAGGAGAGAGAGGGAGAGAGAGAGAATGCGCCGACAAAGACGGGTCTAAGATGGCGGGCATGCCAGCCAGTCAGCCTAGCTTTCCATTCCAATCAAGCCTTGCCAAGTTCGTGTCGGCTGATTGGACCAATTTCTCAACAGCCTTTCTCTCTTTCTTACTCTTTTCTTTCTTTCTTTCTTTTTTAAAAAAAAAGTAGTGTGTGTGTGTGGTGTGTGTGTGTGTGTGTGTTGTGTGTGTGTGGTGTGTTTTCGTTTGGGATTTTTTTGGTTTTTGCTGTTTATTTTACTTTTCATTCCGCTGCTCCCTCCCTCTCCCCTTCCTTCCCAGATTATCTTCTTGCTTTTTTTAAAATATATTTTTTATATTCCACTCCCCTTCCTTCCCCGTCCCATCTTCCTGATTTTCGGTTCTTCTTGTTTTTTCTTCTTCTTCTTTTTTTGGGGTTGTTGTTGTGAAGGTGCATTTCGTTTTTCATTCTTGCCTCTTTGCTTGCTGCACCTTGCTCTTGGGTTTCTTTTTGGTTTTTTTGGGTGGTTGGGGGTTTTTTTGGTTTTGATTTTTTGGTTGCTCTTAATTAGAATACAAGGACCCAGAAGTGGAGGTAAAAATAACAAGCCACTAAGGATGAAGTGGGAAGAAAAACTAAACTTGCAGCCAGGAGGAAAAAAAAGGAAAAAAAAAGAAAAAGAGACGAGTGTGCTCCCAGCTTCTAATCAAAACCAAAGTGAAGATAGGAGGAAAAAAAATATCCTTAATGATAAAAATAACAGGCTTTTCTCGAGATTAAGTATTCATTTAAGCAACTTTAAGGCCAAAAAACAAGTTTAAGTACATAAAACCAGCAAACCCCAAAACAACCACAAAAAAAGACTTGCCAAAAAAAGTAACCTTTAAGCAAGTAAAAAAAAAAGAAAAAGAAGTGGAAACAACTTCTCATAAAAAAATCTAAGTGGAAGATCTTAAGAAATTGAATTTTGTTTCCTGCAGTGCATGAATTACACACAAATTTAATTCCTTCCCCGAAGTCAGAATGCGGCTACCTCAATTCGAGTTAATCCTTCTTATCGGGGGTGGGGGGGGGGGGGGGGGGGGGGGGGGGGGGGATAGCACATCGCCACAGTGGAGCGACACTTTCCTCTTCTTCTTTCTGGCATCACCATTTCCCAACGTAACAAGCTGTATTGCGATGAAGACAGTGTTGAATAACCTTAGGCCCTGCTTACTGATTCTTATTAATTTAAACATATATTCCCTCTCTCTCCCACATTCTCTCTCTCTCTCTCTCTCTCTCTCTCTCTCTCTCTCTCTCTCTGTCGCATGTCTGTCTGTCTCTCTCCCTCTCTCTCTCTCGCTCCTCCTCCCCTCCCTCCTCTCTCATATAATTATGGGCTTATTATTTTCCTCGACCAAATCCTTGTGTCAAAGCTAAACTAAACTAAAACAAAAACCCGACACATTGCGTCATGACGGCATTATCTCGAGAGTCAAAATTCCCCAGTCTTACATTATAATTGACAACCAAAAAAACACACAAAAAACACCAGCAAAGAATACACCGTAATTATGATGGAACCCTTTCAGAATGTATTCCAGCTTATGTGCACTTCAGAATCTACAGATGTGTTTTCAAGCTGAAGTCTTGTTCTCGGCATAAGAGAAAGAACCAGTGTGGGTACGGGGCTGGGCTTAACTCCGCTGACGCTTGATGCCTTTCCCCTAGGGGCTGGCTGTATCGTGGTCTGCTTATGATGTATCTCTAGTGAATAAACAAGGTTTACATTTAGCCAACCAGCAAGTTCTTCAACAACCAGCAATTTTACAAACTTTTTCGACTCAGCAAAAAAAAGGAAAAACCCAACAAAAAACAAACCCCATACACAAAACAAAAACCGACCCGGCAGACACATTTTCGACAAGGATGCAATCAGAACAGCGTTATGTTGATCCCTGTAAGCATGTGTGTACGTGCGTGCAGTGCATGCACACTTCACCATAGGGGCCTGCTTCTGAGAGAGTTTTGAGGTTTTCTTGTTGCGCAAAGAAAACATTTTTCTCTCTCCCTCCCCTCTTACCATCACCCTTTGTACCCCCTCCACCCACCCCCTGACAACTCTTACCATCTGTGCAGCAACAGCAACAGCAACAGCAGCAGCAGCAAGAGCAGAAAGGTCTGGGCAGTGTCTGAAGGCCCCAGCCCCTAAGGGCTAATAGCCGATAAACAGATGACACTTGCCTCCCAGCCAGTCAACCACCCTCCCCAAGAAGGCCGATTAGCGCTGAAGAGCTTTAAAGACCTCTTGCCCCCCCCCCCCCCCCCCTCCCCTCACCCCCATCCCCCTCTCCCACTACCTCAAGCCTTCCTCCCTATATATACGAAAGGGCAGCACCCAGACTCCCAGCTGGCTGACTCTCTCTCTCTAGCCTCTCTCTCTCTATTGCTCTCATCTTTTCTCCCAAAAGGAGGACACGGCCACCTTCACGATCCCCCATCCACCACTGCCCTAGGGGTGGCAGAAAGGACAGAACGTGGCGCCGATAGCCCCCCCCCCCCCCCCCCCCAATCTTCCAAGAGTCTAGGAGGTTAGAAAGAGGGGAGAGAGGATGTGGTTGGCAATCCACAGGGTTATGGTCCTGTGTGTGTGTGCAGGTGAGGTGCTTGAGTCCCCCAAGTGGGCTAAAGTGTCTTTCTGGAGAGTGAGTGCCACATGGGCCCCTCCACTCTGGGCTTTAAAAGGCCATCAGCCGAGCTGTTTTACTCCTCTCCTCTCCTCTCTGGCTGCCTTTTAGCCCTTATCTGTCTCTCTGTGTCTCTGTCTGTGTGTGTGGGCTCTCTCACATCTCTCTCTCTACTCTCTCTCTCTCATTCTCATCTCCTCTCTCTCTCTTCCTCTCCTCTCTGGCTGCCTTTTAGCCCTTATCTCTCTCTCTGTGTCTCTGTCTGTGTGTGTGGGTCTCTCTCTCTCTCTCTCTCTCTCTCTCTCTCTCTCTCTCTCTCTTCTCTCTCTCTCTCTCTCTCTTCCTCTCCTCTCTGGCTGCCTTTTAGCCCTTATCTCTCTCTCTGTGTCTCTGTCTGTGTGTGTGGGTCTCTCTCTCTCTCCCTCTCTCTCTCTCTCTCTCTCTCTCTCTCTCTCGTCTCTCTCTTCTCCTCTCTCTTCTCTCTCTCTCTCTTCCTTCCTCTCCTCTCTGGCTGCCTTTTAGCCCTTATCTCTCTCTCTGTGTCTCTGTCTGTGTGTGTGGGTCTCTCTCTCTCTCTCTCTCCTCTCTCTCTCTCTCTCTCTCTCTCTCTCTCTCTCTCTCTCTCACACACACACACACACATCCCTGCATGATTTCCACTCATCCATCCCGGCACGGCCCCTGACGGCGGCGGCGAAGGTGGGCACTTGTCGTCATTTCCATGTTTCAATTTGCTTCCCACCCCTCCTCTACTACCACCCCCACGTTCACTTCTAAGTGACGTTTGATGATTACGTTCACATTTCCCTAACCTGATCAAGGAAAAAAAACAAAAACAACAACACTCCACAACACTGAGTGCTTGTATAACCATTCGCTAAGTAGTATGTAAACGGTTTTCTCCCCCTCCTCAAGGGTTTAATGACTTTCCCGTATTGTTCTCATTTCATTAAAAAAAAAACCAAACAAACAAAATAAAGCTAAAACAAAAAAGAAACGGGAAAAAAAACCCACACACACACAAAAACACACCAAAACAAAAGTGTTTGACATTTTCCTGGTCAGCGATATTTTCCAGCCAGAGTGTATGATAAATCACAAAGCTAAAACCAGGCAGAAAATGAATATTAGGAAAATCCCCGTTACTAAAGCCAGTCTGTTTCGTCACAGCGGGGGTCCAATTGTTTTTTTTAATGTTCTCAAGACTTGAGTTCTTGTAGGTGTAGTGGATATTGTCAGGAATACAACCGGGAGATAGTGCAGCCTTCTGATTGGAACATAGCGTTTCTTCAAGTTTTATTTCCCCAGTCAACTTGCTCCACGAGGCATTGCCCCTATTGAACGGGCTCTTAGGTATGCGCCACTCCATTTGACAATACCTGGATATCACGTGGATTTTTTAAAAGATGTTTTTCTAGTTGTTGTTAGGGGTTGTGGGGACGGGATAGCTCAGTTGTCGGAGCACTCGCTTTCCCCCAGCCAAAGTTGAGCAACATCGAGCGTGGTTACCACTTGGATGGGTGACGGTTTGCACGCCTTAGCTTCAGTACAGTTCCCCCAGTTCCCCCAATTGTAAATGGGTACCTGCCCTCTTTAGGGTCAGGGGAAGGTAAAGTAGCGAGGGAGAGGAGATGGGCGTCGCCCTCAATATGCTGGCCCCTAAAGAAGTGAGGTCTCTGACGCCTCGCTCCCCTACGACCTTATAGGTTATGGGACACCTTTACCTTTTTTTTTGTTGGGGGTTCCCCAGATTAACACTCTGGAGATCACCCAGAATGTGCACTAACTCAGTAATCCTACCTGGGAATCACTGTGAGACCATTGTGAATGCATTTTGGATGAAAACTGTACGTGTGTGGCTTAAATTTTTTTTTTTTAAGTTCTTCATCTTACAGGCAGCCGTACTCCGACTTCTGAGGGACATCCCCCCCCCCCCCCCCCCCTTCCTCCTTTCATGAAGAATATAGATCGTTATGCTGGTAAGAGCCTGTCATGGATGAAGACAGGATCAACATGACATTGCACAGTGTAACATTGTAACGCAGGCCCCTGAAACTTATTTTAATTTACTTACACCGGCAACTTGCAAAAGCTTTTGCCATGGCCCCAAACCTTCCTTTTGGGGCATCCCTGTAGTGTGTCCGAGTTCCCTCCCCCACCCCACCCCTCCTCCAGAAAAAAAAATCACATATCACTGGACCGAATATAACGCACTGTGCACTTCTCTGCTTGCAGCCAACCAACTAAGGCTTATAGGCAATAAACACACACACAAAACAAGTCTGCAGTCTGACATAGTTGTCATCCGAGAACTTGAAAGTGTTCGCATCATAATTAATTTTTGAACGGACGAAAATGACAAGAAGCGGCGGAAGAACACGGGCACGCACTAAGGGGCAGGGAAAGCCCGGTGGTTAGCGCTTTGGGGGGGGGGGGAGAGAGAGAGAGAAGATAGGGACATTTTTATCACTTCGGTTAACAAAATATATCCCACCCTGAGTCGGACTGTGGGGAGCAGGCAATGGTCATTTTCGGTTTGGTGGGGATAAAGTCTTTCAGATTCGTCTGCTGTCCGCCCCCCCCCCCCCCCCAAAAAAAAAAAAAAAAAAAAAAAAAAGTTTCCCGTTTATCTTCAAAATCTAAAAAAAAAAGATCACCACTTGTAACGTTTCATGTGGAAAATGATTTACACTTTCTTCACACATCACTCCACCCCAAAAAAAAACCCCACCAACAAAAACAAAACAAACCAACAACAAAAAAAACAAACCAACCAACAACAACAAAACCACAACCAACAAAAAAAAACCCACCCCACCACCCCACCACACCACCACCCCCTCACACCAAACAACAAAACAAAACTTGGAGGAACAAAAAACAAGATATAGACCCAAGAACGGGCAAAACCACAAATCATCAAACTGTTGTGCTCTTCTGTTACAACCACAAAAAACCAATACAAACCAGCACAAAAAACAAAAAAAAGCACCAGCAGATTTGAAATATGTCTGTGCCATACACTGCTCTTGTTGTGACGTCAAATATCAGCTCCCCCCCCCCCTCACTCTTTACCCCACCTTTCATTTCTTTAAGGTTTTTTTTCCCACTTCTTGGACGCTGACACAAATAAATCAGTGATGTGCTATAGGTGTGTGTGTGTGTGTGTGTGTGTGTGTGTGTGTGTGTGTGTTGTGTGGTATGTGTGTGTGTGTGTGTGAGTGCGTGTTGTGTTGTGTGTGTGTGTTGTGTGTGTGTGTGTGTGTGTGTGTGTGTAGTGTGTGTGGTGTGTGTGTGTAGTGCTGTGTGTGTGTTGTGTTTGTGTAAGTGTGTAAGTGTGTGAAGTGTGTGTGTGGTGGTGTGTGTGAGTGTGTGTGTGTAAGTGTGGTGTGTAAGTGTGTGTGTGCGTGTGAATTGTGTGTGTGTGTGTGCGTTGTGTGTGTGTGTGTGTGTGAGAAGTGTGTGTGTTGTGGTGGTGTGTGTGTGTGTGTGTGTGTGTGTGCGAATGTGTGTGTATGAGAGTGGTGTGTGTGTGTTGTGTGTGTGTGTGTTTAGTGTGTGTGTAGTGTGTGTATGTATGTATGGTGTGGTGAGTGTGTGTGTGTGTGTGCGTGCGTGTGTGGTTGTATGTGTGTGTGCGTATGTGTGTGTGTTGTGTTTCCAGAACATCTCTGGACAAATTTCTGGCTGATCCACTTCCTGTCAACCCATCTCTCTCTCTCTCCTCCCCCTACTCCCCCCCCCCTCTCTCTCTCTGGTCTTTGTCCCTCACCTCCCCCCTCACTCCCTTCCCCTCCCTGCAGGTAGCTTCCCCTGGTCTCCATGGTGACGGGAAGAACTTCATTTCCCCTGTGCAGCCCTGCACTTCAGTCAGTCCCATCCATTTGCTCTCCTGTCCTCCAACACTGCTGGGCGACTTTCCCCTGGCACAGATTTTTTTTGTTCCCCCCCTTTTCCACACCACACCACAGCATAGCAGAGCATAGCACAGCACTGCACAGCAACCTGTAGTAGGGGAGGGAGGGAGAGGGAGAGAGAGGGAGAGGGGGGAGGAGAGAGAGAGAGGGGGAGAGAGGAGAGAGAGGGAGAGAGAGGGGGGGAGAGAGAGGGGGAGAGAGAGAGGGAGAGAGAGAGGAGAGAGAGAGAGAGGAGAGAGAGAGAGAGAGAGAGAGAGAGGGAGAGAGAGAGGGAGGGAGAGAGAGAGAGAGAGAGAGAGAGAGAGGAGAGAGGAGAACTCAGAGAGAGAGAGAGAGAGAGAGAGAGGGAGACAGAGAGAGAGAGAGAGACAGAGAGAGAAAGACAGCGCCAGAGAGAGACAGCGCGAGAGAGGGACACATATAACGAGAGAAAGAAAGAAGAGAGAGAGAGAGAGAGAGAGAGGAGAGAGAGAGAGAGAGAGAAGAGAGAGAGAGAGTACAGAAGCCAAGATGGGGTGGGAGGTAGAAGAAAACCCCAGGAGAAATAAGAGTTGGAAGAAGCAGCAGAAAGTGGAAGGGGAAAAAAAAACTAAACAGGAGGAAGGTCACGAAGAAGGAGACGAAGAAGACGAAAAAGAAGAAGAAGAAGAAGAGGAAGAAAAGAAACTTGGTCCCTTTGCCCACCGGCCTGCTTGGGAGAACGGTCGCATGCGTAAAATCTCACACCATCAACATTGGTGAACCTGGGAGCTCTAAGCAGAGGAATAATATAACAAAAAATCAACAATTCTTGATAGAAGAGAAGAGTTGATGCTCTTACTCCTTGCTCTCCACCACAATCATTCTCCCACTCCTAGCCTCGCTCTCCACCACAATCATTCTCCACCACAATCATTCTCCCACTCCTACCCTCGCTCTCCACCATAATCATTCTCCACCACAATCATTCTCCATCACAATCATTCTCCCACTCCTGGCATTGCTCTCCACCACAATCATTCCCCACCACAATCATTCTCCACCACAATCATTCTCCACCACAATCATTCTCCCACTCCTGGCATTGCTCTCCACCACAATCATTCTCCACCATAATCATTCTCCCACTCCTAGCCTTGCTCTCCACCACAATCATTCCCCACCATAATCATTTTCCCACTCCTAGCCTTGCTCTCCACCATAATCATTCCCCACCATAATCATTTTCCCACTCCTAGCCTTGCTCTCCACCACAATCATTCCCCACCATAATCATTTTCCCACTCCTAGCTTGCTCTCCCACATCTTCCCATACATTCACCTACTGTCTCACCATAATCATTCCCCACCATAATCATTTTCCCACTCCTAGCCTTGCTCTCCACCACAATCATTCCCCACCATAATCATTTTCCCACTCCTAGCCTTGCTCTCCACCATAATCATTCTCCACCACAATCATTCTCCCACTCCTAGCCTTGCTCTCCACCACAATCATTCTCCATTCTCCACCATAATCATTCTCCACCACAATCATTCTCCACCACAATCATTCTCCATCATAATCATTCTCCACCATAATCATTCTCCACCATAATCATTCTCCACCATAATCATTCTCCCCCACCACAATCATTCTCCCACTCCTAGCTGGTTTTACTCTCCTCTCTACCGGCTCTCGCTACAGTAAGTCATACTTTACAACTAACACCTGGGGCTGGCAAAAAGACAAAACAAAACAAAACAAAACAGAACAGAACCAAACAATACCATAAGCCAACTGAACAACAACAATCAACACAGCGCTTGCACAGGCGGGCAAATTAGCGGCAGGCGATATTGCAGCCAGTGTGCCTGAGAGCGCGAGATAAATCACCACACACACACACAAATGGGGGAAAAAAAGACACCCCCCCACACACACACACCCACCAAACACACACACAATGGCGGTGAATGAACCTGCAATCTCTTGTAGATATGACCGAGAAATTTCGAAAGACACCCCCCCCCCCCCACACACTCCCACACTTTTCTTCCCACTCCTCTCTCTCTCTCTCTCTCTCTCTCTCTCTCTCTCTCTCAGAGAAATGGGCAGGGTGGGGGAAAAACATCTTTTTTCTGGTCGTTTCTCTCTCTCTCTCTCTCCTTTTTTTTTTTTTAAACAAGGGAGTGAAGCCAGCCACGTTGATTGCAATCCACTGGCGTTGAAAAAGACGACAGCTGCAATGATGAGGAACAACGTGTGATGATGTCTAAAGTGTTCTCGGGACTTGCCAAACGAAGCTAGCACACACATTATCTTTTCTTCTTCTTGTCTTCTACATAAGCTATTGTTACAGATGATCATTTCCTGGTGTGTGTGTTTGTGAAGGAAGGGGTAAGGGGTGGGGGAGGGGGGGGGGGGGGGGGGGGGTGGTAGGAGGAGGAGGGAGGCAGGGAGGGAGGGGGGGGGGGGGGGGGGGAGGGGAGGTGGTGAAAGAGAGAACAGACACAAAACAGGAACGTTTCCTTGTTCATTTCTAGTTTTGTTGTTGTTTTTTTCGAAGTTGTCGTCACCTCAAGCAGATGACAAACTGGCTACACAGTATCTACATACACATAATATACGTATCTCACACTAAATTAAAAGTAAAACAAAACAAACAAACAAAAAGCTACTTCTGACTTTGAGACCCCCCCCCTTCCCACCCCAGTCACTCACTCACACTTGTCTCTCTCACACTCACTGCGCCCCCCCCCCCCCCCCACCTCCTGTCATGAAGCACCCAAGCCTAATATAATACTGTCCATTTTGCCTTCTTCTGCCTTCAAATCAGCACAAACACACACACAACACAACTCACACAACTAACAACACACACACAACAACACAACACACATATACAAATCCCCCACACAAACAACATACCCCCCCCCCCCCTCCCCATCACACCACCCCTATCTATGTTTCTGACAACGGCTAATGATCATAGTTTTGATGATGATGTAGGCTTCTTCCAACACAGCTAGCGCTCTGCTAGCAGCAGTCAGTCACACTACATCAGCTACAG
>CM054140.1:15833211-15840711 GCA_028751875.1 Rapana venosa | reverse complement strand
CTAGGGGTGAGAACTGTTAGTGAACAGATAAAATTCACACACACACACACACACACACACACACACACACACACGTACGTTAAATCCTGTTCCGCTTTTCGTAAGAGTAGGCCATTGTGTGCCGGTGGGAACAGATGACAGAATTTAGAGAAACCGCATACACACGGGGACTGGAAGAAAAAAAGCACATAAGTGCTTATTCCATTATCCTCTATATAAAATAATAAATGAAATAAATAAAAGATAAAACACACACACAGTCGAACTGCATTAAGGGTTGTCCTAAGGTTTACATCAAGTATGGTACATGTCATTTGTATGCTTTTCTTTGTGGGATGCTTGTATGCAGTTTTCTTTTATCTTCTTCATCTCACAGTGTGAATAAAATAGCACATTTCAAAAAGTAAACGCAAAGACGGGAGAATGATAGAGAAAAAAAAAAGCGTGCGCACCACACACACACACACACAATTTCGCCTTATCACATTTCCAGAGCGGTTTTTACTTTATCGCCACGTTAGATTCTGATGGGAAAAGGCCACGTTAAAAAGTTGTGTATGGCGTCCTTAATTGGCCAAAAGAGGCCATTTATTTCAAGAAAACAAACTAAAACAATACCAAACATCCCCCACCCCACCCCAAGAATCAGATATGTCGTGAATCATTTTTGACACAGATTGACGGTTCTTCAAGGAACATTGCCGCCAACGGTAAAACTCTCTGGAAAGCCTGCTTCAGATCAAAATAGTCAATATTCCCGAAATCGGAACGCGGCTACCTTCATGGTGGGCATAAAGAACGGTCGCATACGCAAAATCTCACCATTGATGGACCTTGGAGCTCTAGCCGAGGAATATAAAAAAAAATGAAAAAAGGGGACCATCTTTTGAAGCTGTCAAGAAAAGAATCTTGTAAAGCTTTTATTTTAAAACTCAAAATAGGCAGGAGAGGTACAGATAACTCCCCCGTGGGGGGGGGGGGGGGGGGGGGGGGGGGGGGGGGGGGGGCTGTCAGTATAAATAGCACCCCCACATTCTGCAAACTTTGAGCAAGAAATTTCATCTTTTCTATCATTTTCTTTGTTTCTGCCTTGTTCCTTTTCTTCCTGTCATCTCTTTCTTGTGTATTTTCTCCTTTACTCCTTTACTCTCCTGTCTTAAAAGATAGCAATTCTCTTCTGCCGAAGTCGGATGCGCTGGGCCTGACTTGTCAGGCGCTTAACGGTAGCGAAACGCATTTTTGCTCATATGACAGACAACAATAGTTTCTGTCTGAGCGTTCAACAACGAAGAAGAAGTGCAGATACCGGGGGCAAAGAACAATCCGAGAAAGAGAGCAGACAGATCAGGAGAAAGACAAAATGACAGAGCCACGTAAAGGCGGACATTTCTGGCACCGAATTTCCAGAAATCATCTTAATCAAAGCCCAAACACAAACCAACAAAAGAACAAACGAGCGAACATGCGCGCGCACACACACATAATTGAACCAGGGGGAAAAAAAAAGCAAATGTATTGCTTATTCAATGTACCATCTGGAAAGAAAAATTTTACTCGACTTGAATTGACTTGAATTGACCCATGTCAGGACTATCATAAGTTAACTTATTGTCCTGTCACGATTATGTTCAGGTTCATGTTTTGGCGACACCTTTCTTGAATAACACTTTCTTTAAGTCATGTTTAGGGTGGATACCAGTATCTTAAAAAAACAAACAGTGCCATTGTTGGTTATTGAAGCAGTGTCTATGCGCTGACATAATCGACAACCAGCCAGCCAACCAAAACACAAAACAAAAACAAACAAAACCAAACATACAAAGGGTCCCAACTAAGTGACTAATTGATCTTTAAACAAGCAAAAGAAGACGGGAAAAAAAATTCAAGCATAAAATGGGTACCTAAATAAGTGAAGCGATTGATTTTAAACAGACAAAAAGACAAGATGATGAAATGTACGGGGGGAAAGTTGCAATCGATTATGGGAAGTTCCTTTCATAATACAACAATGGACTGGAAACATATAGCCACTTTTCAAGACACAGCCCCTCTGCAATGTATGCGTGTTATGCTGCATGCAATCCAAACACCAGCCTTTTTAGGGACTATTTCAAGTCAAAGGCGAGACGACACACAGGGTTTGTGGAAATAATAAAAAACGATTTCAACACAAACACATCCTATGTAACACACAGCCCCTAACTAAGTCAGTCAATTGTTACAACCCTGGCAGACAGACAGACAGACAGACAGGCGTGTAGGGCAAGGACCAGTTCTGAGCCCACTGCTATTGTCCGTTTCGCACGTGCACCTGCCGCCTGCAGTGGCTCTTCATAGAGCAGCGCTATCACCCTGCCATGATTTATTCCTCCGATATATTAATGACAGAGTCTCCTCTTGCCCGTCCTCAAAAACGTAATAACCACGGCAGCTGTGGGTACTGAACAGTACTGGCGACAAAACAGCCGTGACTAAGACAGAGAGTTTGCATTCTGCGGAGTAACAGGCGCAGTGGTATAATATAATCACCATCTGCCCAAGTTCGCGGACCAGCATTTGCGCTACAAAAGGCGAGGCCAGCACACCTGACCCTTTCTACCCCTACTATATATACAAAAGAAAAGCAAGTTTGTGGTGGCACACTTTTACAATTATACTACCTAAAAAAAAACCCCGATTCTAAAAATTGAAAGCCAGAAGTATTCTGACGCACAGCAGTTTTCCACCAAAAAAGTATATTACTCAATTCCAGCGTGAAATTTTCCACACACACACACAAAAGATATATCAACTTTTATCACATTACCATTTGTGTATCAAGCATTTTTTCCTACGTGGTACCTTCTTTCTCAGACTACTAGCTGATAGTCATTAACTCAAGTCCGAATGTTTCGTTTTTGTAATAGACTTACACACTATCGTTTCGCACTTTAAAAGTCCACAAATGAGGGACAAACCTTTTCTATTTTAATTGTTAACCCCCCCCCCCTTCCCAACAAAACAGCTAAGATCAGTGCAGACTCCACTCTCCCCAAAAGTCCTTCAGGATGAGACTATAAACCGAGGACCCGTGTGCGAACGCACGCAGAACATCTTGCGCACACGTTAAATCCTGTTCCGCTTTTCGTAAGAGTCGGCCATTGTGTGCCGGTGGGAACAGATAACAAAACTGACAAAACCGCATACACACGGGGACTGGATGTAAAAAAAGCATATAAGTGCTTATTCCATTATCCTCGATATAAAAGAATAAAATAAAATAAATTTTTAAAAAGTTACTCTCAACATACACAACCACAAAGTCAGAAACGTTTAGGCTACAAACTTCTCAATCCTTTTGCTTTGTTTGTTTTGTTTTGTTGAGTTCTATGTCTCTTTCGTAACTGACTATGCAAATCAAATACATTTGAACGGCCATAAAAGCAGCCTAAATGCTATCTAAAATTCCGTCCTCTTTAAAAAACAAAAAACCCAAAAAACCTCACCAGGCATCAGCCACACAACAAAATCCACACCAACACAAACATGACATAAATATATATATATAACAACAATACCACAGATAAAACCCGAGAGGGGAAAATCAATCTTCTCTAAAACCCACAGACATCCTCCTCCTCCTCATCATCATCATCAGCCCACTACTACTACTCTGGAAAACCAGGAAAAAGGAAAACAGACAGGCAGACAGACAGAAACAACTCCCCCCCCCCCCCCCCAACTCACTCACAAGCACATGCGCACACATACACCAGCCCCCCCCCCCCCCCCAGCCACACCACACACACACACACACGACACCCCCCCACCCCCCTACCCCCCACCAACCCACACCACAGGAAGGAAGGACGGAAGAAGGAAAGAAGGACAGGAAGGGAGGGAAGGAGGGAGGAGGAAGAGACAGGAGAGAGAGAGAGACAGTGAGAGAGAGAGAGAGAGAGAGAGGGGGGGGGGGGGGGGGGGGGGGGGACTAGGGAGGGCGGGGAGAGAGAAGGAAGGCAGCCCCCAGTAATGACACAGAAAGGTAATGGTTCCCAAGACAGCCCAGCAGCTCAGGCTCTCATGTCGCATTAGAAGCCTAGCTTGAAACTGCTTCCGCTCTGGCCCTAGTTGGCAAGCTTCGGACAACCCCTGCTCTTTTTTTCTCCTTTTTCTTTTAACTTCCAGCTCTCTCTCTCTCTCTCTCTCTCTCTCTCTCTCTCTCTCTCTCTCTCTCTCTCTCTCTCTCTCTCTCTCCTCCCTCCCTTCCTTCCTCTCTCTCTTCTCTCTCTCCTCCCTCCCTTCTCTCTCTCTCTCTCTCTCTCTCCTCTCTTCTCTCTCTCTCTTCTCTCTCTCTCTCTCTCCCCCTCCCTTCCTCTCTCTCTCTGACTCTTGTCTCTCTCTCTGATTCTGTCTGTGTGTGTGTATCCCTCGTTGAAAACTGCATTACTGTATCGATTTTGGCCTGCACGGTACGTCTCAGTCGCTGCGGCTGCTGAAGAGGGAAAAAAGGGTAAGAGATAGAAAGGATGGATGGATGGATGGATGGATGGATGGATGTACGACCACTAGTGTGAGTGTAGTGGAGTGGAGTGGAGTGGAGTGCGGTGTGGTGTAGTGTGGTGTAGTGTAGTGTAGTGTAGTGTAGTGTAGTGTGGTGTAGTGTAGCGTGGTGTGTGTGGTGCAGTGTGGTGTGGTGTGGTGTGGTGTGGTGTGGTGCAGTGTAGTGTAGTGTAGTGTGTGTGTTAGTGTAGCGTGTGTGTTGTGTGTGTATGTGTGTGTATGTGTGTGTGTGTCTGTGTGCGTGCGTCTCTGTGTGTGTGCGTCTGTGTGTGTGTGCGTCTGTGTGTGTGCGTCTCTGTGTATAGAGTGTGCGTGTGTGTCTGTATGCGAGGGGGGCGGGGAGAGAGAGAGAGAGAAGGGGGGGGGGGGGAGATTGAATATGCATATACACGCGCGTGCACACGCACGTGTGTCTGTGTGTGTATGTGTGAGAGAGAGACACACACACACAGACAGACAGAAGTGCATGTACATCAATGTGCAAGTGTGTGGAAGGGTGTTGTTTTATATACACACATACGCGCGCGCGCGCACACACACACATAGACAGAGAGAGAGAACCAGAGAGAAAAAGAGATACAAAATAAGAGAGATACAAAATAAGAGAGAGAGAGAGAGAGAGAGAGAGAGAGAGAGAGAGAGAGAGAGAGAGAGAGAGAGAGAGAGAGAGAAAGACAAAGAGACAGAAACAGACAGAGAGAGAAAGAAAGAGAGAGTGAAAGAGACACAGACAGACCGACCGACATACACAGACGCACAAAGGTGGAGCAGAGAGATACATAGAGAGAAAGAGGGGCAACGCTGCTGGGAGACAGCAGCAACAGCAGCAGCAGCAGCAGCATGGGAAAGCCTCTTGTGAGGTGTGGTGCAGGCTGACAAGGGCTCATCACAGCCAGAACCCCAGCATCCCGCGACAGGTGTATTTCCCCTTCATTATTCAAAAGGCTGTACGGCAAATGATGACTTCATCGCGCGCGCGCGGAAACAAATCCTCCCCACCCTACCACTACTCTACTACTACTACTACTACTACCAACTTGCTGCTAATATCATGCTTGCTGCCTTATTACCAAGCTCTTTGGGCCCCAAATCTTTCTCTTCTTTTTGTGTTTTTGTTTTGTTAATTGCCTTGAGTGTTCGCTTGTATGTGTGTAGCACACATAGCTAGAGAGAAGAGAGAGAGGAGAGAGAGAGAGAGAGAGAGAGAGAGAGAGAGAGAGAGAGAGAGAGAGAGAGAGAGAGAGAGAGAGAGAGAAACACACAGACAGAATGAATTACAGTTTACAGAGGGTTGAACAGGCAGATTTTTTTCACACAGAACAATCGAAGATATACAGACAAAAAACTGGACCCATAGACAGACAAACAGACAGACAGACAGACCAGACGCTACTGGTGACAAAGAAAGACCCACAAGCCGAAAGACAAAGACAGGTAGATGCCTACTTTCTCTTCGATACACCCGGACAGATAAGAGACATAACTAGCGAACGCAAAGTCGCACGTACACCCACCCTTCCCCCCCTCCCACACACACACACATACACAGAGCAGCGAGAGATTAAGTGAGTGAGAGAGAGAGAGAGAGAGAGTGGGGAGAGGGAGGGAGGGGAGAGAGGGGGGGGGGGGAGAGAGGGGGAGAGAGAGACAAACAGACAGATAGGGAGAGACTGTTTAAAGATACAAAGGCAAAGACAGGACAGAGAGAGACACACGCACGATATAATGACGGGTAACAGAGATATAAAGGCAGAGAGACACGCAGACAAGAGCCCAATGCAATGACTGACACACACACACACACACACACACACAGAGTACAGACAAGAGCGAAGGAGAACAAAAAAGTGAAGAACAAAACTCAACAAAAATGAAAAACGAATGAGCACTCACTTGTAAAAATTGGCATACGGTACTGAAGTGGGGTAAGGCGAGGCGGACTTGCTGGGATCACCTGTGTTGCGAAACAGACACAAACAGAAAAAAACAACCAATCAAATTATTTGAAATCAAGCCAATATTCGATTACAAAATTCCTATGCCAATAATTGATGCATAAAGGACAGACAACTGAAGTCTACATTTTAGTCCACACAAAATAACAACCCATAAGATTAAATTCTGTGAGAATGGTTCTTCAGACGAATAATGCCTGGAATGCCGTAACCATCCGTTACAACGTGGTACATGTCAAGTTGAATCCGCTCAACATTTCACAGCAGTTTTATATACAGCAATAAGTTCAGTCACCATCCGGACAATCCTGTAACGTTTCGCATCACACGTACAATCATTGATTAGACACATTACTAATTCACTCACAGAGAGTGAGGAGAGAGGTAGGGGGAAGAAGTGAAGGGGAGAGGGGGAGAGACAGACAGACAGACAGACAGAAAGGAGAGTAAAACACAAAACAATTCAATGTACTTTGTATAAAATGCATGATCCAGATGATCAGACCTTTAAGTGAAACGTTCAAATGGGAAAAAACAATCATAACTGGAGGAAAAAGGTAAACAACACAAAGCAAAAAACACCACCTTGTTCAACACAATATGCGTAGCCAATGGCTTCAGAGAAACACTTTTTCCGACATTACTTAACATATACCACACCATACTATTGGTATCAAACATGTCTATCCTGTTTACCTTTTTTCTTATTGTTCGTCATAGTACATCCGTTCAAGTTGGAATGGAAAGCTTTTTTTTTCAAAATCAACGAATGCTATGTCAATTTGGAATTGAAAGCTATTTCAAAATCAATAAATGCTATGTGTCAAATTACAATGGAAAGGTTTTCCAAAATCAACGAAAGCTATGTCTGTGAGCAAACTGAAACACCCAGCTGAATTAAGTAAAGTGAGATGTTGCATGAACTGTAGAAATAAATACTAGCGCTGGGGTAAAGCAAGGCAACGACAACAGCACTGTCAATAACACAGCAGCATCTGAATGT
>CM054140.1:15815711-15828211 GCA_028751875.1 Rapana venosa | reverse complement strand
GGTAAAACGTTTTGTTTTTTTCCCTCTCCGAGAAAACAGAGAGAAAGCAAAACTTTTAGGTGACAATATCCTGCATGTGGCTTGTCGATGACTGTTGTGATATAATATGCATCCTCCCCCTTGCATTGACAATTCCTGATGCCGACAGCTGGACCAAAATGCATGCACACAAGATATACATATACAGACACAGATGCATGCACACGCACACACACACTCACTCACTCACCTGTACTTTTTTTCTGTACACCACACATACACATCGAACTGTATCAATATCAGTATTTTTCTCTTCTCCCCCCCCCCCCCCCCCTTTCTTTTTCTTTTTAGGAATCTACAGCACTCAGCATTACCTGGGTGCAACATGTTCACACCCCCGTGGCCACTGAAACACCTGAAGGCTTGGACACCACCACCTACACACAGTGGCAGACGGCCGGACAGACAGCAACAAGCCGCACACTGACACTGACCACCCTTTGCCTGCCATACAACAGAGGCAGATAGACGCCGGACTGACTGCATCAACTGGACCACTGACCACGCTTTGCCAGACAAACAGCCCGACTGACCGCTGCAACAAGCAGCACACTGACCACTCTTTGCCTATAATTATTAACAGAGGCAGACAAACAGCACACTGACCACTCTTTGCCTGTAATTATTAACTGAGGCAGACAAACAGCACACTGACCACTCTTTGCCTATAATTATTAACAGAGGCAGACAAACAGCACACTGACCACTCTTTGCCTATAATTATTAACAGAGGCAGACAAACAGCACACTGACCACTCTTTGCCTGTAATTAACAGAGGCAGACAAGCAGCACACTGACCACTCTTTCCCTGTAATTAACAGAGGCAGACAAGCAGCACACTGACCATCCTTTGCCTGTAATTAACAGAGGCAGACAAGCAGCACACTGACCACTCTTTGCCTGTAATTATTAACAGAGGCATACAAGCAGCACACTGACCATCCTTTGCCTGTAATTAACAGAGGCAGACACAAGCAGCACACTGACCATCCTTTGCCTGTAATTAACAAAGGCAGACACAAGCAGCACACTGACCACTCTTCCTTCACCTGTCCTACAGCAGGTGCAGCGTGCCATTCAGAGTGATTTCCCATACTATACCTGTTGGGCATGACTCTCTTACCTTCCTGGTAGCATCCACTCTTTTTTTTTTTTAAACCAGTCCATGATGAAAAACAGTTCAGGATACAATAATCATGATCTTATTATCTTTGTGCAGGTAAGCCGGCCCCTACCTCGGCCAGATGACCACCCACACAGACCCAGACAGACAAAAGCACCACCGCTCATGATCAAACCTGGCGCAGGGCAGGGCCTCTTTCGTGTGGGAGCCTGGTCACGGCCTTGTGATGGCCCTCTGTGGACTACTCGCTTTGGAAATGTTTCATCTTGTGTAAATTCGTTTACTTTGATGATAATGGAATAAGCACTCATGTGCTTTTTTTTTTTTAAAACATTCAATCCCCCGTGTGCATGCAGTTTTGTCCATTTTTATCATCCATCAAGCACCTGCACACAATTCCCTACTCTTCCGAGAGGCAGAACAGGATTTTTAGCGAGTACGCAAAATGTTCTGCCTGCGTTCACACACAGGACCTCTGTTTATAGTCTCATCCAAAGGTGTTTTTTTGGGGGAAGTGTAGTCGGCACTGATGTTAACTCCTGGGGTAAACCCCCTACAACAGGCATCTGGGTGGTGGAGTGAACCTGGGCTCAAAGGCAGGCCGCTAGGTCTCCAGCGAAACGCTTTAACTGCCGAGCAGTGTGGCCGAATAAGAATGGCCCATGTCTACATCATCATTAAATATGTCTTGTGGGGATGATCCCCGCAGGAGGAACGACCCTGGGGCGTCACAAAACCAATGCTAAAAAGAAGTGCGGAGTGTTAAGGGAACTCTGAATATGTATACTCAACAAAACAAGAAACATTTGCCCAACTATCTGATATTCCATTCCACAACTCTGAATATGTATACTCAACCAAACAAGAAACATTTGCCCAAGAAACTATCTGATATTCCATTCCACAATAAAACATTGATAGCATATCACAATTATACTCAATTCACACCAAACCATCCTCCCCTCGCCCCCCCCCCCCTCGCCCCTCTCCCCCCCCCCCCCCCCAACACAATTCGTGGCACTCTCCACCCCCCACCCCTAATTTTTCCATCCCTTGGAGTCAAAATCAACCAGGCAAAATGAACTCATGCATAATACCTGTGTGCACAACACACACATGCCATTTTACGATCTCTACACATGCAGCAGTCATATCATTCTTTTTTCCCCTTTAAAAAAGTTACACACCTGTTGTATATTGCATGCCCTTTTGACAGTGATAAGATAGAGCGAGGAATGAGAGAGAGAGAGCGAGAGCGAGATTCTTTTACATCGAGGATAATGGGAATAAACAATCGTGTACTTTTTTTTACATCCAGTCCCTGTATCTTTGCGGGGAGCGGGGGAGAGAGGGAGAGAGAGAGAGAAAGAGGGAGGAAAGGGAGAGGAGAGAGAGAGAGAGGGGAGGAGAGAGAGAGAGGGGGAGGAGAGAGAGAGAGAGAGAGAGAGAGAGAGGAGAGAGAGAGAGAGAGAGAGAGAGGAGAGAGAGAGAGAGAGAGAGAGAGCGCACATAAACACACAGAAACCTCCCATAGTGTCATTTTCCAGAAAGACTTAAAAGATCACAATTCTCTCTTGTGCCGAAGTCGGATGCGCTGGGCCTGACTTGTCAGGCGCTTAACGGCAGACAACAATAGTTGCTGTTTGAGCGTTGACAAAGAAGAAGAAGACGACGACGAAGAGGAAGATTTCCTATCTCAACATGCACTACATGCGCCTCAAGAACCACACTACACTACACTACACAACGTAACACCACACCAACTCAACCACCACAACTGTTACTACTACTACTCAAGCGTCAGCAAAGACAACAATTATTCATCTCACCATCACCCACCGCGCACAATCACGCAAGTAAGACCATGCCCACAGCCAGTGAGAGAGAGAGAGAGAGAGCTGGCCCAAACACTCTGTAATCTAGACTGCAACTAAAACCTTCAACCCAACCACTCTGTCTCTCTCTCCAAATACAGATATGACCCACTTTTGCCAGACTCGAAGAATTAAAATTGAAAAAAAAAGGACCCCCCCCCCCCCCTCCCCACCTAAACTCCAACTCACCCCCACCTCAGTCCTTGTCACCCACTCTCCTCTTCAAACTATTGCCCGCCCTTCCCCACCCCCCCCCCCCCCCCCCTTCCCACCCCCCCTCCAAAACGATCCTCTTCTGCTCTCTCCCGAAATCTAATCAACACATCAAGTGGCTCACACCCTGCCACTAGAAAACAGTTTTCCGCGATTTCATTGATTGCCCACCCGCTAAACTGAATTATCGCCATAACACGCATAATCAGCCACAAACCATCCCCACCCCACCCCACCCCACCCCACCCCCCACTTCGGATTTTTCTTCTTGTTCCCCTTTCCTTCTTACTACCAACCACCATACCATATGGAAAAGCAGAGAGAGAGAGAGAGAGAGAGAGAGAGAGAGAGAGAGAGAGAGAAGAGAGAGAGAGAGAGAGAGAGAGGAGAGAGAGAGAGAGAGAGAGAGAGAGAGAGAGAGAGAGAGAGAGAGAGAGAGAGAGAGAGAGAGAGAGAGAGAGTGAGAGAGACGAGAGAGAGAGAGAGAGAGAGGCAGAGTGCGAGAGAGAGAGAGAGAAGAGAGAGTAAGAGCGAGAGAGAGAGAGAGAGAGAGAGAGAGAGAGAGAGAGAGAGAGAGAGAGAAGAGAGCGAGAGAGAGAGAGAGAGGAGAAGAGCAGAGAGAGTAAAGAGAGAGAGGCGAGAGAGAGAGAGAGAGAGAACAGAGAGAGTAAGAGCGAGAGGGGGAGAGAGAGCGAGAGAACGAGAGAGTAAGCGAGAGGGGAGAAGGGAGAGAGAGAGAGAGAGAGAGTGAGAGAGAGAGAGAGAGAGAGACAGAGAGAGACAGAGAGAGAAGAGGGGGGGGGGGGTGGCAGTGGGAGGAGGGAAGGAGGAGATGGACAGACAACACGTTGCAGACGATCGGATTCAAAGTGCATAATTGTGTTGGGGCTCTTTTTTAACTGGGCCAAAGAGCCGCTCAAGCTGCCCCCCGACACGTCCCTCCACTGGGCGCTGCGCCATTGGACACGGGGCAGTGAGGGGGCCCCCCCCCCCCCCCGGGGGGGGTGAGAGGAGGCAAAGGGTCGAGCCACACAGGCGTACATCACACCCACCGCGCTGAACATGCATTAGCCACCCCTACCTCCCCCCCCCCTCTCTCTCTCTCTCTCTCTCTCTGGCTCCAGGCAGTCTGCGGGCCATGGGTTAACCCGCTTTCCCCGAGCCCTTTTCAGAATGGCCACATTTACATGGGATCATCACATCACTAGTGGACAAGCACACCACACACACACACACTCATTCACACAAAGCGGGCGCGTGTGCGCGTTAGTTTGTTTTTGTTGCTAGATAAGATGGCTTGATGAAATGGAGAAAAAAAAAGCAAGTAAATGCATTGCTTATTCAACGTACCATCTGAAAATAAAACTTTGATTTTGACTTTGATTTTCACACACACACACACAACCATCCACTCCCCGCCCCCCCCCCCCCTCCCAAACGTGCGCACGCACGCACACACACACGCAAGCCTGGACAAAAACAGCTAGGCTAAAGTCGCAGGCCCTCCCTCCCTCTATGGCTATGTGTTATGGACATGCTATCAGTTTCTCCCCCCCCAAAAAAAAACAACAACAACAAAACAACAACAACAAAAAAACACCAAAACAACCCTCACTGGCCCGTCTTCTCTTTCTTTGCTAAATGCAGCATGTTGAGCGAGGCTGATGCATTGACAAGTTTCCCTTTCCTTTCAAAGGTGGTGTTTACTTGTAAGGGGCAGGAGGGAATTTTACCTGCCTCTCCCCCCAAAAAACCCACACCAAAAACAAAAAAAAAAAAAAAAAACAAGAAAAGGAAACCAAAGAATACCAACAAAAAAAACAAACAAACAATAAAAAACAAACCCCATCGCAACGCATCAATCCACCCCATAACCCCTCGACAAAGGCGAGAACAAACAACAAAAAAACCCACACATGAAACCAAAACCCACAAACGCAGAAACCCACAAAACAGAAACAGAACCCCACTAACACAACAACACCACAACAACGCGAGGGGGGGGGTAGAGGAAAAACAAGAAAACAACCTTGTGAAACAACACGATGACCGTTTCCATGCCTGGACAAAAAGCCCGATATTAGTGTGGTGTGTGTGTGAGTTGTGTTGTTTTTTTTTTATTTATTTCGTTTTTTCCGAGGATAATCCAATAAAAATAAAAAAAAAGGAATTTATAAACGCTGAATCTAAACAACAAATCAAAGCGCTCAGATTTTTAATTTCATACCACTTAAGCACGGCAAATTCTCTCCTGAAATCGGCTGTCTCACCGGGGAAGCGGGAGACCGTCGGCCAACTTAACCGCAAACCCTATTCACCCTTTATTTTTTTTTTTTTTTTTTTTTTTTTTTTGCTGCAACTAATTTTTCCCAAAAGTGCTTTTTCTAACGAATTTTGCAGGGGAACTTGTCTGTTGCCGTGGGTTTTTTTAAACGTGCGCTAATAATACGTGAACACATCGTCCGACTGACCGTAATCGTCTTCAAGATATCGCCCGACCACCACTCATGGTCTAATGGTTGGGGAAAAATTTCCGGTCCAAACGGGTACGAACCGCCGCACACTTCAGACCCGACTTTCGCTTCTAGACAGGCTGCGTTTACCTTCTAGCCACGATCCACCAATGAATAAGCACTTGTGTGCTTTTTTACATCCAGTCCCTGAGTTGTGCGGTTGTAAATTCTGTCAATTCTGTCCCACCGACACAATGCCTCTCTAAAAGCGGAACAGGTTTAACGTGTGTCAAGATGTTCTGCCTGCGTCGCACACGGGGCCTCGGTTTATAGTCTCTGCGTGCGTGCGTCTTTTGCCTTTTCTTCTCCTTAGAAGGAGGAAGGGAGGGGGGGGGGGGGGTTATATTTTTTTGCTCCAGCCTAACTAAATGGGTCGACTGGTCCTCCCTGGGCTTTCTTCTTTTCCCCCCCCCCAACCCCCTCCCCCCTCTTCTCCCCCCCCCCCCCCCCCCCCCCTTCCCTCCCCATACCAAACGAGGAGAAATAAAAATGGACAGTTACTTTTATGTGTCTTCTCAACTCAACATACTATAATAACAACCCAAATAAAGTCTCCTCTTTTCTTTATCCCTCAGAACGACCACAGCCACAATATCTATATAAAAAAAAAAAAACATTTAAGAGAAAGAGAGAGAGAATCTATTTCGTCTGAACGGAAAACCCCTAAGGAGCGCAACCTAAGCTGGTAGTCAGTCCGGTCTGCCTCGAATAAAATATTCAAACCCTCACACACACACAACAGCAAAACGAGACGCAGCAGCAGCAGCAGAAGAAGAAGACGATGGGTACAGAAGGAGAGTCTAATCTACGATACAACGTATACAACAATAACAGTCCCCAAACAATGACGGAGTGGCAGTAGTCCTGTCCGTCTCCAGCTTCAGCGAGCATGGGAAAGGCAAGAGGCTCGGAGGGAAGAGTTGTGGGTGCACTGGGAACTGGGGAGAGCCCTGGCTACATCAAGCCGTCGGCCGCCAGACCGTGGCTAGACCACACAGCTTCCACTAACAACCGTCACCGTACCTATACTGATGACACCCAACCTGTGTGGGTTGTGTGGCCGCGGTAGTTGTTAGTTGTGGTGGTGGTTGTGTTGGAGGGAGATGAGATGAGAAGGACCATCACAGCCACCATCACCATCAGCAGCAGCAGCATCATGATCGCAAATGCCGGGTGGGGGGTAGGGGTGGGGAGGGCTCTCAGTATAAATAGCATCATATCCCCCACCTTCTGGAAAATCTGTGCTAAGAAGGAACTCCCTCTTTTCTATCCTTCTCTTGGTTTCTGCCTTGTTCCTTTTCTGCCTTGTCTTTGTTCTGCCTTCTTGGTCCATTCTGGCTCTCAGTATAAATAGCATCACATCCCCCACCTTCTGGAAATTCTGCGCTAGGAAGGAACTCCCCTCTTTTCTATCCTTCTCTTGGTTTCTGCCTCGTTTCCTTTTCTGCCTTGTCACTTCCTACTTGTCTTTGTTCTGCTTTTTTGGTTCATTCTTCTGCCCCCCCCCCCCCCCCCCCCCCCCCCCCCCCCCAAAAAAAAAAAAACCCCCACAACAAAAAAAACACACAAAAAAACAAAAACAAAAAAAAAACAACCAACCACCCAACAACAAAAAAACAAACAACAAAAAAACAAAAACAACAAAACCCGCGCGCGCACACACACACACACACAGAGAAAGGCTATTATGATCACATCTCTCTTCCACGCTGAAGTCTGGTGCGCTGGACCTGACTTGCCAGGCGCTTAACGGCAGCGCAACGCATTTTCGATCCTATGACAGACTACAATAGTCGGTGTCTGAGCGTTTGAGGATGGAGAAGAAGAAGAAGAATATGAAGAATGTGAAGAAGAAGAAGAAGAAAAGAAGAAGAAGAAGGTGGTGAAGAAGAAGAAGAAGAAGAAGAAGAAGAAGAAGAAGAAGAAGAAGAAGAAGAAGAAAGAAAGAAAAGAAGAAGAAAAAAAAGAAAAAAGAAAAAAGAAAAAAAAGAAGAAGCAGAAGAAGAAAAAGAAGAAGAAAAAAGATGAGGAATGCCTCGTTTCAGAGACGTGGGTAAACAACGTGAGGAAAACGTCAACTCTGGAGCTCTTTGGGGGACGGAGGAGGCAGTTCTATATAGAGTGTTGGTACTGTTTGTTGTGTATCGTCATCCTTTTCATTCAAACAAAATCTTATTCTATAAAAATCATACATTCGCACAAGACAGAAGGTGGCAAGGCGGTTAAGACATCCACCTGCCTGCCTAGCAAGTAAACCGTGAGGTTCTGGGTTCCATTCCCAGCCTTGCATGCCATTATTTTGTTCCCTCCCAGTTTTTGACCAGAAAATCGAACTGAATGTCAATGTCCTTCGGGTAAGACTATAAACCGAGGCCCCGTGAACGAATGCATGCAAAACATCTTGTGCACATGTAAAAAAAAAACCCACCCAAAAAACCGTTCTGCCTTTCGGAAGAGTCAGCCATTTCATGCCAGTAGGAAGGGATGACAAAATTTCAAAACTACATGCACATAGGTGTCGTGTTTAGACACCAACCCCGAAGTCAGAATGCGGCTACCTAAATGACAGAGGGGAAAACGGCCCCATACGCAAAAATCTCACCATTGGTGAACCTCGGAGCTCTAGCCGAGGAACGAAAAAACAACAAACAAAAAACCAAACCAAAAAACCCATAAAAAACAAACAAAAAAACCCCAGCCAACACACACATACACACAAACAATAGAGCAACAAGGTCAACAACAAAAATAAAGGAAAGAAAGTCAGAAAGAAAAAGATAGCTTATACAAAGAAAGCTCATTGTGTGTCGTTGCTTTCTGGACGATCTAGAAGTTCAGAACACAAGTTTATTGCTTTTGACCTTTCTCCCTATCACATTCGCTCACTCTTCATTACACCCGCATGCGGATTAGACGACATGCTTTCATGCACTAGGATAAAATTTAACACACATGCACACACAAGCATCGCGCACACCCACGTGCACGCAATCATGCAATCACTCAACTCTCTCTCTCTCTCTCTCTCCTCTCTCTCTCTCTCTCTCACACACACACACACACACACACACACACACACACACACACACACACACACACACTCACGACACTACCCATATAATTTTCATTTTCATGCACTCGATAAACGATATACACCTCGACCAAACTGATGGCATGCACACACTATAATTATCAGTCATGCTTTTTGATGCATGTAAACAAACAGAATCTAGATATTAGTCAGCGAAATCACACCACGGAGTATAAGTTCAAAGTCATCCATCACCAATTCAAGATCAGTCCCCACAATGCTACGTTACGTAAGATAAAATAAAAAGGTAAAGCTGTCCCATAACTTATGTAGTCCTAGGGGAGTGAGGCATCAGAGACCTCAACTTCTTAAGTGGACAGCATATTGAGGGCGGCGCCCATCTCCTCTCCCTCGCTGCTTTACCTTCCCTGACCCTAAAGAGGCAGGTACCCAGTTACAGCTGGGTGAACTGGGGGAACTGTACTGAAGCCAAGGCGTGCAAACGGTCACCCATCCAATTGGTAACCACGCTTGATGCTGCTTAACCTTAACTGGGGTAAAGCGAGTGCTCTGACCACTGAGCTATCCCGAACGTTATGTAAGAAGTCGAAATCACTCCCTGTTGCAAACATGCCCTGACCTCACGATGCTCAATCATTTTATGTCACTAACCAAACAGTGCAACACGAAACTGCTTTTCTCCCTACTGTTCAAATTCAAAATCAAACCGAAATTTGAATTTGAAAATTTGAATCATTTTATGTCACAAACCCAAACAGTGCAACACGTAACAGCTTTTTTCCTTACTGTTCAAATTCAAAATCAAACTGAAATTTGAATTTGAAAAATTGAATTTATCATCTTATAATGATCTCACTTCCCAACACACACGAGACGTTAACAGCAAGTCTGTGCATGTACCTCGAGATGACATGACGAAGAGGAGGTGTGAGTGTGTTACAGAAAGACAACATGCACAACTAAAAAACACAGACCTTCCTCTTCTCCAGCACAACTGGAAAACTGGACATGCCTTTGTCAAATACAGAGCAGATTGAGTATGTTATAGTACAACAGACAAAAAAACCCCAGACCGCTAACTAAACACAAGACTCTAAAAGGCACAAACTGGCAAATGTCTTGTGTGCTATATTACAACATACACACACACACATGTAAAAAAACCAAACCACTAAAACATACAAGACTCTTCCGCCGAAGTGGACGTTTTGTCACGCTACAAACTACTACCACCAGGCAGGGTTAGGACCACTACGGAGAGGGGTCTACTAGCAGCAGGCAAGGGAGGGAAGGGAAGGGAAGGGAGGGAAGGGGCAGTTCTGCCTTCAAGACCTGTGACAGAGCTGCTGCTACTGCTGCTGCTAACACCATGGCCACTGTCTTGGGGCAGGCAGACATAGGTAGGTAGGGAGGTGGGTGTATAGGGGTGTGGGTATGTATACCTGTGAAGTGGTCAAGAGTGTCACTGCCTGTGCTGGTGCAGGCGAAGGGGGACCCGGGGCTGGAATCTACCGGCTCTGTCTTTATCTCTACAGAGAGCAGGAGACAAGCCGGACCGCGTTAATGACAGCGAGGATGAGGATGGTGATGAGGATGGTGATGATGATGATGATGATAAATTAAAAGTGAATGATGGTCATAAAGATGATGAAGTGAATGATGAAGTTAATGATGGTCCTAAAGATGATGATGATGATGATAACGATGATAATGATAACGAAAGCAATAACTAAATAATAATGATAATAATAATATTAATAATAATGTGTGGAATTTTTATAGCGCTGAGTCTTGTAAAGCAACAAATCAAAGCGCAATAATAATATTAATAACAACAATAATAATAATAATTAAAAAAATAACAACAACAATAACAATGAAAATGATGATGGTGAAGAACAAGATCAAGATATTGATGACAGCAACTCTCTCTCTCTCTCTCTCTCTCTCTCTCTCTCTCTCTCTCTCACACACACACACACACATACACACACACACACACACACACAAACCAGTTATAGACACAAACACACACACACACAAACCAGTTATAGACACAAAACACTTCTGAATGTGTATGTCTGTTGTTGATTTTTTTTTACACCTTCAAGGTTTGCTAAATAAAACCACGCACAATGTTGATAACTACAGACAGTAATGATAATTATCAAGGTTACGTTTGTCTAGCACAAACACGTAACGCACACAAGCAGGCACACACACAAGCAGGCACACACACAAGCAGGCACACACGCACGCACACACACACACACACACACACACACCCCCCACAATATCAGACATAAACACAATGTTGTATTATTGAAATCAAGCACACATACAGTATTATGTCTTTTTAGAAGAAAAAAACCCAAACATAATTCATATTTCATTCATATCATGCGGCTTACCGTTTCCTCGTTAAAATTTCTTTGTTTTCCTCCTTTATATTTCATTTCATTTTTATGATATTCTATTCGAGTTTCTTATTTTTTATAAATCTTTTACCCCATCCTTTTATCCCACTGGGAGGGTTACGGTTTCTGTAACAGCTAAAAACATAAATGATTAAAAAAACAACAACAAAACTACCACCCAAACAACTCTGCATGTGTGTGTGTGGTGTGTTGTTCTTCAATTTAACTCTGTGTGTGTGCGCACGCGCGTGCATGCGTGCACGCGTAAGTGTGTGTGTGTGTGTGTGTGTGTGTGTGTGTGTGAAAGGATAATAAAGCTATGACACTTTCAGCTCACCATCCAAACCTATAGGGTGGGTGAGTGAAAAAGAGAGAGAGAGAGAGAGAGAGAGAGAGAGAGAGAGAGAGAGAGAGAGAGAGAGAGAGAGAGGGGGGGGGGGTTGTCCTAAGTAAGGGTCTATCAATTACGGGGCGAGATAAGGTGTTAATGACTCCGACTCTACACTCACGTCATCAAGATAACGTCATCGTTTATGACGTGTGCCCTACATCACCACAATCACCAGGTCTTGTAGTATGAGGATGTCATTATAAGGGGGTGATTCCAACACCACACACACACACACGTGTACACGCAGGCACCTTAATACCTTTATAACCGAGTGTTTGCTCCCGAAAACAGCACTGCTGTAGCCTTAACTCATAAGGGGTAAAACAAAACAAAACAAAAACAAACAAAAACTGTTGCGGAAAAAAAATGACGCAACAAAAAAAAACAATACCACGTAACAACCAATATGATTTACAACCACCACCACAACAAAAAAACAACCCCACCCCCCCCCCCCCCCCCCCCCCTCCTGTCCAAAACTGTACAACACTACACTGGTGACTGAAGAGATATTCTGAATCACAGTTTCAACAACAACTATAACACAAAAAGCCACACAACAGATTCTGGTGGGGGGCGGCACGTCTAAGTCAAAAGCGAAAGAAAGAAAATATAAGTGAATCATGGATTTGACGTGATGTGATGTGATGTAACAAGAGAGGGATTGCTATAAAAAAAAAAAACAACCACCACAAAACACAAAACAAAAACAAAAAACCCCATCCGAACTCACCTCCCTGGCACATCACCCACATATCGGAGTTAGGGTAACCAGCAGAGTCCACTGATGACGGCGGTAACACACCTGCACACATCATCAACACATCACATCACACCACATCACATGACACATCACACCGAGTTATACAGACAGACA
>CM054140.1:15803211-15810711 GCA_028751875.1 Rapana venosa | reverse complement strand
GGGGGTTGGTGGGGTGTTAAGGGCCTTACCCCTCTCTCTATGCATGGGTAAGGGGGCTAAAATGCGGATCGGGTGACGGTATCAAATGCAGGGACTTTACGATCCCGCTACCGGGGACCGGCCGGCGGCCTGGTCTTCAAGCCTGTCCTGTCAGGAGGCCGAGAAACGGCCCAAATTACAAGCATAACCCCCCCCCCCCCCCTACCCTCCCCCTTCCCCAATCCCCTGTACCGGCAGCGGGGGAATAATCAACTGCCTGACAGACACAAGTGACGGCTGTGGTGGAGAGACTTCCTTCGCCTTTTCTTTTTATGGGCCAACGTTGGGAATTCCCTACCTTCCTTCCGTGGGGTGGTGGGCGGGCGGGCGGTGGTGTTGGAACAAAAAACAAAACCTAAAAAAAATTGGGGAAGGGGGTGGGATGGGGTGGGAGAGGCATGTAGTTGATAATTTATGTAAATTCTTTTTTATTTCTTTTTTATAGACTACCATTCAGGAGTCTCATTTACATACACAACTCAACACACACACACACCACCAACACCACCACCATGTTCGCGCAAGACAATACTAGAGGGTAGGTAGTACCTTTGTTTGCTGCGCTAACCGTCTTGTCCTATTTTTCACAACGAAAAAGTTGTGATACCTGCGCCTTTCCCTCCCTTTAATCTTTGGAGGAAAAATGTTGTCTGGTCTGGATTGTCTGACCGCCCTTCTTGAAGCCTTCTGCCAACCGTAGCGCACCTTTCGGGTTTTGGTTTTCATTTTTTTGTTCCTCAACTTAAAAGCTCCGAGGTTCACCAACGGTGAAATTTTGCGTATACGACCGTTTGTGCCCACTATGAAGATAGCAGCCGCATTCCGACTTCGGGGATGCATGCTGGGTATGTTCGCGTTTCCGTAACCCATCGAGCGCTGACACGCAGTACGGGGCTCTTTAACGTGCATAGTTCGGTTTAAACAAAATACATTAGCTCAGAAACAACATAGCAACAACACATGAAATGAGTACAACAACAAGCAATATGCATAATTTGATCTTCAGCATGTGTATAAACGAGAAGGGAAGCAAGGTACTGGCAGGGCTGCACATGACGTTGACCTGGGAGATAGTAAAAAAAAAAAAAAAAAAAAAATTCCCACCCTATTCACCAGACGCCGCGGGTATTCGAACGCACGACTTCATTGACATACGGAATTGAAGTCAACCTGTCTTAACCACTCGGCCAATGTACCATCTGAAAATAAAAGTTTGACTTTGACTTTGACTGGCCAGCTCCTCGTTTCCTAAAATTGTAAAGACTAGTTTTGTTTAAAGCACAGGGGCACACCAAACAACAACAACAACAAAAGCAGAGGTCAGCACAGACAATACTGCATAATTATGATAAATATAGCATAACCCCACCACAGGGAATACATAATTATATCCTCATGTGAAGTAATAATAATAATAATGATAATAAATGGAACTTATACAGCGCTATATCTTGCAAAGACAAATCAAAGCGCATTGGGGAAGACAATATACAATGGTCTCTGTATAAAAGTATACCATCATGACATGTCACTAAACGTATCTGTGCTGTGCTGTGCCGTGCCGAGTCCCTGATTGTTGTCCAAGTCCACGATTACCAAGCAGGACTAAACTTCTCTTTCAGTCCAGTCCCCGAAAAGTCGTCAGACTTTTTAACAGGCAGCGCAGTGCATCGTGAACAAGGTGAACCTGGCGGAGTCTATTTCTTTCTTCTTTCAAGCTAGCAGGGTGCATGCTGGGTATGTCTGTGTCATCCATACCAAAATGACCAAATATTTATGACGATACACACTTATTCAAATACCACACATCCACATAAGGAGTCTTCAAAGTCTTCATTACTATTGTTAGAAACAATAGCATTCCGTACTTGCCACCCCCCCCCCCCCCCCACCCCAAAAAGGATAAATCATCTAAACTACCTCAACAATTTTCACACCCCCTGGAGGAACCGAGTATGCCTACTTCCCCCCCCCCCCCCCCCCTCCCCCCTCCCCCCCAAGACTTGCCAAACCAGTCAACTTTTCTCTGTTGAAAACTTACTCTTAATTATATGTAAAAACTCCCAAAAACTTGCTGAAACTTGGGGTCAAACGACCTTTCGCAATCCAGCAATTTTTCTGTCCTTTTCGGTTTTTTCTTGCAGTCTTGCTCTGTCTCTATCCACCCCCCCAAACAATTTCACCCACTTCTTTACTATCTCCTCCCCCCCCCCCCCCCCAAGCGGACAAGTTGTGAGGCGTAGGCCCGGCGACTGGAGTGATCAATTTGCGTTCTGACAGGCAGCTAGGGGCAGACAATTTCCGCCTGACAAGGGGGAAGGGAGGGGTAGGCTAGGAAGGGCAAGAGAGGTAAGGGGGTGGGTAGGGATGGAGGAGGAAGACAAGAAGGAGAAGGGTGGGAGGTTGAGATGGGGGGGGGGGGGGGGGGGGGGGGGGGGGGGGGGGGGGGGGGGGGGGGAGGAATGGAGGCTGTGTGCTCTTTTGGCCACCTCTACCTCCTCCCCTTCTCTCCTTCCCCCTCCCTACCCAAGCCTCATCCATCATCGTTTTCATCTACTGCACTGACACCACCACCACCACCACCACTACCGTCCATCCATCCATCCATTCCACCTCTTCAACTCAACTGGCCAGTGCTGTTAAAAGCGCAGCAAAAGAGGGGAGTGGAGGGAAGGAGGGAGAGGCTGAGAGACATGGGGGGGGAGGAGGAGGAGGTGGAGTGGAGTGGGGGCAGTTACAAGAAGATGAGATAGAGAAGGGGTTGCTGAAGTGCTTTTCATTTCCCTTACTGGCAGGGAGAGAGAGAGAAGAAAAAAGAAAAAAAAAGGAAAAAAGAGGGAGAGAGAGAAAAGGTTGTAGAGCAGAAAATCTGTCGTGTGGTGTGGTGGTGTGTGTGTGTGAGTGTGTGTGTGTGTGTGTGTTGTGTGTGTGTGTGTGGTGTGTGTGTGTGTGTGTGTTTGTGTGTGTGTGTGTGTGTGAGTGAGTGTGAGTGTGAGAGAGAGAGAGCTCTAAGCAGACAGACACACACACACAGATATGAGAGAAACAGCTAGTTTCAAGAAGAGACGATGGGTTGAACAGCAATGCAACAGCAGAACATGACACCCAACTAACAGTAGTTTACAACAAAAAGCGTAAAACAACAACGGTAAAGGTGTTCCCATATAATTATAAACTATGCAGTCTTTGGGGGAACGAGGCATCAGAGACCTCAGCTTCTCAAGGGGCCAGCATACCGAGGAGGCGGCACTCACCTATCTCCTCTCCCTCGCTGCTTCACCTTTTCTGACCCTAAAGAGGACAGGTAGGCTACCCATTTACAGCTGGGCGACTATTGAACGAAGCCAAGGTGCACGAATGGTGGGTCACCCAGCCAAGAGGCAACCACCCTCAACGCTGCACTACTACATCCCGTCCCTAAGGAGAGCAAAAGGTAAAGGTAAAAGGTAAAGGTGTCTCATAACCTATGTGGTCGTAGGGGAGCGAGATGTCAGAAACCTCAGCTTCTCTTGGGGCCAGCATACTGAGGATCTAGGGCGGCGCCCATCTCCTCTCCCTCGCTGCTTTACCTTCCCTGACCCTAAAGAGGGCAGGTACCCATTTACAGCTGGGTGAACTGGGGGGACTGTACTGAAGACAAGGCGCGCAAAACAGTCACCCATCCACTTGGTAACCACGCTCCACGCTGCTTGGGGAAAGCGAAGTACTCTGACCACTGAGCTATTCCCTAAAGAGGATAAGGAGTGTACTGAGGAATAGAATATATATATATATATATATATAGTACACACAAAGCGCGCATCTGTGTGTATGTGTAGGTATGCTGGGAATGAGGATCCATCCCCCCTTTAGGGGACGGGATAGCTCAGTGGTCGGAGCACTCGCTTTCCCCCAGCCAAGTTAAGCAGCGTCGAGCGTGGTTACCAGTTGGATGGGTGACCGTTTGCGCGCCTTGGCTTCAGTACAGTTCCCCCAGTTCACCCAGCTGTAAATGGGTACCTGCCCTCTTTAGGGTCAGGGAAGGTAAAGCAGCGAGGGAGAGGAGATGGGCGCCGCCCTCAATATGCTGGCCCTAGAGAAGTGAGGTCTCTGACGCCCTGCTCCCCTACGACCTTATAGGTTATGGGACTCCTTTACCTTTACCCCTTTACCCCCCCTTTTCGGAAGTTAAAGGGATGTGGTGAGGCAGAGGACAGGGGGGGGGGGGGGGGGGGGGGGGGGGAGAGGAAGGATGTTGAAAAGAAAGGATGGGGTGGGTCAGTCAGTAGTAGTGGAGTAGGGTGTGTGTGTGTGGGTGTGTGAGTGGTGTGTGTGTGTGGTGTGTGTGTGTGTGTGTGGGTGTGTGTGTGTGTGTGTGTGTGGTGATGTGTGTGTGGGTGTGTGCGTGTGTGTGTGTGTGTGTGGTGTGTGTGGTGTGTGTGTGTGTGTGTGTGTGTGTGTGTGTGGTGTGTGCGTGCGCGTGTGTGTGTGTGTGACAAGACAGGCCTGTAATTTAAAGGACCCATACATCACACAGCAGCAGCAGCAGCAGCAGCAGGCAGGGAAGGACAGGAAAAACACACTGCCCGCAAAAACTACCACCACCACTACTACTACTAGCCAGCTAGCAGCTTTTGTACTGCGTATGTTCAACCCTCTGCAAGTCTGGTAGTGCTGACGTCACCAGCACTATCCCTTCTTTTCTTTCTTCTTTGTCCTCACCCCCCCCTTCCCCCTTAGTGGGGATGCTGGGAGGCTAGCCTGTCAGTAATAATTATTATAAACAGCATCCCCACCTTCTGGCAATTTTGTGCCAAGAATTCCCTCTTTTCTACCCCTCTGTCTCTGCCTTGTTCTCTTTTCTTCCTATCACCTCCTTCTTGTAACACTGTTTATTTTCTGCCCTCTTGGTCCATTCTCATGCCTCCCCCCCTACAATGACTTAAAAGATGGAAATTCTTCCCCGCGCAATCGCATGCACTGGGCATGAGAAGGATAGAAATGAGGGAATCCCTAGCACAGAATTCCCAGAAGGTGGGGAAGCTATTTATACTCACACGCCCCTACCCCCCCAACCCCTCCCGGGACATCCCAGGAGGAAACCAACCAACCACCAACAACACCAATACCACCCAGCACCAACAATAACACAACTTCTCCCACCTGTTCCAGCATTAACCACCACAAATACCACCACCCAACTCAACAACCACCACCATCCACACCACCACCACCAACCCCAACCACCACCACCACTACCATCCCCAAACAACCAACAACCACCACCAAAGACAAATAAAACAAACAAACAAACAAAACTCCAGCCACCAAGCCTTACCGTCTGTGGTTCCATTGTGGGTGAGGGGGAGGGCGGAGGGGTGGGTGAGGGGGGCGACAGGAGGGTGAGGGAGGGGCGACTCCCCGGCACTGTCCAGAGGACTGTCCCCCGGGCTGGACAACGACTACAGGTCCACTGCTAGCCTGTAGGGGTTAAAGGTAACAAGTGAGTGACTTCACAGGGCCTTCCTTGCCAGTGGAGGCCTGGACATAGGAAAGCGAGCAAAGAACGAATGATGGATAAAAAGACGAATGAATGCACATAAAAAAACCTCAGACTTAGGCCTACTTGGGAAAGTCCCTTAGTGGATGCATGATTGAATGAATAATGAATGAAATGAATGAATGAATGAATTAATGAATGAACAATGAATGCACATAAGATCTGACTTAGGCCTACTTGAGAAGTCCCTAGGGATGCATGAATTGGAATGAATTAATGAATGAATAAATGAATGCACATAAAAACCTCAGACTTAGGCCGACTACTTCAGAAGTCCCTTAGTGGATGCATGAAAATGGAATGAATGAATGAATGCACATAAGAACCTCAGACTTAGGCCTACTTCAGAAGTCCCTTAGTGGATGCATGAAATTGGAATGAATGAATGAATGAATGAATGAATGCACATAAAACCCTCAGACTTAGGCCTACTTCAGAAGTCCCTTAGTGGATGCATGAAATTGGAATGAATGAATAAATGAATGAATGAATGCACATAAGAACCTCAGACTTAGGCATACTTCAGAAGTCCCTTAGTGGATGCATGAAATTGGAATGAATGAATGAATGAATGAATGAATGGATGGATGAATGAATGAATGAATGATTTATAGAGGACATAAAAACTTCTAACTTCACTTCAGAGATACGGAAGGTGATTCATCAAATTTGAACGATTGAATGATTGAACGATTCTATGATTTACAGAGCACAGAAAAACCTGCAACTAACTTCAGAGGTCCCAAATTGGACTCATGGAATTTCAAAAAATGAATGAATCCAAGATTTCAGATGTCATACATTTCTTACAAAGAAAACAAATAATGTATTTGGCTGACAAATTTAAACAATTTGGTACAAAGCATAACTAGACAATATAGTATTACTATAAACATTTTTTTTCTTTTTGATAAATGAAACCATACTCATTTTCAGGAGAAAAAAAAGCTTAATGCTTAAAACTAAATGAATTGTTTCTCATAAAGAAAGTTAAAGGAAAACAAATACAACAAAACTGGTAAATGAAAACACACGCGCACACTCACACACGCACGCGCGCACACTGTCACACACACACACACTCTTTTAACTACTAATGAATACCATGATGACTGAAAAACTGACATTACTTTAAATTAGTGGAGAAATAAACCAAACCACACACACACAAACCTACCCCCAAACCCAAACGGTTTAAACTATTATCCCAAATCTACTGAAACAACAACCAGAACAATAATAAACTCAGCAACTACACACACTCACTCACGCAGTCTCGTCCTTCGGATGAGACTATAAACCGAGGCCCCGTGTGCGAACGCATGCAGAACATCTTGCGCACACGTTAAATCCTGTTCCGCTTTTCGAAAGAGTAGGCCATTGTGTGCCGGTGGGAACAGATGACAAAATTTACAAAACCGCATACACACGGGGACTGGATGTAAAAAAAAAGCACATGAGTGCTTACTCCATTATCCTCGATATTAAAAAAAAACCAAAAAAAAAACCGCACACAGATTCGCACGTAAACACTCTCCCAAATCCCCCAACCCCTTAAAAAACACACTCCCCAAACAAAAACAAACCCCAAACTATCTTCAAAACCATCCATTTTTTATGCACGTTTTTCTCTCACAAACATCGAGGTTTTGTTTTTTTTGTGTTTGTTTTTTTGTTGTTTGGTTTTTTTTGGTTTTTTTAAACATCGAGTTTTGTTTGCTTTTAACCCCCCCCCCAAAAAAAACCCCAAAAAAACAACAACAAACAAAAACAACAAAAAACCCAAAAAACCCCAAACCCCCAAAACAACCCAAACAACAACCAAAAAATCAAACAAACAACAACAAAAACCCACAACAACAAACAAACCCAACAACACACCACACCACACACGTAACTCTCCAAACTGCTAACCAAATCTG
>CM054140.1:15790711-15798211 GCA_028751875.1 Rapana venosa | reverse complement strand
TTAAACTGATTTTTATTGTGGTGGTTGTGGTTATACAATAACTTTTTTGTGCTTCCTTATTTTTCTTAATAAAATACTAAGCAGTTTGGCAACCCCCCTTCATGTATGGGCCAATGGCCTTTTTGTGAATAAATCTTTAGAGTTCGAATTGTCCTTTTTCATTGTTGCAGTGCACGCCAAATCACAGTTTCTTTCTTTTTTTTTTAAACACAAAGATCTAGATCTGTGCAAGGTTCCTCCACCCTCTTCCCCCCTCCCCCTTTTCTTTGTTAAAGGGGTAGAATTCTTGTAACCAGCTCACAAAAACAAACAAAAAACCCCAAAATAAAAACAAGCACAAAACAAAACAACGCAACAGAAGAAATGAAGAAAATAACATAAAAAAGAAGGGGGGAAAAGAAAACAAAAAAAAGGTACTCTCCATTCAGCCTCTCGACAGTCTAGCAGCACACAATTTAAGGAGAGTAACAAAAATCACAGATTTGCACATGTGCAACCATTCTCTTTCAATAATTAACAAAAAGCACAACTGTTTTCCCGTCTGTCTCCTTTGATATATCCTCACTCCTTACACCCCCCCCCCCCCCCCCTCCTCTCTCTCTCTCTCTCCATCTGTTTTTTTTTTTAAGGGTGGGTGGGGGGGGGGTTAAAGGATGTTAAACGCGGATTTTCTATTTTATTTTCCAAGGTGAGAAAAGGAAAGGATGGATTTCTTGTTCATTCTACGTATAAGCAGCATCTTCTTTTATAAGCACATTTTTCTTTCTCTCTCTCTCTTCATTTTTATTTCCCGACCACACTACACTACACCACACTACACTACACTACACACTACACAGAATACAGGGCGGTTTGAATGTCCAACACCTGCAATGGTGATGATGATGGTGGTGGCGGCGATGGTTTGGTGGCGGTATCTATCTGCCCAAGGTTTTCGGCACATAAACCTCAACTGGGACAAGCTCATAGCGACAAGAATGGTGGGGGTACACCGGTCCTGACAGCCCACCAGCCCACCTGGTTTTCACGTTCGCTTCTAGGCCCTAGGCCCTTCTCCATCTCCTCCCTCTCCCCCACCTTCTTTTCCTGCCCCCCACCCTTCCTCCCCCGTCACCCTGCCCCGCATGGGCATAAATTATCACCTTGAAACAAAGGGCTACACACACGCGCGGACATGGCGGGTGGGTTTTTTTTTTGGGGGGGTTGTTTTGTTTTTTCCCCCACTGATCCATCTCTTGGTGTCTGTTCCGTGTCTGTCTGTTTCTGTCTGTCTGGTCTTGTGTGTGTGTGTGTGTGTGTGTGTGGTGCGTGGTGCGTGCGTGTGTGTGTGTGTTGTGACTCTGGCTTGTCTCTGTTTGTTTGTCTCGGTCTCTCTCTGTCTGACTCTCTCTCTCAGTGTGTGTGTGTGTGGTGTGTGTGTGTGTGTGTGTGTGTGTGTGTGTGTGTGTGTGTGTGTGTGTGTTGTGTGGCGCGCGCGCGCGCGCGGGCAATTATCTTTGTTTCGGCGTGTGTGTGCGCGCGTGCTTGCGCAATTATCTTTGTTTTTTCAAGGGTGCACACACATGCATTTTTTTTCTTTCTTTTTCCTTCCTAATAAATGTTATCCTGTTTAGTTTGTTTTGTTTGACTTTGCTTTATGTAGAGAAGGCGCTAGCTGCCCCCTCGTTTTGGTTTTGTTCTTGTTTAGCCCCACTCCTCCTCCACCCCCCCCCCCCCCCCCCCCCTCCTTCCTCTCTCTTCTTGGAAGCGAGAGGTGAGGGTGGGGTGGAGTGAAGGGTGGGGGTGGGGGTAAAGTTGCTTGCTGTCTCACACATTGTGGTTTTGTAATAGTATTGGTATCCTGCTTTATTGAACCTTTACTTTTGTCTTTGTTGTTTTTTAGTTGTACACTCACTGCAAAATTGCATGCAGATTGTGATTATAGCCTGTTTGATTCTTTCTGTCGCGGTCATTTTGGCATCCACACTTCCGTGTTCGGGAAATTTTTTTTTTTGCTAAAGACGTTTTGGTGTGTTTTTTTTGTTTTGTCACTATTGTTGTTTGCTAGTTTGTTAGTAATTTGATTGGTTTTGTTTTGTTTTTGTCACTTCTTTGGGGAGGGGAGAAGTGGTGGGTGTGTGGTTGTTTTGCTGTTTTGGTTGGTTTTTTTGTTGTTTGGTTTGGGTTGTTGTTTGTGTGGGGTTTTTGTTGTTGTTTTTTTTTTTTTTTTTTGGGGGGGGGGGGGGTATTTTTGGTGGGGGGGTTTTCTTAAAAAAATCACATAACACTGTATGGTATTGTGCTGTATTTCGATGTATTCCATCGTGGGTTTTTTGTTGTTTTTTGTGTGTATTCTATTGCACTGCACTGTATAATACTACTTACAACCACAGCAAAGTTTTTACGGCTACAAAAATCAGAATCAAAATTGTTTGTTGTCAAAAACTCAAATAGTTCTTTCAAACAACAAGCAAGGACGGCAAAACCTAAAACATTCAACCTTTCTTACAAAATGAAATGATAATAAGTAGTAACGGCTTGCGACTGAAGACAGTTCTTTCATCACTGAATGTTCAAATGTTAATCATGTTTCTGTTCTATATTTCAATTTTATTTCAAATACGATCTTTATGAAATCATAATAGTCTAAACTTTAAAAACTTTTTTTTTTTTTAGGTTAACACATATCTCTAATCTTTACGTCAAATATAGAGAAACATATCCCTGAAGTCGGAATGCGGCTATCTTATGGTGGACAAATGGTTGCATACGCAAAATCTCCCCATTGGTGAACCTCATAGCTCTTGCAAGGAAAGAAACAGAAGAAAAATGTCAAACCCTTATCAGAATGACAATCACAACCATGCTACTCAGAAAGTAATAAGAATTTAAAAAACAACAACCACAAAACAATAACATCTAGCTTAGAAATTCAGAATGGCAACATCCGTGACCTCACACAATAAAAAGGTCAACCACAACCATAATAAAAACTAAAAATAATAATAACATTAAAAAAAAAAAGAAACAATACACAATACCTACACTACTGAAATCGTCTCATTGCCACTTTAATTGAACCAGACTTAAACCTGAAGATAGGCGCTACTGTAACCAAAGCACGCGACACAAAAAAACAGCATATATATATATATATATATATATTATATATATATATATATATATATCTTTTTATATAGGGGTTGAAAGGAGAATATATATATATATATATATATATATATATATATATATATATATATATATATATATATATATATATATATATATGAATGAATCCCGGTCTCTCACACCACCCCTAACGCACACTTCCAATACTTGGAAACAGTATTCACCCAGCTCCTTGCTTAATTAAGTGCAAACACTTGATGATATCACCGTTAACATGACAGCAATCTCTAATCTACGTCCATAAAAGCAGCGATACTGCACACATCCATGTAGATTTATGACCCCGTAAACGGTCGGTATCGAAAATACGAAATTGCTGGCACTTAATTACAAAATTAACTGCAGTTAATATGAGCTCGTTTCCTTCTTTCCTGCACCCACATCATTTTTTGTGTGTGCTGTTGTATGATCTTATTTTATATTATATGATGATACGTTTTACGAAAAAAGCTATTTCTTTCTTTCTGTTTTCTTTTTTTGTGTGCACCAAATTCTACAAGGAAACATCAACACATACGTGTTACATATTCGTTACTCACAAAACGAAAAGGTAAATGACTTTTTAAAGTGTCACTGAAAAATATTACACACGCACGTCCGCACGCACGCAGAGAGAGAGAGAGAGAGAGAGAGAGAGAGAGAGAGAGTAGAGAGAGAGAGAGAGAGAGAGAGAGAGAGAGAGAGAGAGAGAGAGAGAGAGAGAGAGTTTTTTAAAATTGTATTCTTTTATATCGAGGATAATGGAATAAGCACTTATGTGTTTTTTTTACATCCAGTCCCTGTAAGCATGCGGTTTTGTAAATTCTGTCATCTGTTCCCACCGGCACTTAATGGCCTACTCTTACGAAAAGCGGAACAGGATTTCATGTGTGCGCAAGATGTCCTGCACGGGACCTCAGTTTATAGTCTCATCCGAAGGATTTTTGGGGAGAGTGGAGTCTGCACTGATGTTAACTCCAGGGGAAAATATCCCCTTGAACAGAGACAGACAGACAGACAGACAGACAGACAGAGACAGAGATAGAGACAGTCAGACAAAGACAGACAGACAAGCAGACACACACACTAAAAGACAGGGGAAGAAAGTCTAAGAAGATACTTCAACAACTAAAATACCCCCCCCCCCCCTCCCCCTCTTACTGCTATTATAGTAGTAGTCTGAAGGAATTAAACCACACACAACACACACACACACACACATACACACACACACACACACACGAAACTTCTCGAAGAGTACGTTTTAAATAGGGGTTGAAAGGAGAAGATAAAAGCCTCTTTGATGCTCTGATAAAGCCGATGCTGCCTCTCACTCTACCCCCTCTCTACCTTAGAAAACAACTTCCGATGTCACTGAGAGACAGACAGACAGACAGAGACAGACAGGAAGACAGACAGACAGGGAGAGACAGACAGCCAGACAGAAAGTGCCTATACCTCTACCCCTACAAGCAAATTCGGAAGGCAGAGAGAGAGAGAGAGAGAGAGAGAGAGAGAGAGAGAGAGAGAGAGAGAGAGATGAGAGAGAGAGAGAGAGAGAGAGAGAGACAGACAGACAGACAGACAGACAGACAGAGACAGAGGGGCGAGGGAGACGGAGAGGAAGGCAGGGGCTGGAAATAGGGAGGGGAGGGGGGGGGGGGGGATAGTCCTCAGGTTCCTCAAAGTTCCTTCTTCAATAAAGTCAACGCTGTACGTCAGTGCACGCACGCACGCACACACGCACGCACACACCAAAACACAAAACACACACAAACACAGAGTGATGCCACATATGTCTACTCACACAACTCTTAGAGTTCATACGTTGTCCCCAATTCCTGCTTCTTTTATTCTATAATATCTAGATCTCTTCTTCTCTTTTTTAAAGACCCCAAAACCTTTATTATCTCAAAAAAAAGCTTTTAAAAAAAAATTGTAATGAAACCTTTTTGGTACTACTTTCAGCGGGAAAGACGTTAACATTAAAAAAAACTAAAAGAAACCTTTTTAAGTATAACTTCAAGCGGAAAGACGTTCAACTTATAAAAAAGTTTACATAATTGCACCCCCCTCCCCCCAACTTTCCACCCCACCCCCTCCCTACCCCCACCACAACCTACTACACACGAACACCACACTCCCCCCCCCCCCCCCCCCCCACCTCTTCCACACACACACTACAACTCCACCCCACCCACCCTTCCCCACTACAAATTTTTAGGTAACCGCACACATAAAAACTGAATAATACTAAAACCACCCCCCCCCCCCCCCCTAAAAAAAAAAAAAAAAAGTATGGTAAGTGAAAGGCAATCCCTTCAGAGAGGCGCATCAGTGACTATAAAAAAAAAGTTAGTCACAACTTCTCCCTCCGCGTACTACTACTACTACTACTACTACTACTGCTGCTGCTGCTGCTGCTGCAGCTGCTACTGCTAATACCACCACCACTACTACTAGTACTACTACTACTACTATTAGTATTACTGCTACTATTGCTTCTCAAAAGGCGTACGGAGAACAAGACTCCGATTTCCTGGCCAATAGTACTTGGCCTTCGGAATAACCAAGAATTGGTATGAAACCCTCCACACTGGAGAAAGCCCCTTGGGAAGAAAGAAAGAAAGAAAGAGAGAGAGAGAGGGGGGGAGAGAGAGAGAGAGAGAGAGAGAGAGAGGGAGGGGAGAGAGAGGGGAGAGGGGGAAGGGAGAGAGAGGGCGAGAGGGAGAGAGAGGGAGGGAGGGAGGAGAGAGAGCGGGAGGGAGGGAGGGAGGGAGAGAGAGGGAGGGAGGGAGAGAGAGAGGGAGAGAGAGGAGGGAGGGAGGGAGAGGAGAGAGGAGAGAGAGAGAGAGAGAGAGAGAGAGGAGAAGAGAGAGAGAGAAAGAGGGAGGGAGAGAGAGAGAGAGAGGGGGGAGAGAGAGGGAGAGAGAAGGGAGAGAGAGAGAGAGAGAGAGAGAGAGAGAGAAAAGGGAGAGAGAGAGAGCGAGGAGGGAGAGAGAGTTCCCAAAAGTGCATTTTAATAGAATAGGTAGGCGCACAACTTGTTTCTGTACCTTTGTACATCCATTTGTCTGTCTGTCTGTCTCTCTATCTATCTGTGTTCCAATCTGAATATCTTAAACGTGAAACATAATTTTGTTACCACCGTGTCTGTGTGTCTGTCACAATCGCGTGAATTTCTTTCTTTTCTTTTTCTTTCTTTTCTGTCTTTTTTTTGTTTTGACGATCAATACTGTTGTAAGATTTTCTTTTTAATCAAAACTTTCTGTTAAAAAAAAACCCCAACCCCACAAAAACCCCAAGTCGCCCTCCGATCTGTTGTGAAACTGTATCCCTTCTGTTCCCGATACGTGATGATTCATTTTCCCCCTGAAAGTTTTTAAAAAGACAGAAAGAAAGAAAGTAAGAAAGAAAGAAAGAAAGAAAAGAGATAGAAAAAAGAAAGAAAGAAAAAAAGAAAGAAAGAAAAAAAGAAAGAAAGAAAAAAAAGAAAGAAAGAAACTAAAAAGAAGAAGAAAATTTGAACTTGTGTACTGTGGTTTTATATCTCTTATCTTTGAAAAAAACCAAACAACTCTCTATCTTTGATGGCCTGCCTCCCTGTCCTGTCCTGTCCTGTCTGTCTGTCTGCCTCTCTTTCTCTCAGTCTGTGTCTGTCTCTCTGCTGTGCTGTGCTCTGTTCATCCCAATCCAATCCAATCCAATCCAATGCTACTGTTTACAGCCCCGCCGACCACAGGGGCCCATCCCCAAAGCATAAGCCATCCTGACATGAAGAGATACGTAGAGAGGCAACAAGACAGAGGATGCATGGATGGGTGGATGGATGGATGGATGGATGGGTGGATGGATGAATGGATGGATGGATAGATGGATGCATGGATGGATGGGTGGATGGATGGACGGATGGGTGGATGGGTGGATGGATGGATGGATGGATGGATGGATGGATGGATGGATGGATGGGTGGATGGATGGATGCATGGATGGATGGATGGATGGATGGATGGATGGATGGATGGACGGGTGGGTGGATGGATGGATGGATGGACGGATGGGTGGACGGATGGATGGGTGGATGGATGGATGGACGGACGGATGGACGGACGGATGGGTGGATGGATGGATGGATGGGTGGGTGCATGGATGGATGGATGGATGGAAAGATGGATGGATGGATGGACAGGTGGATGTATGGATGGGTGGATGGATGGATGAACGGATGGATGGATGGATGGACGGACGGATGGGTGGGTGGATGGATGGATGGATGGATGGATGGACGGACGGATGGATGGATGGGTGGATGGACGGACGGATGGGTGGATGGACGGATAAGGAAGAATGAAA
>CM054140.1:15768211-15785711 GCA_028751875.1 Rapana venosa | reverse complement strand
GATAGGGGATAGGGATAGAGAGTCAACAGTTGGCTAAGAAAAGAAACTCAACCAAAGAGGTCCCTCCCTAATGGTGTTATGTGTCCCAACCACAAAAGTTCTCTCAAAGTGGTTCATTGTACACCTGTAAACACACTACCCCTGTCACACCTGGAAACACACTACCCCTGTCACACCTGTAAACACACCACCCCTGTCACACTTGTAAACATGCCACCCCTGTCACACCTGTAAACACACCACCCCTGTCACACCTGTAAACATGCCACCCCTGTCACACCTGTAAACACACTACCCCCTGTCACACCTGTGAACACACTACCCCCTGTCACACCTGTAAACACACACACCCCCTGTCACACCTGTAAACACACTGCCCCTGTCACACCTGTAAATACACTACCCCTGTAAACACACCACCCCTGTCACACCTGTAAACCACACCTACCTCCCCTGTCACACCTGTAAAACACACTACCCCTGTCAAAGAAAGACAAGGACAACGCTCTTCAAGTCCTTAAGCCAGGTCCTACCCCACTCTCAACACCCCCCACCCCATGAAAAAAAATTTACCAAGGCCAAAAAAAAAATCGACAAAATTTAGTACCACACTCGTGTAAGAAATGTTTTTTAAAAAATGTAATATATAAAAGATCTAATCTTTAAGGCGAAAAATCTACAAGTACAGCCCCGACTCAACTCTTTGTGTGTGTGTGTGTGTGTGTGTGTGTGTGTGTGTGTGTGTGTGTGTGTGTGTGTGTGTGTGTGTGTGTGTGTGTGTGAAAAAGCAGTTCTTTCTAATATTTGGCTATTAACACTATGAAAACTAAATCTTCCGTCCCCACTCACCACTATATCTCACCCCTCCCATTTCCCCGTCCCCCAGCACACACACACACACACACACACACACACACACACACACACACACACACACACACACACACACACACCACACACACACACACACACAGAGTTTTTCTCTCTTTCCTTGGGCTTGTTTTGTTTTGTTTTGTTTTGTTTTTGACTTATCCACATAAACGTATATTACTTATACACATTTACTTACACACATATACGTAGTCTCTCTACCACATCCCCTCACTACGCTATTTCTATATCAACCGATACCAAAAAACGCAGTTTTTAATAATAATAATAATAATAATAATAAATGGAACTTATATAGCGCTACATCTTGCAAAGACAAATCAAAACGCATAAGTTAAAGTTTTTAAGACAACATAATTTGTCTACAAGCTCTAAAGCCAGCAAAGTAAACCTTAACAACCAACCGAAGAGTCAACCACAACGCACAAGGCTGTCACGGCCTGAGCAGTGTAATGATAACCAAATAACAACTGGACTACGGGGAGACCAAAGGTTTCCGAGAACGAATCATTTCCCAGTCATCTCTGAACTCAGAATTTGGATATTCACCATCTTGGTGTCTCTCGCTTTGACGACGTAGATAATTTCTTTTCTTTTCTTTTCTCTTTCTGTCTGTCTGTCTGTCTGTCTGTCTGTCTTTCCTTCCTTCTTTCTTTCCTACTTTCTTATGCTGTTGTGTAAAAAGCGTTCGTTACTCAGAAGTGTTTTCACCTATTTTAGACTAATTACGGAATAAGTATACAGAGTGGGTGTAGACAATATAAACCTGGAGCTGAAAAGGCCACACTAAAAACTTTATTTTAAAAAACCCCCACACAAAACAAACTCGCACGATACAAACGCAAAAAGTAAATAACCACCCACTCTTCCCCCTCAAACCTCCTCTTTCTTAAAAAGAGCACGAACTACACACACACACACACACACACACACACACACACACACACACACACACACACAACCTGAATATATATTATCTGCATATATATTATCATATCATATTGTCTGCATATATATTTTCTTTTTTTCTTTAGATAGATGGCTTGTTGAAAAAAAAAAAGCAAATGCACTGCTTATTCAATGTACTATCTGAAAATAAAAATTTGCCTTTGACTTTTGACATACACACACACTGACTGAGATATACACAAGTAGGCAGACTACTAAATTACTGAAATTGTGCAAACATTGGCCACGCCCACAGAGACAGAGACAGACAGACAGACAGACACACAACACAAGACAACACAAACACACACAGAACAACACACCACACCACACCACACCACACCACACCACAACAAACACACCTTAATGCAAGCAAACCCACCTGTTATTGCTGTGGCTGGCTGTGTCACTGAGGTCGGGATCTAAATCCAAGCGTGACCGTTTGACCTGCAACACGAAATAACATTTCATTTCATGACATTTTATATATAAAAAAATACTGAGAGAGAGAGGACAGGGAGAGAGAGAGAGAGAGAGAGAGAGAGAGAGAGAGAGAGAGAGAGAGAGAGAGAGAGAGAGAGACAGAGAGAGAGAGAGAGAGAGAGGGGGGGGGAGGAGGGAGAGAGGGAGAGAGAGAGGACAGAGAGAGAAGGAACTAAGTAAATCCAAGTGTGACCGTTTGACCTGTAACCCCAGATCCACCAACACTGCATTAAATTCACTTCTTTCCATCCACAGACAAAGGACAGACAGACAGATAGACAGACAGACAGACAGAGGCAGACAGACAGAGACAGAACGACAGCAAGAGAACTAGAAGGAGTCAGAGAACGAAAAAACCCAAAAAAACCACAGAAAGACTGCGACAGAAATAGAAAGAGAGAGAGAGAGAGAGAGAGAGAGAGAGAGAGAGAGAGAGAGAGAGAGAGAGAGAGAGAGAGAGAGCGAGCGAGAGAGAGACAGAGAGAGACAGAAAGAGACAGACAGAGAGACAGAGAGAGCGAGAGAGAGAGACAGACAGATAGAGACAGACAGACAGTGACACTGAGACAGAGAAAGATTTAAAAAAAAATTATTTCTTTACTTTATATCGAGGATAATGGAATAAGCACTCATGTGCTTTTCTTTACATCCAGTCCCCGTGTGTATGCGGGTTTTTTTCAATTCTGTCATCTGTTCCCACCGGCACACAATGGCCTACTCTTACGAAAAGCGGAACAGGATTTAACGTGTGCGCAAAGAGAGCGAGCGAGAGAGAGAGCAACAGAGAGAGAGAGAGAGAGAGAGAGAGAGAGAGAGAGAGAGAGACAGACAGACAGACAGACAGACAGACAGGGGGGATGACTCAGGCCTTATGGCTGGCACTAAACAAAATGGTGTGTGTTACCAGAGCTGTGCATCTTGTGTTCATGCTCCCTGTGATAGACAGCCCCCCCTCCCCCCCCCCCCCCCCCCCCCCCCCCTCCTAGTCTGCTGCCCAGGCCCACCACACAGCCAACACACATACAGTCTTCGGGCGTTTGCACGATCGGATATAAAAGAAGAGAGTGAGAGAGAGTGAGAGAGAGAGAGAGAGAGAGAGAGAGAGAGAGAGAGAGAGAGAGAGAGAGAGTGTGTGTGTGTGTGTGTGTGTGTGTGTGGTGTGTGTGTGTGTGTGTGGTGTGTGTCTTCAATTTTACGTGTGTGTGTGTGTGTGTGTGTGTATGTGTGTGTGTGTGTGTGTGTGTGTGGTGTGTGTGTGTGTGTGTGTGTGAGAGAGAGAGAGAGAGAGAGAGAGAGAGAGAGAGAGTGTGTGTGTGTGTGTGTGTGTGTGTGTGTGTGTGTGTGTGTGGTGTGTGTGTGTGTGTGTGTGGTGTGTGTGTGTGTGTGTGTGTGTGTGTGTTATTGAGCGCTCATGTGTCTTTTTCCTTTTTTTGAAAGGAAGTGCGGCATAAGCTATTATCGTTATCATCATCATCATCATCATCATTACTATAATCATTATCATCATATTTAACACCACTACCTTCATCATCATCATCATTCTTTCCATCATCACCAGCACAAAAACCAAGAAAGCAATGGCAAAAATCAATTCGGGAATCTCTGAACAAGAATTACACTTGGACATCTAGGTCCTAATAAAGTCCATCGTTTTTGTGGTCAGCGCATCACAGTCATGTTCGGACATCTGCGCCACACAACCAATGGTCAGCCTTAGCTACTTGTCCTGACATATTTTTCCCTTATTTCTCCAGACTATTATTACTTGCTGGACTCTGGGTTTTACGTTTGCAATCCAGATTGTCGTTGAGAACAGAAGAAAGATCTACCAAAGAAGCAACAAAAACCTCACTCCAAAAACAAGAAATCAGCAGAAAGAAGTCCACCTCGTATCGTCCCCAACACTTTTGATACCCGCAATGTTTTGTGTATTAAGAAAACTGCCATCAATAATAATGATTTTAACAAATAATAATAATAACGACGAGATGATGATGATGATGATGATGATAATAATAATAATAATAATATTTTTAAAAAAGTTTGTGACAAAAAAGTGATGAGTTACTATTATTACTATGTCTTATTACTATTACGATTATAATGATTTTTATCGTTATTAATAATATCATCATCGTTATTAATACTATCATTATTATCATAATCATCATTCACACGCTCAAGACATTATTTCTGACATCACTTTTAGGCGTTCTTTTTTATGTAAAAGGGAAAAAAAAATGACACGGTCACCACCACCCGCACACCCAAAAAACAACAACAACCGACATTCACAAAGTCACTACACAACACAGTCGAAATTTCAACACACTACAAGTTCAAGGGAAGAAGGGGAAAAAACCAAAAACAAAACAAAACCAACCCAACAACACACAAACAACAACCTGTTACCAAATAACATTTTATTATTCCCCAGACACACAAGCCCCCCCCCCCCCCCCCCCCCCGCCCCACTGAGCCAAGCCTCTCATAACAACCCCCCCCCCCCCCCCTCTCTTACCATCCATCCATCGATTGATCAAGTCGATCAATGGATCAACCAAGTCAAGCTCTTCTTCTTCTTCGCTTGAGCGCCACTACTGTAGCTGGCCGCTGTGTGAGACACACACAGTGCAACACACACACACACAGTCACTCACACAACACAGTCACTCACACAGTGTCACACACACAGTCACTCACACACAGTGTCACACACTCACACCACACACTGGGCGGTCCCTTCCCAAAAGCCAAGTCCAGTTTCTCACTCAGGGGGGATTTTTTTCTCTTCAGTCTTTTCTTTTTCCGCTTTTTGCGGGTGTGTTAACTTTGGATTGTTGTGTTTGTTGTGTGTGTTGTTGTTGTTCTTCTTGTGTGTGTGTGTTCGTTGCGGAGAGACAAGTACAGTATAGTACAGTGGTTCGTGTGGGGTGTGAGAGTGTGTGTTGTGACGTGTTGTGTGTTGTGATGTGTGTGTGTGTGTGTGTGGTGTGTGTGTTGGTTGAGAGAAAAGGGAGGACCGTTAAGTGAGATATAGGACGAGGTGTGTGAGAGAGGCGCGTTTAAGGGGACCGATTTTAAAATAAAAATTCTTCTGTTGTGTGTGTGTGTTTGTGTGTGTGTGAGAGAGAGAGAGAGAGAGAGAGAGAGAGAGAGAGAGAGAGAGAGAGAGAGAGAGAGAGAGGAGAGAGAGAGAGAGGCGCGATTTAAGTGACCTATATATATATAAAATTCTGTTTTGTGTGTGTTTGTGTGTGTGAGAGACAGAAGACTGAGAGTACCATGATGAAAATGCTACTAGAATTAGCATCCACAGAGAAGAGCTAACAACAGACGGGACAAAAGATAGAGAGGGGAGGGAGAGGGAGAGAGGGAGGAGAGATAGAGAGAGAGAGAGAAGAGAGAGAGAGGGAGAGAGAGCGAGTGACACAGAGAAGAAGAGGAGAACCGAGGGAGAGAGAGACAAACAGAGAGAGAATACAGGAGAGAGAAGAGAGAGGAGAGGGGGGGAGGGGGGGGGGGGGGGGGGGGGGGGGGGGGGGGGGGGGGGGGGTGGGGGGGGGGGGGGGGGGGGGGGGGGGGGGGGGGGGGAAAGACAGAAAAAACGGAGGTGAAGGGGGTGGGGTGGGGAGTGGCACAGAGAGGTGGGAGGGGAATCTTTCTTCACACACTTCAAGCTGTGATCGCTGCTGACCGTGTCCAAACGGTCAGTCAGTCAGTCAGTCAGTCAGGCTTGACTTGGTCACTTGTCACTTGACTTGTCCAGCTCAACTCCCTAATCTGATGAAAGTGTCAGTCAGGCCTTTGAACTAGACTAGATTAATAGAAGGGCGGCTGCTGGAGCCAGTGATGGAAGGACATCACTACTTGTTGTTGTTGTTGCTGCCGCCGCTTACAACTACAGACTTTGGTGGTGGTGGTGTAGTGATTGAATCTAGGTCCCTGCAGCCCAGAGAGTTCCCATTAAGTTAAGGAAGGGAGTGGTTGGTGTGTGTGTGTGTGTGTGTGTGTGTGTGTGTGTGTGTGTGTGTGTGTATGTGTGTGTGTGTGTGTGTGTGTGTGTGTGTGTGTGTGTGCGTGCGTGCGTGCGTGCGTGCGTGCGTGCGTGCGTGTCCTCCAGACAGAATGCAATGATACATTTTTCATGATGTTACGAAAATGTCGTTTGTGTACCAAATTAAAAAAAAAAAAGATTTTAAATTGAAAATCAAAACGAAATCGTGGAGTGAGCAAACAGGAGATGATTTCAGCCTGTAATAACTAAACACAATCACTACCACCATAAGAAAAAGAAAGTTGAGATCAGAGAGAGAGAGAGAGAGAGAGAGGGAGAGAGAGAGAGAGAGAGAGAGAGAGAGAGAGAGAGAGAGAGGAGAGAGAGAGAAGAGAGAGAGAGAGAGAGAGAGAGAGGGAGAGGGGGGGGGGGGGGGGAGAAGAAGAACAAGAAGAAGAATACAAAGAGAAAGAAAGAAGAGGGGTACACCTTCTCTCTCTCTCTCTCTCTCTCTCTCTCTCTCTCTCTCAATCACACAACCCCCCAAGCCAAATGACACAACTTGCTTGTCTTGCGTAACGCCCCAGCAGTAAAGCCCAAATTGTTACAAGGCAGTGCAATAATAACACAGAGGCAGTCAAATCATAAAGCCGGCACTTTCAACCTTAGGCATCAGCTGCCCCTGACATAAAATCTCTAATCATCGCTAATCGCCCCCCCCCGTCCCCCCCCCCCCCCCCCCCCTCTCCCCTCCTTAACTCCCCTCTCCCTCACACACACACACACACAGCCACACACACACACACGCACACACACACACACACACACACACAAAAACACACACACAACACACACACACACACACACCCCCTTGCACTCTCCAACACGTGGTGGGGTGTATGCACGCATGCGAGGGAATAGTAACGGACACCACCCCGCAGCAGACATAATAATAGATTATACAATATAAAATAATAAAAAAAATAATAAAAAGGGTAAACATAGGCTACCACTTGCATGCGCATTACAGACACGACATCTAGATAGATCTATCAGCGTGCACACAACAGCAATCAAGATACATACACAATGCATGTGGTGCAAATTCTCTCATCTCTCCTCTCACCTTTTGATTTACGATTTGTAACTCCAAGTACCCCCTTTCTCTTCTGTCTGTCCCTCTCGCCTTTATCTGGCTTAATGAATGGTTAGTAAAACTCCAACTGACGTACGCGGGATCGCGCTCTCTGACTGTCTGTTTTTTCAGTCTGACTGTCCCTCTACCTCTTACAATATGATAAAACTCTATCTATACCCCCCCCCGCCCCCCCCTCTCTGTCATCTGTCTGCCTCTCTCAACCACAGCTTACTGTATATTAAACTCACCCCCCCCCCCCTCCCCGTCCTATTTGTCTGCTGTCTCTCTCCCCCCTCACCTTCACCCCCCCCCCCCCCCCCCCACTACACACACACAACCTTAGCCCCCTCCCCCTCAACACGACACTTTGCTCGTACACTAGCACGTTCCACTCGTTTCCTCCTCACTACGCAATCAAACAACGAAGTGCCACGTGCCACGGCCCCCGGGTAGTAAACTCTGGTCGGCCGTCATCTGCACAGCTCATAAACGTTCAGCCCCCACCCGACGCCTTTTACAGCAACCTTCCTCCTACTCAGGCCCCCCCCCCCCCCCCCCCCCCCTCGAACGGGAGAGTCGGGGTGTGTGTGTGTTGTGTGTGTGTGTGTGTGTGGTGTGTGTGCAAGAAGGGAGAGAGAGAAGAGAGAAGAGCAGAGAGAGAGAGAGGATAGAGTTCGGGTGTGTGTGTGGGTGTGTGGTTGTGTGTGTGTGGTGTGTGAGAGAGAGAGAGAAGAGAGAGAGAGAGAGAGAGAGAGGAAGAGAGAGAGAGAGAGAAGAGGAGAGAGAGAGAGATAAGTGGCAAAAAACGTAAAACAAGTTGGCTTTTTTTTTTTGCTTTTGTTTTTTGGGGGGAATTTTTTGGTGGTTGTTGAAATATTGAAACAGAAAAATGTACGGTTTTTTTTTTAAAGGTACATAAAAAAAAAAAACCAAAGCACTCGGTCGGTCGTATGATATATGACAAGTAGTTGTATGTGTTGTTTTGGTTGGGTTAGGGAGGTTTTTTTGTGGTGGTGGTTTTTTTTCCCGTTTTTTTTTCGGGGGTGGGGGGGGGGGGGGGGGGGGGGGGGGGGGGGGGGGGGGGGGGGAGGGGAGGGGGGGGGGGGTGGGGGGGGTGGGGGGGGGGGGGGGGGGGGGGGGGGGGGGGGGGGGGGGGGGGGGGGGGGGGGGGGGGGGGGGAGGGTGGGATAGGAGAGTAAAAAAGGCAAGAATCACATGCAAGAAGAATAGGATGTTTGTGTGTGAGTGGTGTGAGTTGTGTGTGTGTGTGTGTGTGGTGTGTGTGTGTGTGTGTGTGTGTGATGTGGTGGGGTGGGGGGGTGATAGTTTGCTTTAGTAGCTTTATGGTCTGAATGTCTGCAGGATTCACATGGTTACCGTTATTGCTGCAAGCGTGAATGTTTCATTATAGCAGCAAAAGGTTCAATTACTGGGGCATGACTGTTTCGTTATTGTTGCAAAATCGAGTTGTTCCGTATGTCGCATGACTTTTTCGTTATTGCAGCATGATTGTTTCGTTATTGCACAGCATGGATTGTTTCCGTTAATCCACAAGATTGTTTCATAAAGCAGCATGACGGTTTCATTACTGGAGCATGACTGTTTCGTTTATTCGTTGCAATGATTGTTTCGGATATTGAGTTGCAATTGATTGTTTTTATCGTTAATTGCAGCACATGATTGTTTTCGTTATTGCGCATGATTGTTTCGTTAATAACAGCATGATTGTTTAGTTATTGTCGCAAGATTAGGTTTTTCGTTATTGGAGCATGAATGTTTCGGTCCGGTTATTCAGCACAAGATTGGTTTCGGTTGTTGCAGAGCATGGTTTGTTTTCGTTATTCAGCAGATTTTTTCGTTGTTTGCAGCAAGGTTTGTTTCGTTGTTGCAAGCTTGAATGTTTCCCCCGCCCGGGTTTTTTTTGGTTGCAGCTTGTTTGTTTCGTTGTTGCAAGCATGATTGTTTTTCGTTGTTGCAGCAAGGTTTGTTTTCGTTTACCATACCGGAGCTGCCACGCAGCATGATTGACACGCAGAAATAACCATGTCCCGCCCTGACTCACCAGTAGTGTCAAACTCACGAGAGACTAGGCAGGTAAATGAGTCATAGTCTCCATCCTCAATCCGTCTTCCGAGTCAAAACACCCCCACTGTGTACGAAGGCTTACGGGTGTCTCCCAACACCCACTCTACCCACTTCATGTCACTCCTCCTCCATTCTTCAGCAGATAAACACCGAAGTCACACTACTGTACACACAAACAACACACCAATACACACAACACAAACCTAAGCACAACCACAAAACGACACCTAGCACAGTCAATATTTTCATAATATCGGCTACTCGCGACTGGCTGCACTGTCGCATAAAGCTCTTCGAAACAACCATTTAGCAAACACAGTGACAATTGTTTTTTTTTTTTTTTTGTTTTTTGGTTTGTTCTAAGTCTGAAGCTAGCGCCTCCCACACAAGCCAGAAGATGGTCGCGGAACGGATGAACGAAATCAAAACCTGTCTTAAGAAAAATAAATTTTTATTTAAAAAAATTAGACACAAAATCGAAGGAAATATAACATCAGGGGAAACCAACAATCAACATCCACTCTTAACCAGAGGCAATCGATCCCCCACCCCTAAAATTGTATTTTTTATAAAAATAATTAAATCAAACACTCCTCTTAAGTACCATCAGATAAACTTGTACTTCACAGGGGACCTCACAACTCCATAACAATATTTTTCCTTCCGCTAAATACAATTTGGCTTGAAAAAAAAATTACACCCATCCCACCCCCCCCCCCCCCCCAAAAAAAAGAAAAGTAAATCCCATACACCACTTCGAACATCGCCTGAAAACAAAAACAAACACCCCCACCCCCTCCACCCCCCCCCCCTCCCCCCGCCCCCCCCCCCCCCCCCCCCCTCCACCCCCCCCCCCCCCCCAACCAACCGCCCCCCCCCCCCCCCCCCCCCCCCCCCCCCCAAATACAGCAGTTATTAAATGAATGATGTGAATTCTCCAGCCACACACACAGGCCTGGCACACACGGTGGCAATGAATGACCAACGAGCGAGAGATCATTAGCAGTATAGCCAAACAAACAGCCCAACAAACAGCCAGACAAACAGCCAGCCAAAACAGCCAGCCAAAACAGCCAGCCAAACAGCCAGCCAAAACAGCCAGCCAAACAGCCCGACAAACAGCTAGCCAGAACAGTCAGCCAAACAGCGCAACAAACAGCCAAACAACCCGACAAACAGCCCAACAAACAGCCAGCCCAACAGCCAGACAAACAACCCGACAAACAGCCCGACAAACAGCCCGACAAACAGCCCGACAAACAGCCCGACAAACAGCCAGACAAACAGCCAGCCAAACAAACAGCCAGCCCAACAAACAGCCAAGCAAACAGCCCGACAAACAGCCAGCCAAACAAACAGCCAGCCCAACAAACAGCCAGGCAAACAGCCACCAGGTCCGAAGGTGGTCAATGGATTGGGCTTATGCAGCAATGCTTGGGCAAGTAAAGAGCATCGGCATTCTGGTGGTGAACAATTATTCACTCCCCCTGCATGACTGCCAGTCAGCTACCTAGCTAGCCAGCCAGCCAACCAGCCACAGGAGGAGCTGGCACTGCTGCCATGCTTGGCTGTCACCCCTATGGATGGATGGATGGATGGATGGATGGATGGATGGCAGTAACCCACTCCACTTTTCGGACTTGCAGTCACCCCGCGAAATGATGCCATAATATATGTTGGATGATTTTCTTCATTCCCAATGACTTCCTCAGATATAGATGTAGTATCGTTTGTTAACTTGCAACTCAGAGCTTTAAATAAATATATAAAAAATAAAAAAATTTTTATATATAATATTTAAAATTAATAAATTTTTTTATATTTTTTAAAACACAGAAAAATATATATATAAAAAAACATACGGTGTTATATATATAATATATATATTTATAAATAATATATATATATAATAAATATATATATATATATAATTAAATAAAAACACAGTAAAGCGCTTTCTTTTGAAAGTCGGGTACGCAGCAAAATTCTCGTCAGTTTGGGGGTTCATTTTCTTCCCTAAAGGATAATATTTTTCCGACCACATCACACAAACCCGGGTTTTTATGGGCCCAAAACCCTTTTTCGTTTTTCTTTTTTTTTTTTTAAAAAAAAAAAATTCTTTTTTTTGTTTTTTTTTGGAAAAATATCAAAAAAACTCTTCTCTGCTTCAGTATCAAGTCAAAAAAACCTCCTTTCCCTTATTCAAACCTTATTTTTTCCCAAATCATCTTTGTACCCAAAAAAAAAAAAAAAATAAAGAAATACAAATTTTTTTTTCAACCCGGGCGAAAGGGACAACAGCGACAGACGAAAGCGTTCGACCCTTTTTTTCTTTTTAATTTTTTTTTAAAACTCTCACAAAATAACAAAAAAACATTCACTTTGGTCGGGGAAAATTTTTTCAGAAAAAAACTTTAAAATCCGGGAAAAACGGTTTTTTGTTTATTTTAATCCAAAAAACCCGGAATTTTTTTGTCGCAAAGGGTTAAAACCCCACAACCCACCCAAACGGACGCACCAAAAGACGCACGCACACCCCAAAAATTCCCCCGACCACAAACATGTGCAAAAAACCAATGTTCCGACCACGAAAACCCCACATCACACACAAAACCCATCAAGGGACAGACCAACAACGCCAAGAAAGTAAGAGTTTGGCTTGTCTGGTCTGGGCCCCCACAATGCTATTGGCGCTCCAAAGCTCCCCTCTGTCTCTGTCTCTCCCTCTCTTTTGTCCCCCCAGCCTTTTCTTGGGTTTTCACGCTCCAAGGGTGATAACAGCACCCGTCATTAAAACGGCCCCCTCTCCCCCAACACTTTGAAATCCAACACGCCCTAAACAAACGCTTCCCCCACAACCTTTTTGGGCCTGAAAGCAAAACCTCCTTTTCCCCACAACCCCACAGACGTGTGTGTTCTAGTGTCATCTACAAGCTCGTTGGTGGGGTTTGTGTGTGTGTGTTTTGGTTGTGTGTGTGTGTGTGTGGTGTGTGTTGGGGTGTGAACTATTTTGGAAATGACTTGTTCAAAAATGATTTTTTTTTGGGTTTTTGTTTCCTTTTTGTGGGTTTTGTTTCCCGATTTTTGGGGTTTCCCTTTCCTTGGGCCCGGGTAATTTTCCCCAGTTTGAGGAAGGGGGGGGGGGGGGGGGGGGGGGAGAAACGAAAAATTGGGTTGATGATATTTTTTTTCCTTCAAGGGTTTTGGTTACTGATTTTATAAATAAATAAATATAACATATATAGAAAAAAGGGAAAACACACACACAAAAGCATCATTTCCCATTGCAAATTTTCCGGAACAAACACCTATTTTTTTTAAATTTTGGGATTATTTTTGGTGGTGTTGTTGGTTTTGGGTTTTTTTTTTTTTTATAGTTTTTTGTTTTGTTTTTTTTGGTGGGGTTTCAAAAATGGTTTTTTTTTTTTTTCGCTGAGCATTTCCCCAAACAACCCGAAGGAAATTTAAAAAAGAATTTTTTTCAACAACAAAAAAAGGCTTTTTTCAAAAAGTATTTTTGACAACTGTATTCTCCGTTTTAAACTTTTACATAATTTCCAAAAAACACGAAAAAACAATTTTTCTGTTACCACTAATTAAAATCAAAAAAAACAAGCCCAAAAAACCCAGATAAGTTTTTTTAGCCCCCTTTTTTCACATCATTTTTCTAAAGCCCCTTTAAAAAAAAAACAACTTATCTTTGTTGTACCCCTATTTTATGCTACGCTGCTAGGTTTTTTGGATTTTAAAAAAAAAAAAAACAAAAAAAAACCAACCACACACATTAATTTTTAAAAATGAGTTTTTAAAAAAAGCACTTTTTTGTAAGCTACACTTTTGTATGATATAAATCTGCCAGCGGAAAACATCTACAAAAAAAAAACTTTTTCTTCCCCAACAAAACCAAATTTATAAAAAAAAAAATTTTAAACATATATAAAGCACAAAAAAGAAACAAAAACAAAATTTGACAACCCCCCCCCCCCCCCCCCCCCCTTCACACAAAAAAAATCATAAAAAACAAAAAAAAAAAGTGGGAAAAAAAATTTGTTAATTTGGGCAGACACCCAAAAACTACCCCCCCCCCCCCCCCCCCCTTCCCTAAAATTTAAAAAGTGAGAAAAGCTTGGCTTTTGTCACTCCCCCCCCCCCCCCCCCCCTCTCTCTAAAAACCTTTTATAACCCCCCTTTACCACCAAAATGGAAAAGACACACACCCCCGGGGAGGAGAGAGAGAAAAAAGAGAGAGAGAAGAGAGGGGGAGAGAAAAGAGAGAGAGAGAGGGGAGAAAGAGAGAGAGAGAGAAGAGAGAAACTTCGCAGGGTGTTACGAGAGAAAAAACTTGTTTAATGAGCTTTTAGCCTAAAACACTAGGCCCCTAAAAGCGCGTGGCATTTTCCCCCCTTTTCCCAAAAAGCAAATGCACCTCAAACGCTTAAACATTTCGCCCCCCCCCCCTCCCCCCCCCTCCCCCATTCAATACTTAAATCAACAAAGAAACAAACAACAAAAAAAACCCCCTTTTTTTTCCAACAACGAAAACATATCAAAAACTTGAAACACAAAACCCCAACAACACCCAAAAACCCACCCACACAACAACCCAAAACACACACACACACACACAAAAACCTGCTTGTAACTTCATCACACAGTCCCGTTGTAAGCCTTGAAATTTTCCCTAATTTTTTTCCCAAACTCTACATAAACTTTTTTTTTTTTTTAAAGACAAAAAAGAATTTTTTTTTGTATAAATATACATCTCAAACCACCACAAAAATCGGGGGGTTGGGGGAGGGAAAGAAGTGTTTTACCCCAAAAGTAATCCCAACCCTTTTCCCGTCCCTTTTTTTAAAGACGAATTCCACCAAACTCTTTTTTTTTTTTTTTTTTAAAAAAGCAAATTCCCCTGCCCCCCTTTTTTACAAAAACGGGAAATTTACCACCCCGCCCCCCTTTTTAAAAAAACTGTATTCACTGGGCCCCTTTTTTCACAAGTTAAATTTAAAACCCCCCCCCCCCCCCCCCTTCCCCCCCCTTTTTTTTTTTACACAACCCAATTCAAATCCCCCTTTTTTTTTAAAAAACGAGTTCACCGGGCCCCTTTTTTCACAACTCAAATTTACTGGGCCCCACCCCCCCCCCCCCCCCCCCCCCCTTTTGTTGGGTTTTTTTTTTTTTTTTTACAAAATCTTTTTCACTGCCCCGGTGTACAAAAACTATTCACAGACGTATGTATTCAGTCATGTAAGTTTGACAAAAGTCCAAATTTTTTTTAAAAAAATCCCTAGATTTTTTCTTGCCAGTTTTTTCGAAGACACAACCCCACTTCGAGGGTCCCGGGGGTTTTTAAGTCAGCAATGCAAATCCCTTTCCCAAAGCGAACGCTATGTTTAAAAATAAACCTTCCCCCCCCCCCCCCCCCCCCCCCCCCTTTTACAGGGGTTTCTTTAGATTTCATAACACAACAACAAAATAACAATAATAATAATAATAATAATAATAATAATCATCATAATCATCATCATCATCATCCTAGCTCAGGATCATATCAATGTCCACAGGTAACATTCAAGAACATGATTTAATAGATATTGCGATGGTGGGAACAAACCAACGCTTATCTCTTGGACTTCAATTCCGGGGATTTTGTTCATTAAATTTTCTCTCTCTCTCTCTTTCTTTTCTTTCTTTCTTCTGCTCCTTTTTTTTTTTTTTGGCCGGATTTAATCATGCCGACCTTCGTAGATGATTTGAGTGGCGAAGATCATCTGGTCCAGGTGGTATGGAAGAAGGCCACCCTTTATTTTAAGATCACAACACCTGATCATCTGATTAGAAACATGACAATGCTGAGCCAAGCAGCCACAGCACATCAGGTATTGCTTTCATAGCAAGGTATTGTCTAATCATAATACTTTTCTGAAAAACCCAAACCTTTTGGTTTCATAAAAAAAACTCTTTCAAATTTAACACAAAATACAATAAACGAATAAATAGTGGACAAACAGATACATGAATAAACGGACCGATAAAAAAAACCCCAAAGAAATAAAATGAATAAATAAATAAATAAATCTCCCAACAACCAACGAGAAATGAGCATGACTTTCCCGTCACAGCGAAGAAATTGCTTCAGGTATAATTATAATTATGTATTTCTGGTTGGATCGACCTTCAAACGTCACACTCTAAAACCTGTTGCCCTGAGCAGGCACTGCAGTAGAAATGAACCAGCTTTTCACTTTAAAAAAAAAATAAAAAATAAAATTAAAAAAAAACACAAAAACAAAAAAACCCACCCCCTAAAAACCACAAAAAGGAGGAAAAAACCAACACCCCCAACCACATCGTTAAAACCAAAAACATAAACCAAAAAAAAAAACCCACCACAATCACAACACTACCACACATCACATCACCACTAAACGAAACAAACTAAACACTCCAAGCCAGAATGTAACCCAGATTATAACCAACTATACAATCACTGCCGAGTTTGAAAAAGCTCATTCCTTCTGGTTCTGTCCCTTCCTTTACAACAAGCCAACAGGACAGAGTCTACTAGCAGCTGAAGGAAGAAGACAGACACCACAACGGACAGTAGTAGTTGCCACGAACTCAACTGAGCACACAAAGCCACTCCAGTCATGACAGATGGCACACTAGCCTACAGGCTAGGCAGCCAGGACAAGACCACTGTTCTCTGACTCCTCTTACCAGGCCTACCAAACCAAGGAGGCTGTAGTGGCAGAAAAACGGCCTAACTAACGTTCCGGCACCACACACACATACACTCTCTATCTCTCTCACACACCACACCACCAACACTCCATCCAGTCCACACTCTCCCACCTATTAGTAGTGGTGGTACCCTAAGGCCTTGCTTGCAGGCTTAGGCAAGGCTACAGTCAGTCCCCTTATCATTGTGTCCTGCTCTCTCTCTCTCTCTCTCCTCTCTCTCTCTCCTCTCTCTCTCTCTTCACTCTCATCTCTCTTTCCCTCCTCTCTACTCTCTCATCTTCTTCTCTCCTCCTCTCATCCTCTCTCTCTATCTCTCTCTTCTCTCTCTCTCTCTCTCTCAATCTCCCTCTCGCTCTCTAGTCCGCGCACCTCACTCACTCTACAGGATGTGCCATCCAACAAGCAGGATGGAGAAGAACACAAAATAAAAAACAAAAAACAAAAACAAAAAATGGGGAAGGGGGGGAGGGGGGGTGGGGAGAGAGGTGAATGTGGGGTGTGGGGGAAGAAGAAAAAGCTCTGAAAGCCGAGAAGAGAGAGAAGAGAGAGAGAGAGAGAGAGAGAGAGAGAGAGAGAGAGAGGCGCGGGATGGCATCACCATGGCAACCCCTGAACCGCCCGCCATGTTCCAAGCGCCGTCCTTGCTTTTATCTGGAAGAAGCAAAGGTGACGACGGACGTGGAGGGGGGAGGTTTCAGAAAAAGAAAAAAAACCAAACCACCCCCACACACAAAAGAAAGAAAAAGAAACGCATGCACACACACACACACACAAAAATCAAAGAAAAACAAAAGAAGAAAGATCACAAGAAAGAAAAGAGAGGAGAAGGACAAGAAGAAGAAAAAGAAAAAAGGAAGAAAAAACCAACCCCAACACAATCTGTCTAATCTGCTCATTCCAGATCTTGGCAAAACGACAAGCTATATGAAACAGAGAGGAGGAGAGGAAAAGAGAGGAGAGGAGAAGACACACTAGCAAAGTTGTAGGCGCTAGCAGGCAGAATGATGGTTGGTCATAGGCGCGTGGGAAAAGAAGGAAGGAGAGAAGAGAGAGAGGGAGAGAGAGAGAGAGAGAGAGAGAGAGAGAGAGAGACAGAGAGAGAGAGAGACAGAGAGAGAGAGAGACAGAGAGAGAGACAGAGAGGATAACGATATATTTATTTCCTGAGGGTAATAGAATAAGTACAAGACTTTTTTTTAAAGGTCCAGCCCTCC
>CM054140.1:15733211-15763211 GCA_028751875.1 Rapana venosa | reverse complement strand
GCTAACATCCAAGCAACCCTGACACAAAAACACAACTTTTCTATTTTATAACACTGATAGCTCTTGTGGCGACGCTCGCTCCTCTCTCTCTCTCTCTCTCTCTCTCTCTCTCTCTCTCTCTCTCTCTCTCTCTCTCTCTCTCTCTCTCTCTCTTTCTCTCTCTCCCCTCCCCTTTCTCCCTCCATGGGGAGAGCAGCCCGAATTTCACGCAGATAAAACAATCTGCCATGACTTAAAAAAGTGGCATACAATAAAGATCTCTCTCTCTCTCTCTCTCCTCTCTCTCTCTCTCTCTCTCCTCTCTCTCTCTCTTCTCTCTCTCTCTCTCTCTTTTAATCAGCAAACATGATAAGATTGTTCTTTCCCTCATCTTCTCCAACGTTCTCTTATCTACTTGGGTGTGGGGGACAATTGCTATCAGTCTTGTAATAAGTCTGTCTGTCTGGCAGAAAAGGCAGGAGAGTGGACCAAGCAGGCAGAAAACAGACAGGAAGGAGGTGACAGGAAGAAAAAGGAACAAGGCAGAAACAAAGAAGGCAGAAACAAAGAGGAAAAGGAAAAAGGCAGAAACAAACAAGGCAAAATCAAAGAAGACAAGGAACAAAGAAGAAAAAAGAACAAGGCAGAAACAAACAAGGCAGAAACCAAAGAAGAAAAGGAACAAGGCAGAAACAAACAAAGGCAGAAACAAAGAGGAAAAGGAACAAGGCAGAAACAAACAAGGCAGAAACAAAGAAGAAAAGGAACAAGGCAGAAACATAAGAGTGAGTTGCTCCAACACTTTCACAAACACACACAAGGACCAATGATCATCTTTTTCTTCTGTCTTACATACTTCTCTATTTTTGCATACGTATAAAATACACACACTGAGACAGGGCACTAACAGGTCTGCACTTTTAAGTTGATTCAGGAGATGGTTAAAACATCCTCATCTTCTCAATTCACCAAATGTCGTTACTGAGATTCGAACCCACAGCTCCCCCCCCCCTCCCCCCTGTCAGTATAAATAGCATCCCCGCCTTCTGGGAAACTGTTTGGAATTCCCTCTTTTCTACCCCTCTCTTTGTTTCTGCCTTGTTCCTTTTTCTTCCTGTCACACCTCCTTCTTGTCTGTTGTCTTGCCTTCTTGGTCCATCCATAACTCCTGCCTTCCTCATTTCCCCAGACAAGACAACAGATAGCAAACTAACTCTCTCTCTCTCTCTCTCTTCATCTCTCATCTCTTCTCTCCTCTCTCTCCTCTCTCTCTTCTTCCCTACTGCACGCCGAAGTCGGATGCGCTGGGCCTGACTTGTCAGGCGCTTAACGGCAGCGCAGCCCAACGCATTTTCGCTCATACCAATATATAACCGACAACAATAGTAGTTGCTCTCTGAGCGTTCCTGGGATGCGCTGGGCCTGACTTGTCAGGCGCTTTAAGGACAGCGCAAATCGATTTCACTATACGTTTACCCCACAACAGTAGTTGCTGTCTCAGCCTTAGTCGGATGCGCAACGCATTTTCGCTCATACCTATAACCGACACCAATAGTAGCTGCAGTCTGGGCGTTCCTGGGATGCACTGGGCCTGACTTGTCAAGCGCGAAACGCATTTTGGCTCATATAATTATACGTCCAACAGTAGGCTAGTTGCTGTCTGAACGCTCTGCAAAGAACCCACCCCACGACTTGGTGAACCTATGCAAGGCTTTCTCCTCTTGCCTAGTAGGCTAGCCTACAAGGGCTGGTCAAAGGACCACTCAAACCATCAACCACCAAACCTTCCCTCCATTCACCTTCCACAAAAGGTTTGATCCCTGTCCATTAGTCTGTCGCCCTCTCCCTCAACCCCCCCCCCCCTTCCTTTCTATCAGCCCCTCCCCCCCCCCCCCCCCCCCCCCCCCCCCCCACCTAAAACCACCGGTGTTCACAAGCCGTGAAGGCACACACAGGCCATAACCCCCAAGCAGAAAACGACCCAATTAAAAGCCTTTTCAAAGAGACAGACTACTAGACAAGGAGGGAGAGAGACCACGCTGAACGACTGACTGATAAAACTACCAGGCCATCCATTCCTTTCCCTTCTATCCCTTTCTATACTCCGTTTTCTGTCTGGTCTGTCCCTCTCTGTCTGTCTCTCTCCTTCCCATTCCCTCCTCCCTCTCCCCCTTCCCCCCTCCCTCTCTTTTCCTGTCTTCTCTTCCCCCCCTTTCCCTTCTCTGTTTCTTCTCTCTCCTCCCCTCTATACTCTCCCCCCCTCCCTCCTTCCCCTTTCTCTCTGTGTTCCCCTCCCCCCCCCCCCCTCTCTCTCTCTCTGTCTCTTTCTCTTAACCCCCCCTCCCTCCTTTCCTCTCTATTTCCTCCCTCCTCCCCTAACCCTCCCCCTCTCTCTCTCTCTCTCTCTCTCTCTCTCTCCTCTCTTCCTTTCTCTCTCTCTCTCTTCCTCTCTCTCTCTCCCCTCTCTCTCTCTCTCTCTCCTCTTCCCCAGCTTTGCGGACATCCGTTCTATTTTCCCCATTGTCTGCGTCAAGGTAGGGAGGTAGCCTAGCGGATCAGCAGTAGTCATAGGAGGGGGAGTGCTTGTCTTCCTGCCTATACCATACCCTACTATAATATAGCCTAGTGCCTGTTTCGCCTTCAAGTTAGCCAGCCCTCAGCCCTATTACACTGACTATACTACACAGTCTACCTACCTGCCTGCCTATAGACAGACAGATTCTACATTTCTATAGTCTACAGTCGCTGAGCTTTTACTGCTCTTCTCCACACAGACACCTAGGCCTACATAAAACATGAAAGTTAAAAAGGAAAATACTGGTTACAAAAAAAAAGTTCCTAGACTGTCTTTGATCTGGCCTTTGGCATGCTTTTAAGACCCTCCGTGTTGAGTGAGTGAGTGAGTGGTGTGTGTGTGGTGTGTTGTGTGTGTGTGTTTGTTGTGGTGTGTGTGTGTGTTATGTGTGTGTGTGTGTTTGTGTGTAGTGAGTGTGTGTTAATTTATTTTATATCCAAGATAATGGAATAAGCACTCATGTGTTGGTTGGGGGGTTCTTTTACATTCTGTCCCCGTGTGTATGCAGTTTTCTCAATTTTGTCATATGTCCCCACCGGAACAGGATTTTTAACGAGTGCTGCAAGATGTTCTGCATGCGTTCGCACTGCACACGGGGCCTCGGTTTATAGTGTGTGTGTGTGTGTGTGTGTGTGTGTGTGTGTGTGTGTGTGTGTGTGTGTGTGTGTGTGTGTGTGTGTGTGTGTGTGTGGAATGAGGAGAGAGAGAGAGAGAGAGGAGAGAGAGAGAGAAGAGAGAGAGAGAGAGAGAGAGAGAGAAGTCAGAGACAGACAGACACCCAGAGACAGACAAACATACAAAAAGACACAAAACCCAAGGCATGACAAGAATTTTACCACCAGGCCGGGAACCCAAGGCCCAGTATATGTGTGTGTATATATATATATATATATATATATATATATATACACACATACACACACACACACACACACATACAGTAGCCCCACCCTCCTTCCTGCCCTGCCCTGCCCTGCCTGCCTCCTTTCTCAGTCATCCATTATTGGCACTGGCGAAAACTAATAAGCCCGGGGAATGAAGGACAAGGACGGACAAAGGAAGGAAGGGAAGGAAGGAGGGAGGGATGAATGAATAAGTAAAAAGCCAATCCATCAATTCCACCCCTTCCTCACAAGTGGAGGACAAAAGTAACAGATAAAAAACAAGGGGAAACAGTAAACAGCGGGGTAGGGAGGGGTAGGGGTAGGGATAATTAATGATAAGGGGGCTGTCTACACCGCAACCTTCATACCCACCCACGGTTGGTTGAGGCCACAGCATTGCACAATTTCATTTCAGTCCGTTTCCACACGGGAAAACTCTTGCGCGCGTACATGATGAATGCACGCACTCATTCACACACTCACTCACACACACGAACACACACCACTTGCATGCATACACAATGCAAGCATACAGGCGCATGCACCACCCCCCCCCCCCCCCCCCCACAAAAAGGAAAAGAAATGTATATGTAAAGATGATAGAGTACTCAAATAAGCATTGCTTGTTGTACTCATTTCATTGTATTAGTGCTGTGTGTTTCTGAACTAATCCATTTTGTTTAAACAAAAAACAAACAAAAAGAGAGGGGAGAAAAAAAAGGGGGGAGGGAGGGAGAGAGAGAGAGAGAAGAGAGAGAGATGAGAGAGAGAGAGAGAGAGAGAGAGAGAGAGAGAGAGAGAGAGAGAGAGAGAGAGAGGATTTGGGACATGAAAAGAACATGTTCTGGCATCCTGTCTTAGCCATTTAGAGACCACACCCAACTCCATAATATAAACACACTGGACTTTCGAAGACATAATCGACTGATACATGTCATAGATTTGATTTATAAAGCATTCGAAAAAATCTTTTTCTAATGGTGTGTGTGTGTGTGTGTGTGTGTGTGTGTGGTGTGTGGGGTGTTGTGTGTGTGTGTGTGTGTGTGTGTGAGTGTGTGTGTGTGTGTGTGTGTGAGAGAGAGAGAGAGAGAGAGAGAGAGAGAGAGAGAGAGAGAGAGAGAGAGAGTGATGTATGTGTGCGTGCGTGCGTGTGTGTGTGTGTGTAACAAACAGGAACAAGACTGGCATGGTTACTGAAAATCCTCAGAAATTTCATATACTTTGTTCCAACCACTTTATCACATGCACGAAAGACATACCAGCTAACACACAGCACAAGCTTTGAACACAATTACTGTATAATTATATCTTTTTCAATTCACAAGGAAACAACACGCTTCCAGCTCAAAGACGGACTGACTTCTCTCCCTGAACTCCTTGAGGAGTCACTGAGGGCACTGCACTGAACTCCTTGAGGAGTCACTGAGGGCACTGCACTGAAGTTTTCAGTTGGACAAGTTGAAGCTGACAGAGCCCTTCCCTCTCCAGGTATAATATATAGTTAGTTACTTCTACTTCTTCTTCTTCTTCATCGAACCCTCAGACAGCAACTATTGTCTGTTATATGAGCGAAAATGCATCCTGCTGCCGTTAAGCGCCTGACAAGTCCAGTCAAGCCTACCGCATCCGACTTCGGCATAAGGAGAATGGTTATCTCTGAAGTCTGTCTGGGAGGGAAAAAAAAGGCAGGAGAATGGACATAGAAGGCAGAAAATAGACAAGAAGGAGATGACAGGGAGAAAAGAAACGAGATAGAAACAAAGAGAGGGATGGAAAAAGAGGAAATGTCTAGCACAGAATTTCCAGAATGCCGGGTGCTATTTATACTGACAGCCTCCGCCCCCCCCCCCCCCCCCCCCCCCCTGGCATTCACACAGGGAAGTATAGTTACCAAGCAAGTTACACGTGTAAAGAGATTTAGACCAAGATAGATATTCCAACAAAACAAATAAAGGAAACTCTGAAAGCCTAACACTGTCGAACAAACCAGGCATAATACCGCAACAGCTAAATAAGTAAAAACGTGACCAAAAACAATAACAACAACCCAAAACACAAACAACCCCCCCCCCCCCCCCCCCACCCCTCAATGGATCAAGATATGTTTATTCATTTATTCTTTTATTAAATAGGAATTTTTTCAAAGTCAAATAGTAAAAATATATAAATAAACAAACAACACTGGAAATAAACCTTTATTTCTTTCAAACAAAAACCGCTCTCTTGAGAAGACTTGTGATTCTATTATGGTTCCAGTTATAAAGAAAGTTGCATATCAATAAATATAATGTTTAAGGTAAAAATATCACTCTCACACACACACCTTCAAAAACAATGAAAGATGGGGTTTTTTTTAAAAACAACCCACCCTAAATATGAATAAATATAGGTGTTTCCCTAAATATTTCCAACGTTCTCCCTCTGACAACTGACTACAAACAGTGTGTGTGTATGAGTGTGCGCACGCGCGTGTGCGTGCATCTGTATATGTGTGTCCGTGCATGCATCTGTATGTGGCTGTGAGTTTGCATGCGTCCGCGCGCACGCATGCACGAGGGAGTGCGTTAGTGTGTGTGTGTGTGTGTGTGTGTGTTGTCAAAGAAACATTGTGAACACAAAACGGCCTCTGTTCTCTTTCCTAATGATAGAGCACGCATCTCCTCCCCCCACGCACCACCACCCCCTTCCTTCCTCTATCCCCCTCCTCCCACATCCTCCTCCTCTTCCTATCCCCTTAACTCCTCCTCCCTCTTCCCACTCCTCTTCTTCTCCATCCCTCCCCCCCCCCCCCCCCCCCCCCCCCCCTAGCGCCTAAAGACACCTTGGCGTCGTGTTTGCATCAGTTCTTGTTAGCAAGCAAACTACAGTGTTTCTCCGACAGTCGTAGCATCGTCATTATCAGCCATCAGCGCAGACAGGCAGGCAGACCGACAGGCAGACAGGCAGGCAGGCAAGCAAGCTGACCGACAGACAGACAAACGGACGGACAGACAGACAAGCGCACGGACAGACAAGCGGACGGACGGACAGACAAGGGGACGGACAGAAACACACACACACACACACACACACACACACACACACACACACACACACACACATGCACGCAGAACATACACAAGTAACACTCATTGTGGTCCCCCTCCACACACACACACACACACACACACACACACACACACACACACCTCTCTCTCTCTCTCTCTCTCTCGTAACTGTGATTTACACCCATCCACCACCACCCCTCTCCACACACTACACACACACACTCACACACACACACACACACACACACACACACACACACACACCACACACACATACGCTACACTACACAACAACACTACACACACACAAGCACCACAAAAATACCCCGTCATTTCCCCACATTCCACCAACAGAATCATTATTAATGGCAGCCACTATTTACACAACGCTAAGTTCGCCTGCACGCACGTGTGTGCATGCTCTCTCTCTCTCTCTCTCTCTCTCTCTCTCTCTCTCTCTCTCTCTCTCTCTCTCTCACCCCTACGAAGCGTCTGTCATCATTATAGTAGCATAGTACCAGCAGCAGCAGCCCAGTAATAATGGGACCAATTTAGTCCGCCACACGTTTGCATACAAGCGCGCTCTCGTCTACTTGTAAATTATAATAGTTCTTCTCTCCTCCTCTCTCTCTTCTCTCTCTCTCTCTCTCTCTCTCTCTCTCTCTCTCTCTCTGTATGTGTGTGTGTGTGTCGCCAAGTCGCCAATGAAAAAGAAAACACAAAAACCAAAATAAAAAACCCACCACAAGATAAAACAAAACTAACGAGACCACTTTCAACCACCAAAAAACTAAAAACAAAAAAAGGAAACATACCCACCTACACAGAAAAAACACACACACACACACAAAAACCCACAAAGTAAGAAAACGAGAGAAAGAAAAAAATTTTAATAAAAAGGAGAAAGAAAAAAAAAAGGAAAAGAAGGGGAAAAAAGAGGAAAGAAAAAAAAGGACAAGAAAAGTGGGAGAGTATAAAGAGAAAGAAAAAGAAAAAACAAAAAACCCCACACGGCTACAACACAGGGGCAACATGCAGCTACATGCAAGCCAGCCATTGTCTTCAGTCAACGCCGCCACCCTCTTGTCTTCAGCTTGTGTGTGTGTGTGTGTGTGTGTGTGTGTGTGTGTGTGTGTGTGTGTGTGTGTGTGTGTGTGTGTGTGTGTGTGTGAGTGTGTGTGTGTGTGTGTGGATGAGTGTGTGTGTGTGAGTGTGTGTGTGAGTGTGTGTGAGTGTGTGTGTGTGTGTGTGTGTGTGTGAGTGAGTGTGTGTGTGAGTGTGTCAGTGTGTGTGTGTCTGTGTGTGAACGAGCGAGAGAGAGAAAGAAGAGAGAGAAAAAGAGAGAGAGAGAGAGAGAGAGAGAGAGAGAGAGAGAGAGAGAGAGAGAGAGAGAGAGAGAGAGAGAGAGAGAGAGAGAGAGAGAACACCGACAACTTCTTTTCTTCGCATGTGTGTGTGTGTTTAGTTTTTTTCTTTCCACAATCTCTCTCTCTCTCTCTCTCTCTCTCTCTCTCTCTCTCTCTCTCTCCTCTCTCTCTTCTCTCTCTCTCCTCTCTCTCGCTCTCTCTCTCGCTCTCTCTCGCTCGCTCTCTCTCTCTCGCTCTCTCTCTCGCTCTCTCTCGCTCGCTCTCTCTCTCTTTCTTTCTTTCTCTTCTTTTCTGTCCGTTCTTTCTGGTTTCTTTTTTTGTTTGTTTTGTTTTTCTGGCCAGTTACTTTTTTGTTGTAGTTTCTGCCGGCCCTTTCTTCCCCCACATCTTCTCTTGTGCATTATCTCGAAGGTAGGTGTGTGTGTGTGTGTGTGTGTGTGTGTGTGTGTGTGTGTGTGTGTGTGTTGTGTGTGTGTCTGCATTGTTCTGACATGCTACTTTCCACAAGATGCCTCCGAATCTTTTTGTTTTTGGTGGTGGTGGTTAATATTAGGAGCAGACAAAACAAGTTAAAACAAAGAAAACAAAATAACAATAATCAATTTTTTTTAAACACCCAGATGGTAGCCTGATGCCTATCCCCCCCCCCCCCCCCCCCCCTGCTGTATTGTTGTTTGTTTATGTTGTAAGGTGTAATGAAGATATTATTTCAACCAAAACATAACAAGTAACAACAAACAAGCAAAACAAACTAAAAACTTTGAGAATGGTTTTTTAAAGTCTCCGAAACACTGTGTACCACTAACTATATATAGTTGATCAGTAAAAAAAAAAAATAGTATCCGTTAAAAAAGAAAAAGAGCTATTGTCATTAATAAAAACTACAGACAAAAAAAAAATAATAATAACGGGACTGTGTGTTGTTCTTACACTAAAGTTTTGACCTGGCTGACATCAAACGTTGTTTAATTCATTCACACAACGTTCCTACATCGTTAACAACAGTGACAAGATTTGATTGCCTAAAGCAACAACACGCTTGGACACTTGTTTAACATCCACAGTTTTCGTTCGCTTCCACGCTTTGGAATGCGAGTAAGACGAATAAGCAAACAAACAAACAAATCCAAGAATGAATGGCAAAAATAAGAATTCTTTCCCGACTTTTCATACCTTACTGTCATCGTTTATAATTGATGGTGATATACTGATCTATTCTAAGTCTTTTCTGATTCATCTTCATCGTTGTCACAGATTTCCCAAAGATAAATTTCACAATTTTTGAAACAGTTGGTATTTTACCAAAAATAGTTTTAACGATTTGAAATAAGTGATAACCGAAAATCATTTTTTTACAATATGGAACACTTCCCGTTTTACCAAAATTAATTTTTACAATTCGGAACAGTTTGTATTTTACCAACAATTAGTTCGTCATGATTTAAAACAGAGTTTATTTAACAAAAAGATAAACAACAGCAACAAACTTTTTACTATTTGAAACAGAGTCTATCTCACCAACATTGATATAATTAACGATTTGAAACTGTTTATATTTGACGAAAGTTTGATTTTAAAGAAACGGTTTCTTTTTCACTAACTTCGTGATTTTATTATTTTATTTTTTTAATCTTATCAAAAATTTATATTCACAGTTCGAAACCGATTCGATTTCACAAATATTACCATTGTTAAACGATATTAGACAGTAAATATTCCACCAAAAATTGAGCTTCACAATTTGAAACAATCTTTTAGTCTAGATCTGAACTTTCGTCTTCCGACGGGGTGGGGTAGTTAGGGTAGTCTTTCAGTTAAAAACAAAACAAAACAAAACAACCAGCTTATCAAGGGCTTTTCAAAAAAATAATTCATGACATTCGCATTTAAAATTAGTTTTGGCGGGGTCAAAACTCGCCTTTAAACCCGGTCTAAAGTTCTTTTTTCGCGTGATATGCTTGTTTCCTGACACACAGAGAGTTTTAAATATTAACTGCAACACGAGCCGTTTGATGGCCGTTTTCTAAATGATGATGCGTCTTCTCTGTCTGAAACCTCTACCACTACTTTGCTTCAAGTCTTGTACAGTTGTAAGATGTAGATTATTATAGTCACGAGCAGACTTCAGAGTAACATCCACCCCCCAAACCCCTCCCCCCAGCAACCCCAACAAAACCCCTATCTTATGAAGGCAAAGCATTTTGCCAAGGTACCTATGGACGAGACTGTGTTAATTGTAATAGTTCCTTGTGTATAAAATATGCTTGTTGGAAATGTAATGCGAAGATGGTCCGCCCTCCCATGTAGTAGTAACGAAAAACTGTTCGTTGTTCCTCACTCTCTCAACAATCTACAATATTTATTAAAAAATTTTTAAGTATTTCAAAATGGGAACAAAAACGGGCTGAAGTAAGGAAATCTACACACACAACACACACACGAGAGAGAGAGGAAAGAGAGAGAGAGAGGGACAGACTAGAGACAGAGGACAGACAGAGAGAGGGAGGGAGAGAAAAGGAGAGAAAGAGAGACAGACAGACAGATAGAGACTAGACTAGACACGACACACTCACACACACACCACAGAGGGAGGGAGGAGAGGAGAGGGAGAGAGAGAGAGAGGGGAGAGGAGAGAGGAGAGAGAGGAGAGAGGGAGAGAGAGGAGGAGAGAGGGATTGTCGACATGAATATTATATATGTTATATCTCTCTTTGTCCCTCCTCTGCCTACACTGCTGATAACTGACTTGAGCTCCGCTTGTTGGGGGGGAGGGAGGGGGGGGGGGGGGGGGGGGGGGAGGAGGGGTAGGGGGGGGGGGGGGGAGGGAAAAAAACGTGCCTGGTCATAATAAAAAGCGGTGATCATCAGTAGAGCGAAGACATGTCAGATATATAATGACACCAGTCACACACACACACACACACACACACACACACACACACACACACACACACACACACAGAGAATCAAGACATCTAATCCTTTGACCCCATTCGGGGCATTGGGGATGGATTCTTCTTTCTCTTCTTCGAACGCTCAGGCAGCAACTACTACTACTGTTTTCTTAAAAGCAGCAATCTTATATTCAATCCCCAACGACCATAGGCAACATTTATTACTTATTTATTTATTTATTCTTTTATTTCGAGAATAATGGAATTAAGCACTCATGTGCTTTTTTTACATCAATTTTTTTTTACACATCCGTTTGTATGCAGTTTTGTCAATTTTGTCATCCGTTCCAACCGGCACACAATGGCCTACCCTTCCGAAAAGCGGAACGGGTTTCAACGAGTGCGCAAGATGTTCTGCGGCCGTTCGCGCACGGGACCTCGGTTTAGAGTCTCATCGGAAGGACTAAACATAAAGGCAGTGAGAGGTAGCCTGTATCGAAGAACAAAAATAAATGTATGCTATAGCCTTCCGGAGTTTGATAATTTCCCCCAACTTTCAACACACTGTCCACACACACACACACACACACACACACACACACACACCACACACACACACACATTGTTCGACAGAATAGACCATTACATTGTATGCCAGTAGGAACGGATATATGACATAACAACAAATTGACGAACCCCCGCATAGCACAACGCAGACAGGAATGTAAAAGAGGAACAGAAAAAAGCCACACACAAAAAAGACACACGAGCGGCTTATTCCATTATCCTCGAAATAAAAGAATCTCTCACACACACGTACACACACACACACACACACACACACAGGAGAGAGAGAGAGAGAGAGAGAGAGAGAGAGAGAGAGAGAGGAGATGGAGAAGGGAGAGAGAGTGAGAGAGAGAGGAGGAGAGAGAGAGAGGAAAACCGTGACCAAAGAGAAGTCGTTCTATACTACACTACTGGAAGATAGGCAGAACAATGGCGGGCTGATGGCACATTGCTCACATTCCATTCTCTGTCGGCATGCAGTCACAAAGGGATGGGCGGGGTAGTGGACAGGATGGGGGAGGGGGGGGGGGGGGGAGAGAGAGAGAGAGAGAGAGAGTCAGGGGAGGAGGAGGCTAAGGTACAACAAAAGTGGGGGGGGGGGGGGGGGGGGAGAGGAGAAAGAAGAGGAGGGGAGGGTAATGGGGTAGGAGGAGGAGGAGGAAACAGTAGTGTATTCAAATGACAGAGATTAGTTGTGTCCCATACCCAAGTTTTTCTTCCTGGTCATGGTTTACCATTCGTCTTGCTGCTGTTTTGTTGTTGTTGCTTTTTTTTTTTTCAAAGGCGAATATCTGATTCGTCAAACTTCGCAAGTTTTGTTTTACCCTTTGTTTAAGATTTGATAAACAAAACAACAAAACTATTTATTTTATTTTATTTTTATTTTATACCACTTTAAGTCACGAGATTTCTCTGCGTGAAATTCGGGCTGCTCTCCCCGGGGAGAGCGCGTCGCCACAAGAGCAGCGCCACCCTTTCTTTTTTTTTTTTGGTCTGCAACTGTATTTGTTTTCCTATCAGAGTGGCTTTTTTCTAAGAATTTTGCCAGGGACAACTCCCTTGTTGCCGTGGGTTCTTTTACGTGCGCTGAAAATTTTGTGGAACACACGGGACCTCGGTTTATCGTCTCATCCGAAAGACTAGCGCCCAGACCACCACTCATGGTCTAATGGATGGGGAAAAATTTCGGGCCCAAACGGGGTACGAACCACGCACACACCCGACCCGGACTTTTCGCATTCTAGACAGGCGCGTTACCTCTAGACCACCGATCCATCCAAACTACAACCAGAAGAAGAAGAAAAAAAAACAACCCACCCCCCAAACAAAAGAAAACAAAAACAACTATACAACCTCTCAAGCAAAAAAAAAACAACAACAACCGAACAAACAAACAAAAAACAACAACAAAACCCATACAATAAAATTCAAATAAGAAGAACACAATTGAGAGCAACAAAAACAACATACCAAAAATATAAACCCCATCTGCCGACCCCCCTACACCCCGACCCCCACCCCACCCAATCCCTCCCCCCCTCCTTTTTTCCTTAATCATAAAACATGTAGAATCAAAACGTTTTTGGGTGGTTGTTTTTTTTTGTTTAAATTTTTAAAAAAATCAAAACGTTAATCTAACCATTGTTAAAAATAAACGTTAATCTAAACTATTGTTAAAAATGAACGTTAATCTAAACTATTGTTAAAAAAATGAACGTTAATCTAAACTATTGTTAAAAATGAACGTTAATATATACTATTGTTAAAAATGAACGTTAATCTAACTATTGTTAAAAAATGAACGTTACTCTAACTATTGTTAAAAAATGAACGTTAATCTAAACTATTGTTAAAAATGAACGTTACTCTAACTATTGTTAAAAATGAACGTTAATCTAAACTATTGTTAAAAATGAACGTTAATCTAAACTATTGTAAAAAACGAATGTTAATATATACTATTGTTAAAAATGAACGTTAATCTAAACTATTGTTAAAAATGAAGGTTAACCTAAACTATTTGCTAAAAAGGACCGTTAATCTAAACTATTGTTAAAAATGAACGTAAAAATAAGCTAAACAATACAACACAACCGTTCTTTAGTTTAAGGTTTAATAAAAAAAAAAAAATAAAAATAAAATTAAAATAAAAAATAATAATAAAGATACAAAGCACCTTTCATAGAAAACTAAACAAAGACTCCGCAAAGTAGATACAACATGAACAGAGCAAAGAAAGAAAGAAAGAAAAGAAAGACAGACAGAAAGAAAGATAGACAGAAAAATGATCAAAACTGTGATTTGGGCACAAAGAAAAGAGAAGCCCCGACATGTCAAATCGTGTTTGTCGCGGTCTGAATGGGAAATAAACAAAAACACGAAAGAAACGAACAAAGAATGGCATATCAACTGGAAGAAACAAAGAAAGAACAAGGAAAAACAACAACAACAGCAAAACAAAGACGAAAGAAAGAAGGACAAACACACACACACACACACACACACACACACACACACACACACACACACACACACACACACACACAACAAATACAAAAGAAATGAATAAAAACACCCCCCCAAAAAAGAGGACAAAAAAAGGAAAAAAGTAAGTCACAGAACCCCTATCTTTCTATAAAGTGATGGCGGCTCGTAACTCTTTCTTTTAAATAAAAAAAACAAAAATCAAAAACAATACCACAACAACAAAAAAGAAAGAAAACCCCTCCTCCCCAGGGAAAAAAATACTCAACCACCAAAAATTCTTTTCTTTTAACACGATAAAAAGGTTGCAAAAACTCTAAAAGAATATGAATAAAAGCAGAAAAACCCTCTCGCACCCCCCCCCCCCCCAAACCCCCACCCCAAAAAAAAACCACAAACACAAAAAAACAAAACAAACAAACCCAACAACACACAAAACAAACACAACCAAACCAACAACAACCCAACAAACAAACACACACACACACACCCAAACTCAAAACCAAAAAACAAACAAAACAAAAACAAGAACCACACACAACACACAACATAGAACGTTCCCCACCCCCCACACCCACCCAACCCAACTTGACCCAAAATTCTTTCCTTTAAAAAAAAAAAAAGAAAACAAAGCAGCAAAACTCGAAACAAATCTGGAAGAAGGATGGAAAGTCATCGACGTAGTGATAAATATAGCAGCAAATTATGTCTTTTTTTTTTTTTTTAAACATAATGAGCCTACTGAAAAGAGACTATTGAAGAGGAGACTATTCTATGACGATCAATACAACTGCCATTCTTTTTATTTCTATCTTCCTTTTTTTTGTGTAGGCTTTGTTTTGTTTTTGTTGTTTGCTTTTTTGCTCTGGTTTGTTGTTGTTTTTTTGGGGGGGGGCTCAGAAAAACTTCTAGTTTCATAATATCTTACACTGCTTCGTCAGCTAAGTTGATGACGCTGAATCTGTAGCTTTGGGGGGAAAAAACACAACAACAATACAACAACAAAAAACGGAGAAGTGGGGGAGGGAGTAAATTCTGCGATAGCAATAGAGATCGAAAAAATCAGGGTAAGCCAGAAAAAAACCTACGGCTAAGACAGTTCAGATTTTGAAGCAGTGTTTCGGTTAAAAATAAATTACACGTTTCTTCATTACACAAGTCATACTAAAAGCAACCAAAAATAAACAAGGTGAACCAACTCCATTGTTTACTTTTACTAATGAATGTATATGATGCTGATACAAAAACAAACACATGAATAAACAAAACAACCACACGGACAAACAAACAAAACAACCACACGGACAAACAAACAAAACAACCACACGCAACAAACAAACACAAAACACACATGGACAATTAAAAAAAAACAACCAAACACATGAAACAAACAAACAAAACAAACACACGGACAAACAAACAAAAACAAACACATGAACAAACAAACAAAACAAACACACGGACAAACAAACAAACAAACACACGGACAAACAACAAAACAAAACACACGGAAAAAACAAACAACAAACACACGGACAAACAAACAAAACAAAACACAAATAAACAAACAAAAAAAACACACGGACAAACAAAAACAACCACACGAACAAACAAACAAAAAAACCACACGGACAAACAACAAAAAACCAAACACAACAAACAAAACAAACAAAACAAACACACAGACAAACAAACAAAACAAACACTCGGACAAACACACGGACAAACAAACAAAACAACCACACGACAAACAAAAAACTCAAACAAACAAACAAAACAAACCAAAACAAACACGAAACAACAAAACAAACAGTAACGACCCTTAAACTTAACTATATATGACAACACTGCACTGTCAACAGTCCCTAAACCAACCCGTCAAGGTAATATAACGAATGTAACTACTTTCTTTCTCTTTCTATCTCTCTCTCCCACCCACCGATCCTGGGTTCTCCATATCACTCCTCCCTCCCTCCTCCTTTCTTGTCCGTTTGGACAGTTGAGTGCCAGGAAATAGCAACAACATCAACAACATTCCTTCCTACCTCCTCCTTCCCCACCCCCCTCTCCCCCCAAATTAGCTTTGGATCTAAGATGTTGATAGGATGGGGAGGGAGGAGGAGGAGGGGTTACAGGGGGATTGGGGGGAAGGAGGGGGGGGGGGGGGGCGGCGGCGGAGGGAGAATGTAGTTGACTGACCAGAAGTAATGGGCTGTCATATCATACTGAGTGGTCATAATCATCATATATCATAATCATCATCTTTCTCTGCTGGTTCCACAGAATCTGGTTCTGGCTCCTGAACCATACTCACAACTCTCTCTCTCTCTCTCTCTCTCTCTCTCTCTCTCTCTCTCTCTCTCTCTCTCTCTTTCTTTCTTTCTTTCTTTCTTTCTTTCTCTCCTTTACGTGTATGGTCTTTCAAGTCCTCATGAACTTTAACCAAGCTCCAGATGCTCCCTTGCAGCTAACTCCCTCTAACTATACTGATAAAAATCATGATAACAATGATGATAACAATGATGATAATTATTAATTATTATTATTATTATTATTGTTGTTGTTGATATCATCATTATAAATAATATTATAATCATCATCATCATCATCATAACTATTCCCTAAAGTCTCTCTCTCTCTCTGGGGGCAATTTACAAACGCTTGAATTTTGTTTACTGGTTCCCAATTTTTGTGAAGGCAACAACTGTGTGTTGTCCAGCCAGTGAATCCCCTTCACACGGAATACCAGAGATAACCCACAGTACTGACAGTACTGACGGCGACTTCCAGCTGAACAAACGACTAGCGCCACATCCCTTTTCCCACATCCTCCACTCTCTTTTTCCCACATCTTGTGCTCAAACTGTCCAGTCCCCTTCCCGCAGGTATGATTTACAGGCCATACATTCATTCTCTTCTCCCCCTGGACGGGATAGCTCAGTGGTCGGAGCACTCGCTTTCCTCCAGTCAAGTTAAGCAGCGTCTAGCATGGTTACCACTTGGATAAGTGACCCGTTTGCGAGCCTTGGTTTCAGTACAGTCCCCCCACAGTTCACCCAGCTGTAAATGGGTACCTGCCCTCTTTAGGGTCAGGGAAGGTAAAGCAGCGAGGGAGAGGAGATGGGCGCCGCCCTCAATATGCTGGCCCCTAGAGAAGTTGAGGTCTCTGACGCCTCGCTCCCCTACGACCACATAGGTTATGGGACATCTTTACTTTTTTTTTCTCCCCTCCCCTTCTCCCTCAAGAAAAAACAACCAACAAAACACACACACGCACGCACGCACAAAAAACCTCCAACCCTTCCATCCTTCTCAGCTAATGCTGTCATCAGGAGTGGAGATTTACATATTTATTTATTTTTTTAATGCGTTTCACAAACTCTTCATTGACGAGTTCAAACCTGATTCACGCTGTAATTAATTTATCTTCCTTCCTATCCTTCCGTCTGTTGTACGATATAAATTATATGGTCAAACCTTGTCATCGTTTTATATATATATAAACTGTGATAGTAGTGTCACGCCTCTTCGTCGATCGCTCAGACAAGCCACTAGTACTGTTGTCTGTCCTTGTCTTGATAATTATAAACATGTTACAATTTTAAGTTCTTGCTTTAATTCATTTCGAATAAGCTACAGTTTTTTTTGTGTGTGTACAGCTACCTACCTGCAAGAGTTGTGTTCATAAGCTTGATATGCTTGTTGTTGTGCTCGTTCTTCTTGTGTTGCTGCTAGATTGTTTTTGACTTCAATAATATTCTGTTGAATCAAGCCAAAAATCATCTTCTCACACAAAACGCCGACGAACGAACTGTTAAGAGACTGACAAGTTAAGTTACACACTGACAAGCTAAGTTACACACTGACAAGCTAAGTTACACACTGACAAGTTCAGTTACACACTGACAAGTTCAGTTACACACTGACAAGCTAAGTTACACACTGACAAGTTAAGTTACACACTGACAAGTTCAGTTACACACAACTCGCCGCCCTAGTGCAGTTTTTGTTGTTTTTTTAAAATTCTTTTATACCGAGGATATTGGAATAAGCACTTATGCGCTTTTTTAAACATCCAGTCCCCGTGTGTATGCGGTTTTGTAAATTCTGTCATCTGTTCCCACCAGCACACAATGCCCTACTCTTACGAAAAGTGGAACAGGATTTAACGTGTGCGCGAGCGCGTGCGTTGGCACACGGGGCCTCAGTTTACAGTCTCATCCGAAGGAAGAAACGCAGAATTACAGATCTTTATATACATATGCATATGGTTGAAAATAATAGTTTCTTTTAAAAAAAAAACCAACCCAACATACAGCATACACACACATTGTGGAACAACAGACGAACAGCGCTGATCGCGCCGAAACAAAGCCGCTTTCAAATGAATCATTCCAGTCGACAGCCAGTAAACACGTGTTCACTTGACAACATTATCAATTTACATGCTTTTCAATTACCATGTTGCGACTGTAAAGAAATAAATCAATGTCTTTTCTGATGGTTGCTGCAGATGTATTTTGGGGGGAAGCAGGGGGGGGGGGGGGGGGGGGGTAGATGTAATTAAAATTATAACAAAAGAATATGAACAAGCCGCTGCAGCACAGAAAGCATACACATCAGAACGATGATGGTACCACCTTGGAATGTCGCACTAAAGTTACATTCAATTTTACATTGACATTATTAAACAGTTAACATCAATCATATCTTAAATTCGGCATACGTACGATTTGAAAAATACGTGTACAATATATAATATATAAAATATAAATAATATATATATATATATATATATATAAATAACTCTCTCTGGTTTAATGGAATGAGGATTTTTTTTAAAAATCAACCCCCCCAAAAAAAAACAACAAAAAAACACCACCACCAAAAAAAAAAAAAACCCCACACCCAACACAACAACAAACCAAACCAAACAAAACACTATCAACTAATAAATAAACAACAAATCCAAACAAAATAACAAAACCAATAATACTCTAAAAACAAAACCAAAATAAAACAAACCCAAAATTAACCACACACACAACACCACACAACACACACACAAAACACACACAAACACACAAAAAAACAGAACCCATAACCAAAAAAGTTACTTCAACCAGGAGGCTTTACTTCTTTTTTTCTTTTCTTTTTTTGTTGTTGGTTGACAATCAATATGATTATAGCCACCATGAAATTGCTTTCCTGTGCTACAGACAACATGTTAACCTGGCTTTCGTTTGGTTCATGTCATTCCTGTCTTTCTTCTATATTCATAACTATCTATCATGTATACCCTTTTCCTTTCATAATCACTATATTTCACCATACCCAATACCTATACACACCCGCCCACCCGCAAGACTAATATGTAAACAGGTACATAAATAATGACGACTATCAGTCTGCTGAACGGTTTGTTTTTATAATGCTTTGGACTTTGTTTTGTTTTTCTTTGTTCGTTTCTGATTTTGTGTACGTGCGTGCGTGGTGTGCGTGTGTGTGTGTGTGTGTGGTGTGTGTGTGTGTGTGTGTGTGTGTGTCTGTGTGTGTGTGTGTGCTGTGTCTGTTCTGTGTTGTGTGTGTTGCGAGTCGACACACGCACGCACACACGGACGCACGCCTGCGCGCACGTGTGTTTCTTATCTTATCAAACAAATCCTAAGGACATTTCTTTTTTTTTTATAACTTTTTTCTTTTATCTTCCTCTTCTTCACATTTCATCAATTCCATTTGTCATGTTTCTTTTTTCGGCGAGGCTAGCTTATTTATCGATCGCAGCAAGATGTCACGAAGACATGACTGTACGGCTGGCGCCCAACCGAGGAAGAGAAACTGACAGGCGATTAGCCCACCACTGGATGGATGATGTAACAACACACACACACACACACACACACACACACACACAGCACACCACAGATTTTCAACCTGCTTTCCACGCACATATAAAAAAAAAAAACAAAAAACCCAAAAACAAAAACGTCGAAGTCGAACGATCCACGCTTGTCATTTTCGCATCAAAAGGAAGAAAAGGTTAACGTGCCTTGTCATCGTAGCCATCTACCAACCGCACAAGAATTTGAAACAGATGGCGATGTAGACATTGAAGTTTCTTCTGTCCATGTGTTTTCCAGGCTTCATCGGTTTTTTTTTAAAAAAATTATTTTATTTATTTATTACCACTTTAAGTCACGGCAGATTTCTCTGCGTGAAATTCGGGATGCTCTCCCCGGGAAGAGCGCGTCGCCACAAGAGCAGCGTCACCCTTTTTTTTTTTTTGTCTGCAACTGTATTTGTTTTCCTATCTAGAGTGGCTTTTTTCCAAGAATGTTGCAACTCTCTTGTTGCCGTGGGGTTCTTTTACGTGCGCTGAATAAGTTTGTGTAACACACAGAACCTCGGTTTATCGTCTCATCCGAAAGACTAGCGCCCAGACCACCACTCATGGTCTAATGGATGGGGGAAAAGTTTCGGGCCCAAACGGAATTCGAACCACCGCACACTTCCTACCCAGACTTTTCGCTTTCTAGACAGGCACGTTACCTCTAGACCACCGATCCACGATGTATGAGGTTTTTTTGTTATTTCTGGTTTTCTTTTGTATTAGCATGAAGTGTACACATGGCTTTTGCTTAGAACATACGTGTTACCAGAAAAGAAAACCCACAGTGTCCACAAATCTATTTGGATCAGCAAACAAGCTCATAAACAGCTTTACCGTTTTTAGTCCTTTAAAGGGTCAATATTAATTTTTGGAAAAGCTAGTCAAAGAGGGGTGGGTGGGGTGGGGTGGGGATGTAAGCTTACTGTATGTTTCTTTGGTTGATGGTTGAGAGTCCTTAAATCGGATAGCTCCGCTGGAACTATAATACAATCAAACCCACCACAGAACCTCACGCCATCAACCTGTTTTTTTCTGTATTTTTTGTTCTTGGGGTTTTTTTGTTTGTTTGTTTTGTGTATTTTTGTTTTTGGTCTTTATCTAAAACTTTAAAGGAGCAACAACCAAAAAAAAAAAAGAAACAGTACATCAGTTGCAATATTGTCAGGGTATTTTTTTTCTTCAGAAATATGACTTAAAAAAATTCATATAAAAATAGAGAATGCCAATACCTTAAAACGTTGTATCTATTTGTTTGAAGGAGATAGAAGCTTGAGAAAGCTTCACCATCACAAGAGCGAGCGAGCGAGCGAGAGCGAGAGAGAGCCCACAGAAGTCTCCCCCCCCCCCCCCCCCCCCCCCCCCCCCCCAAAGTTCCTAAATATCTGAAGGTCACTCGTCCCCCCCTCCCCCCTGCACTGGTTTTCCAACATGGCGATCCATACTTCGCTTTTTTTTTCTACTCCTCCCCCCCCCCCCCCCCTTCCCAATTCCCCCCCCCCCCCCCCCCCCTCCCCTCTCATCCACCGGTCAAACTGTTGTTTTATTAATAAATGTCGTCGGCAATTTATCGTTGGTGGTGTGTGTAGAGTGAAACAGCTGTGTTTTGGTTCGTGGACAGACAACCCCCCCCCCAAAAAAAAAGAAAAAAAAAAAAATATATATATATATATATATATATATGGGGGGGGGGGGGGAGAGGAGAGAGAGAGAGAGAGAAGAGGGTGTGTGTGTGTTGGGGTGTGGGTGGGGGTTAGCTCCGGTTTGTTTGAAATCGACTTTGTTTTTTTCTGATCCAGAACTTGTTGTTGGGTGTGTAATAAGTTGTGTGTTAAGGTGTATGTAGTGTGTATGTATGTATGTGTGTGTAGTGTGTTGTGTTGTGCTCTATGTGTGTGCGTGCATGAGTGTGTGCGAGTGTGTGCGTGCGTGCGCGTGTTTTCAAGAGTGATGAAGACCAGCACTATTTCGATTTTTCTCATGGGGTAACCTGTTCACACTGTGGTGTGTGTGTGTGTGTGTGTGTGTGTGTGGTGTGTGTGTGTGTGTGTGTGTGTGTGTGTGTGTGTGTTGTGCGTGCATGCGCACGCGCATGTACATACATACACAGATTTTCTTTTCCAAGAAAGAGAAGATTTGATCAGCTCTTCCAGTGGCCTGAACACGACAGGGAGCTTAGCTATAATATTATAACAAAGACGTAACGACAACGAACCAGCAACAGCAACCACAACCACCACCACAATCAATGGGCCACATTCCGCGTGTTCACTTTAGTTTCTTTCTCTGTGCGTTTATATCTATTTTTCACGTTGATGTTACTTTATTCATTGATCTACTTTGTTGTTGTTGTTGTTGTTGTTGTGTTGTTGTTGACCTGACCACCAGCGAGAGCCTCTTTTATTGATTATACCTAGGCTAAGTCTTTGTTACAGCCCTTTTTTCTTTTGTTGTTGATTTTTTGATTGTTTTGGTGTGGTTTGGTTGAAGGCTGGGGGTGATTTTTGGGGGGTCGCGCATTTGTTTCGTTGTAGCAAGTCATTCTTTGTCACAATGCATTAATAACGCTTTTTATTTGTTTGTTTTTGTGTGTGTTGTTGTTGTTGTAGGTTTGTGTGTGTGTGTGTGTATGTGTGTGTGTGTGTGTGTGTGTGTGTGTGTGTGTGTGTGTGTGTGTGTGTGTGTGTGTGTGTTGTATGTGTGTTAAAAGGTAAAGGTAAAGGTGTCCCATAAGCTATGAGGTCGTAGGGGAGCGAGGCGTCGGAGACCTACCTACCTCACTTCTGTGTGTGTGCGGTGTGTGTGTGTGTGTGTGTGTGTGTGTGGTGTGTGTGTGGTGTGTGTGTGTGTGTGTGTGTGGTTTTTTTTTTTAAATTTGTAATAGCTTTGTTGCTTTGTTTAGGTGTTTTTTTCCCTTTGGCTCCCTTTGTTTCGCTCTGTTCTGAACCAGCTAGCTCATTCAGTCTTTGTTTATTAAACAACACACACAAACAATGCTCTCTTTCATTCTGTTGTTGTTACATCGTTATTTTTCCGTTATATTGTTCCTCATGCTTGACCGTGACCCAGATTCCCTCTTGTTGTTACAACTATATCCTCGATATAAAAGAATAAAATAAAATTAAAATTAAAATATATATGTATTATTCTGTTATACTGTTCACCAAGCTTCCCACACTGCAATGAAATGGTGCCGTACCTACCTTGTTCTTTCTCCCTGTCTTCCTCTTCTCCTCCTCTCTCCCACGCCTATAGTTTTTGCTTTCAAGCTTGTCAACATCCAGGCAGCTAGCTAGCTTAGGACCAATGTAAAATCTACCATATCCAGCACAGCGGTAGGCAACCTGGCAGAAACACCATTCCCAAAATGTCTCCTCTTCTTGAAGATAACCAGGGAAAGTGTGTCCGTGTTAAGTCCGCGTCCTGCTACTCCACTAATTAACCCAGGTAATACATATAATGAATATCTTCTATTCAGGAATGGACGGGAGTAAAAAACGCGGCTGATTGACTCCACTAACTGACTGAGTCGAGGAAGAAGTATAGAGCACAGAGTAACAAACGGTTGGAAATCTAGTGGACAAAATATTTTTATTTTCTTCTTTAGTTGCAACCCCCCCCCCCCCCCCCCCCCCCCCAAAAAAAAACAAAAACAAACAACACCAACCAACAACAACAACAAACACCCAACCCAAACAAAGAAACAAAAACCCCAACCAACCAAACTTCCCCCCACCCCCAACAACAACAAAAACCCAACACAAACCAACCACCACCACCACCAAACAAACAACAACAAAAAACCTACAACAAAAAACCACAACAAAAACAACAACAAAACCTACAACAACAAACAACATCCCACCCCCTCCTTCCTAAAAACAAACAAACAACAAACCCCAACCAAAACCAATAAAACCACTAACACCCCCCCAAAAAAAACCCACAAAAAACCCCCACCCAACCCCAAACCAAACCAAAACGCAAAACAATATCAACAGAAACAGGACGGCATGAATAAAAGTCAAAGAACACATGGCGAGAGAAGCTTTTGTTGTTTTTTTCCTACAGCAAAAACGACAGCACACAACTCACACACTCTCTCACAGACGAAACAAAATAAGAAAGTCTGCAGACAGAGCAAAGACAAGGAAGGTAAAAAAGAAAAAAAAAAACCCACAAAAAACAAAAACAAAACACAAAAGCATCAAAATAGCAAGCAAACGAATCTGCTGCGACATTCTGATATAGAAACCCAGTACCAATAAAACACTATACAATGCAAAACTATATAAATTCCATACATCATCATTATTATTATTATTATTATACAACAATACAATACAAAACTGTACTTGACACAATCTTAACATTCGCCAGACCAATGTACACCACCTTCTGTCAGCATCTTCCTGTTCACTTACTGCCTTCACTGCAGAGATTGAGCTGACCATCTGACTAACTCAAAAAGACCCTACCCTACCCTACCCTACCCTACCTTACTCTACCCTACCCTACCTTACTCTACCCTACCCTACCCTACCTTACTATACCCTACCCTACCCTACCCTACCCTACCCCACCCCACCCTACCCTACTCTACCCTACCCTACCATTCCATACAAAACAAAATAATCCTTATTTACTATATACCATTCAATCTAACAAAATAATATCAGGAAAGAAAAAAAAGCTGTCAAAAATCACTCATTACAGTACCAGACAAAAAATTGCTTTAAAAAATATATATATTCACCAACATAACACCACCATTACTATGATAAATAAACAACACCGAAACTAACCCAAACCTACCCACAATATCTAATTCACCACAACTCTCTCTCCTCTCTCTCTCTCATCTCTCTCTCTCTCTCTCTCTCTCTCCACACACACACACACACGCACAGACACACACACACACACGATGACAAAATTTACAAAACCGCATACACACGGGGACTGGATGTAAAAAGCACATGAGTGCTTATTCCATTATCCTCGATATAAAAGAATAAATAAAAATAAAAATAAAATAAATAAACACACACACTGCTTCAAAATACAAAGAAAACGACCTTCTTCTCCCTTCCATCTTGCATCTTGCTTCTCTTCTCTTGTCAAACGACATATTAATAAACAAACTGTCCACAAAAACCCTCAACAACCTGTCATCATCATCTCGGCCCCTCATTCCTGCTGTCAGAGACATACAACCCCCCAGAGGACATCACATTAATCATGTGTCATGATCTCCTTTCCTAAACAAAACAAAACAAAACACGCGAATACACACACACACACAATCACACAAGAATACACACACACGAACACACACACACACACGAACACACACGAATACACACACAACCACACACACAGAATACACACACACACACAAACCAAACCAAAACCTCGAACCAGTCCATCCATACCAAAAAAAAAAAGAAACTGTAATTTTCTAACAAGGCTTTGTTTCCTTGTTTTGTTCTTTTTTTGTTTTGTTTTTATTTTTGTTTGGTTGGTTTTTGTTTGTTTGATTTATTTTAAACTAAAGGCCCCTTTTCTCTTTACAAAGCCTCCCTCCCATCAATCAATATTTCATCTCTTCTTCGTCTTGTCTCTCCTCCTCCTTCTCTTCCTCCTCCTCTTCTTCCTCCTCCTCCTCCTCTACGGTCTTAATTATCAGGTTGAAACAAAGGGGGGATGTGGGGCAAGGGAGAAGGGAATGATAGCCCCGTGTGCTGCAGCAGATCAAAAGGGAAGGTGGTGGAGGTGGGGGGGGGGGGGGGGGGGTGGTGGATAGAGACAGAAATGAAAGAGAGAGGGGAGGGGGAGAGAGAGGGGAGGCGGAGAGGTGGGAGAGAGAGCCGGGGTGGAGAGAGAGAGAGAAGAGAGGGAAGGAGAGATGGAGAGAGAGAGCGGAGGGTGGAGAGAGAGCGGAGGGTGAGAGGAGAGAGAGAGAGAGAGAGAGAGAGAGAGAGAGAGAGAGAGAGAGAGAGAGAGAGAGAGAGAGAGAGAGAGAGAGAGAGGAAAGAGAGGGAGAGAAAGAGAAGAGAGAGAGAGAAGAGAGAGAGAAGAGAGAGAGAGAGGAAAGAGAGGGAGGGGGAGAGAAGGAGAGGGGGGAAGAGAGAGAGAGATGGAGGGGGAGGGGTGGGTGGGAAGGGGGGCTACGAAAGGAAGAGATGGAAGGGAGAAAGGGAGGAAGAGAGGGAAGGACAGAGATTTAATTGCGCAGAAGCATGTCACATCAGGCTTTTATTCGCACTGTTAGACAGACAGACAGACAGACAGAGACACAGAGACAGAGAGAGGGACATTTTTCAGTCATTTTATTTTTTTTTTATTTCGAGGATAATGGAATACGCACATAATTATGTGCTTTTTTGCATCAAGTCCCCGTGTATAAGCAGTTTTTGTAAATTCTGTCACCTGTTCCCACCGGCACACAATGACCTACTCTTACGAAAAGCGGAACATGATTTAACGTGTGCGCAAGATGTTGTGCGTGCGTTCGCACACGGGGCCTCGGTTTACAGTCTCATCCGAAGGACTTTTGGGGAGAGGGGAGTCGGCACTGATGTTAACTCCAGGGGGAAAATATCCCCCTTGAATGGGAATCGAACGGGGGTCATCAGATTGCAAGAGACCGAGAGAGAGAGAGAGAGAGAGAGAGAGAGAGAGAGAGAGAGAGAAGGAGAGAGAGAGAGAGAGAGAGAGAGAGAGAGAGAGAGAGGAGAGAGAGAGAGAGAGAGAGAGAGACAAAGAGGGAGTCAGAGAGAGAGAAACGTTGGTAAAAGGCATGTTCAAACATCCCACTGACAAGCGGATAACAAATCTCAGAAACAGCCAGCCAGATAGAAGAGAGAGAGAGAGAGGTAGGTACAGAAAGACATGAAATAAGTACGGGCAGCCAGAGAGGGAGAATGAGAGAGAGAGAGAGAGAGCGAGAGAGAGAGTCAGAGACAGAGAGAAAATGACAGAGAGAGAAAGAGACCCAGAGACAGAGAAGAAAATGACAGAGAGAGAGAGAGAAAGAGAGTCAGAGACAGAGAGACAGACAGAGAGAAGAGACAGAGCGTGACAATCAGAGACAGAGACAGAAAGAGAGACAGAGTACGACAGAGACACAGAAGAGACAGAAACAGACAAAGAAAGAGACAGAGAGCAAGCAGCACTACACCCCTACCACTACACTACACTACATACTACCTACTACTTACACTAACACTACACACCACTCCACTCTACACCACACCCACCCACTAACCCCACCCACCACCACCCACACCCACTACACTACAACACACACCACCACTCACCCTACACTACCTACACTACACTACACTACACTACACTACACTACACTACACTACTACCTACACTACATACCCACCCTACACTCACACCTACCACTACCACTACCCCCCTTACCTCACCCTACCTACCCCACCCCCCCACACCCCACACCCACCACACACACCACCACCCACACTAAACCACTCACTAACTACTACACTACACTACACTACTACCCACACTACACTACACTACCCACACACACCACACCACTCACACACACCACACCACCCACCCTACTCTACACTACACTACACTACCTACACTACACTACACCCACCCCCACCCCCACCACACTACACTACACTACACACACCCACATACACTAACTACCACTAACCCCTACCCCTACACACTAACCACTACACACCACCACACCACACACACCACCACACCACACCACTACTCTACACTACACCACACTACATACCTACACCACACTACACTACACTACACTACACTAACACTACACTACCACTACCCACACCCACACACTACACCACCCCTACCCCTACACACCACACCACACCTACACTCACCCACCTACACTACACTACACTACCCTACACCACACTACACTACACTACACTACACTACACTACACTACTCTACACTACACTTCACTACACTACCCTACTCTACCCTGCCCTCCTACACTACCTACACTACACTACACTACACTACACACTACACCACACGACACGACACGACACGACACACACCACACTACACCACACCCACACCACACCACTCCACTCCACTCACTCCACTCCACTCACTCTCTTACTCTACTCTACTCTACACTACTCTACACTACACAGCCAAACAGCCAGCCACTGCCGCTGAGGAGGAAAGAAACTGTATCCGCGGCAGACGACCTGCAGCGATAATGACACACTGCCATCCTCCCTGTCACACCACCCCCCTCACTGTCACAGAGACAGAGAGACAGAGAGGCAGAGCAGAGAGAAGAGAAGAGGAGGAGAGGAGGGGGGGGAGAGGCGGAGGGGTGGGGGAGGAGAGAGAGAGAGAGGGGGGGGGGGGGAGAGGAACAGACAGACAAAATGTTACATACCAGAGGCAAGAGAGGAAAGAGAGAGAGAGACAGAGGGAGAGCAGAGAGACAGCGAGAAGAGAGAGACACACACAACACACACACAACACACAGAGGAGGGGGGCAGGAGAGAAATAGAGAGAGAGGGAGGGAGATTGAGAGAGGAGGGGGGGAGGGGAGAAATGAAAGGTGAGAGGGAGGAGGGGACGGGTTGAGAGAGAGAGAGATGGGAGAGAATGAAAGTGAGAGAGGAGAGAGAGGGGGAAGAGAAGAGGAGAGAGAGAGAGAGGAGAGAAGAGAGATGAGAGAGAGAGAGAGAGAGAGATCTACCCCTTCAATCAGCCCACCTCTCCCAAATCTTTATCTATACGTACACCTCCCATCAAAACCCATTCATCATACTATACATACGCTTGGTCGCGCCACACTGCACCTTATAATGGCCCGGGGTAGGAGGGGGGGAGGCTTTTTTTAGGGGGGGGGGGGGGGGGGGGGGGATTTATGGTAAATCGACGTCCCCTATGCATATACTAAGTAAATTCTGTGTATTTTGTTGTTCCTGCTGATGGTGGTGGTGGGTGTGTGGATGTGTGTGTGTGTGTTCTGGTGTTCTCTCATTCGTCAGACTGAGCTAATATATAATCCTGGTAAGCTTATGGTTCTGATATATTTTTCAGACAGATATCCCCAGATTTTTTTGTTTTTAAGAATGTAGATACAAAGTCATGTACTGTACCATCAACATCATTTAAAAAAAAAATCTATTATCGTTATTATTATCATTATTATTATCATTATTATTATCAATACCATCATCATTACTGCCATCATTATAATTATAATTATTATCACCACTATCATCAACATCATCACCATCATCATCATCATTATTATTATATTCATGAACATCATTTTTATTATCACATTTAGATGTTACACAATAAATACAAACATATAATTATACGCAGCATACAAGTACTCTACAAACACCACCACCACCACCACAACCACCACTACCACCATCGCAACCCTCATCACCACCGTCATCACCATCCTCACCATCATTGCTAGTGTTTCTCTAATCGTAACCAGAACAAAACCCTAAGCGAAACACCAGCCAGGTCTTTCCGCTAATGGCGTGTCATGAAGCAATGACTGTCCTACACTACACTACACTACACTACACTACACTACACTACACTACACTACACTACACAACACTACGCTACGCTCCGCTCCGCTCCACTGCCCTGCCCTGCCCTGCCCTGCCCTGCCTGCACTGCACTCCACTCCATTACGCTACGCTACACTCCACTCCACTCACTCCATTACCACTACACTACACTACACTACACTACACTACGCTACACTACACCACTCCACTCCACTCCACACTCCATTACACTACACTACATACTACACTCCACTACACTACACTACGCTACACTCACTACTCTCACTACACTACATTACACTACACTACGCTACGCTACGCTACGCTCCACTCGCTACGCTACGCTCACTCACTCCACTCGCTACGCTACGCTCCACTCCACTCCACTCCACTCCACTACACTACACTCCACTACACTACACTACACTACAGACCTAGCTAGCCTAATGCCGTGCTCAACGGCTGTTAAAATACTGCCTCCATCCATAGCACACAGCCAGTTAAGTCCTTACCTCATTAACGATACAGATGATGATAATAAACTGGTTTTAAAGAGATAATTAACTTATTCTGAACTTCACTTTTTGGGGGGGTTGTTAATATCAGCTTCTTATCAGCAAATTCTCAAAGAATACTAGGTGGTGGTGGTGAGCGCTCTCTTGTGGTATTATTAGCTCGTATCAGTCTAGTAATTTCTCACAAACTGTCTTTCGCCATTCCTGTAAAAGC
>CM054140.1:15708211-15728211 GCA_028751875.1 Rapana venosa | reverse complement strand
AAAACAAAACAAAAAAAAGAACCCATCGATTTTTCAAGGGCATGTTGTTTACTGATTCATTGCAGCTTTTGTGCTTGGGTGATGCGCACCAGTGATTGATGATGAATAGGGTGGCTTGTTGTGGTGTTGGTTTTGTGTGAGTGTGGACGGGTGGGGGGGGGGGGGGGGGGGTGGGGGGGGGGGGGGGGGGGTGGAAGGGGGGATATGGGATGAGGTGTGGTAGGGTTGGTTGGGTGTGTAGTGGTGGTGTGTGTGTGTGGTGTGTGTGTGTGTGTGTGTGTGTGTGTGTATGTGTGTGTGTGTGTGTGTGTGTGTGGGTGTAGTGTGAGTGAGTGATGCGTACGTGTATTGATGTGCATAAGTAAACTGCATGCGCTGCTTGTGCGAGATTCCGTGTGTGCAGGCTAAATGTGCATTAGCGCACGGCTGACCACACACACACACACACACACACCACACACTCAAGCAAACAACTCCCCCACCCCCTCCACATACCACAAATACACATACCCCGCCACCACCCCCACCACACATAAATCCCCCCCCCCCCCCCCCCCAAAACAAAAAAAAACAACAACAAAACACCACCCTAAACCCGAACAAAACAAAACAAACAACCCCCCCCCCCCCTTCCCCACCCCACTCAAAAAAAACAACAACCACCACCCTAACCCGAACAACAAAACAAAACCCCAAACCCCAAAAAGCCTGGCTAACACATGCCCAAGTTGCAGCCGCGATAAACATGCAGGGGGCTTTTTGCTGTTTTGTGGGCTCTGACGGCCTCATTCATTATACAACCAAAGCATATTCCTTCCTCCCTCCCTCCCTCCATCCCCGCCCTCCCTGCCTAACAAATCACTACACCCCCCCCCCCCCCCCCCAACACACACACACACCCCACTCAATCCCCACCCCATACCCCTTGTCTGTCTGTCTGTCTGTCTGATCTGTCTATCTGCCTTCTCTGGAGAATACTCACACACACACATAGTCTTTGCCTTCTTGTCTGTCCCGTCTGTTTTCTCTCAAGCCTACACACTCGCACACACACACAAAATCATATTCTTTCCTCTCTCTATACTATCTCTGTCTGTCTCTTCTGTCTGTCTGTCTGTCTGTCTGTCTGTCTGTCTCTCTCTCTCTCTCTCTCTCTCTCTCTCTCTCTCTCTCTCCTCTCTCTCTCTCTCTCTCTCTCTCTCTCCTGCTCACACGCACAAACATGCATTGAACCACGTGTGTTAGGGAAAACAAATTATAAATTTAATATATATACATGCAGATAGGAAAAGGGAAAAATAAAATAGAAAAAATTGAGTGGCGCTGCGCTTGTGGCGACGCGCTCTCCTCCAAGGGAGAACAGCCCAAATTTATAGCTGAAAATTATTCTGTGACTTGGTATACATGATGGAACAATACAAAACATGTGGCGCTGCCCTTGTGGCGACGCACTCTCTCCCCAAGGGAGAGCAGCCCGAATTTCACGTAGAGAACTGTGCTCTGTGGCTTGGTGTACATTAAGAATACAATTGTTCGTACCATTGTTCGGATGAAAATACCACCCATAGCTGTTGTTGTTGTTGTTTTGTTTCTGGGCTTTCCTGTTGTTGTTGGTTTTGTTTATTACATAACAGCGGAAGATCCCTGCCATTCTGCTGTTGTTTTGTGTGTTCATGTGACATGTTTTATAATCTCTCTACTGTCGGTCTACTTCAGAGTGTGGGTGCACGCTTTTGTGTGCGTGTGTGTACACGCGCGCGCGCGTGTGTGTGCGTGCATGTGTGTGTGTGTGTGTGTTTGTACATGCTCATACACACATACATGTGTATGTGTACACGTGCGCTTGTGAGTGTGACTGTATGTGTATGTCCATGAGTACGTCCGTCCGCCCATCCACAGATAAAAACACAAAACAGACATAGACATTCACACTAGACTCTCTCTCTCTCTCTCTCTCTCTCTCTCTCTCTCTCTCTCTCTCGCTCTCAGCTTGTGTCCTCTGTCCGCCCCTGCCTCTCTCTGTCTGTCCGTCTCTGTCTGTGTCTGTGGTATAAAAGCCAAGATAGAGGACTCTAAAGGCAGTGGTTGAATCAATGGCCTGTAAGGTGTGAGGGGGGCAGACCACTGTACAATAGTATGCATGATGCATAATGCACATCCAGTCAGCTGGCGGGCCCTGCCCTGCCATACCCTGGCCTGCCCTGCCCTGCCCTGCCCTGCCCTACCCTGACTAATCTATAGCCATTTGTATGTATGCACCATCGCTTGCACATTCGCTCTTTATATATAATATATATATATTATATATTTTATATATATAAAATTATATATATTATATATATATAAAATATATATACATATGTGTGTGTGTTGTGTGACTGTGTGTGTGTGTGCGCGCGCGCGCGCACACACATGCTTAAAGTATGAAGATAATTTTTTTTTAAAAATATATATATAAGAAGTCTGAAAATAAAGTGAAACTGCATTTTAATCAAAGATTAAAGCATGAATATAAAGCAGAAAAAAGCCACATTTAAAGCAATAGTATATATTTGATTTGTAAAAGCATAACAACACAGAAACCGTGATTTTCTGCATGTAAGGGATTTTTCCTCGTTTAATTAATCATTTCTGAAGTTATTGTGCTGATAAGCATACAGTTTTTGAAATTCCAAAGTTGCACCCCCAAAAAAAAAACCACCAACAAACAAACAACAATACGCACGCACGCACACATACACACACATATCAAACAAAATTATTTCCTTTTTCTAACTGTGATTTATCTCGAGATTAAACATATTGGTCTTTGAAATCTCAATTTTCAATAAAGCAATACATCAAAGAAACAATTTATTTTTCTCTGTCTACTGTCTGTCTGCTCTAAAGTGTGTGTGTGTGTGTGTGTGTGTTTGTGTTGTGTGGTTGTGTGGTGTGTGTGTGGGCGTGCGTGCGTGCGTGCGTGCGTGCGTGCGTGCGTGCGTGCGTGTGTTGTGTGTCGCGCGCGCGCGCCTGTGTCTTCAAAAATAAGAATGCATGTGTGCATGGATGCAAATTCCTCTTTTCATGTTTTATTTCTTCTTTTTTCTTTCTTTCTGTACCCTCCCTCCCCCCCCCCCCCCCCCCCCCCCCCCCCCCCCCTTACAGACACAGTCTCATGTATTTTTGCTGTGCTACGTTTTCGACATTGTCTGCAGCACAGTTGTGAAATGTTCTTCCACTACAATGAAGCCACAAAGCCAAATTAATACCACACAAGATCAGTGTGTGCTGAAGCCATAACTATGCACTTCCAGCTGCCGCAAAAACAGCAACACATTATCACAAATGCTCAGATTTTGAGAAACACTTGGTGCCGTTATGGCTGGGGGGAAAAGGGGGACTGTAGTTTTCTCTGAGACATTTACCTTTTTTTTCTCTTCTTTTAGAATCCACTGTCACTTACTGTTGCATTTTTTGTTTCCTTTTTTTTTTGATGTGTGGCGCAAGAAAAAGAACAAATAAATCTAGTAAATACGAAATGTTGTCTACAAGTAAAATCACTAGATGTGAATAGACGTTAAACTGAAGACACTAAGTACTACAAGCCACAACAACAACAACAACAAAGAAGAAAGAGAAGAAAAGAGAACACAAACATAGCGAAGCGACAACAATTAAGAAATAGAGATTATACTTCTCGCCTTTGAACTATTTCTGCATGTTTTGTTTCCCACACACTGATCACACCCGATATGTCACGCTGTGATTTTAAAAGCTTCTTGTCGCTGCTTTAGGTTGCACTTTGTGCTGCTCAAAATAATACGTTGTCAATAAATGATATTATATTCTTCTAAACCAAAGAACAACAGGAGCAAACATGAAACCAGAGAGTTTAATTTAAGTAAACATGAAACAATAGAGTTTAAGTAAACATGAAACAAGAGAGTTTAAGTAAGCATGAAACAATAGAGTTTAAGTAAACATGAAACAAGGGAGTGTAAGTTAACATGAAACAAGAGAGTTTAAGTAAACATGAAACAAGAGAGTGTAAGTAAACATGAAACAAGGGAGTTTAAGTAAACATGAAACAAGAGAGTGTAAGCAAACATGAAACAAGAGAGTGTAAGCAAACATGAAACAAGAGAGTTTAAATAAACATGAAACAAGAGAGTTTAAATAAACATGAAACAAGAGAGTGTAGCAAACAAGAAACAAGAGAGTTTAAGTAACTAACTGGAATCAACAGTTTAATCGTGATGTTTTCCGCGACCGATTTTACGAGATTTTTCGACACACACCCAGTTTTGCTTTAAGGAGGTTTATTCACGGTGAGAGTTGTACATCCCATCAATACCAGTATTGTCGTTTTTCCTTAGTTCCTGGCTACAACTCCTACCAAAGGTGGCATTTTTGCACAAGCGACTGTTTTCCCCACCATTAAGGTAGCCGCATTCTGGCTTCTGGGTGAATACTGTAATGAGATCGCCAGCAGGCACAGAAATTATATATACCGTAGATGCTCTTGCAGGTGAACCTATTTTTCTTATTTCTTTTCCATACATTACTTCAACGGCGGCAGAACAAAACACTTTTTTTTTTTTAATCAGGAGATCGCATTCTTGTTTCGAAGCTGACATCAGGAGTCAAAGTCTTCTTTTGTAAATGACTTGTACTAAAAAAATGTTTACGATGAATATTACCCCCCCCCCCCCCCCCCCTCTCTCTCTCTCTCTCTCTTTCTCTGTATTTTGTGTTGTGTTGTGTTGTGTTGTGTTGTGTGTGTGTTAATTTATATATTTTATTATTATTTCAGTTCGGCTTTGTGTCTGTTTGCGTGTTTAATTATTTTCCATTCCCGTCTGTTTCTTACAAACCATGCCCAAAATCTCTTTGAACAAGAAAATATTTACACACACACACACCTCCCCCCCACAACTCAAGTCCTCTCACACACACACACACACACACACACACACACACACCACACACACACACACACACACACACACACACACACTCATCACACAAACTCACTCTTCCCTACAACAAGCCAACAAAACATTCCCAAAGTCCAAACAAATTCCAGCAATGTTTCGCTAATTTAAACTACCATTCCGTAGCGAGCGTGAGCGGGCATTTGGCATACAAGGATAGATAGACACAGCAGAGGGACGAACGAACCAGGCTAGGCCATCTATCTACAACGGTCTGATTAGAGTAGATAGCCTGCCACGTCCTCTGACCCATAGCCTCCCACCCTCCCCTCGCCCTTTTTTCATGAATATTATGTTCATTATTTGTTATCTATTTATTCAGATACATGTATACCAGAACATCAACAGCCAATTCGCCACTTCTAACGCGAACGTCAACTCTCATAGTGTATAGTAACGCGACAGGTGAAAATTCAAGCAGCAGAAACAGCAGTTGTTAAATGTTGTATTGGTGGTGGTATGGTATGATGCAGTGCAGGGTGGTGGTAGTAGTAGACGGAGTAGCAGTAGCAGCAGCAGCAGTAGCAGATAATTAAAGTATCAGCAGTAGAGCACTGATATTGTAGTAAGAGCAGCAGCAGCAGCAGCAGCAGCAATAACAATAGTGGTTGTAACACCTTATGGAAGTTTTTGCCTTTGTTGTAACCGTAGGTGGTGGTATTAGTTGTGAGAAAAAGAAGAAGAAAAGAAGAAGAAGAAGAAAGAAGAAGAAGAAAGAAGAAGAGAAGAAGAAGAAGAAGAAGAAGAAGAAGCAGCAGCAGCAGCAGCAGCAGCAGCAGCAGCAGCAATAAAGGCAGCAGCAACAAGGGTGGTGGTTGTATAGTACGTCAACGTCGTCATCGTTGTAATAGTTGTAGTAATGGTGGTGACAATAGTGGCAACAGATTGGAGAGGCAGCAGTAGTAGTAACACTAGCAGCAGCAGCAGCAGCAGCAGTTGACAGTTGACTCATTCCAGTTCATTGTGACTTACAACTCCAGCAGTATATCAAGTGGGTGTCAAACATGTACAGCACCACACACTCCAATCACAAAAAAGAAATGACACATCTACCCTCCCACACCCAAACAAACCTTATGTGGTTTATGTGGTGAATATATTTCAAATACCCATGTCATACTTGAATGTGAGAAGTTAAAACCTCATCTCCCTGCCTTTTCTGAGAATTCCATTGAAGAAGTTTTGAACAATGTTAAGTTAACAATTGACATTGCCAAAGGTTTATTGTTAAGTCCTATAGGGCATTTGTTGTAGTTCTTTTTTACTTTCAATTTTTATTATTATTTTTTTATTATTATTATTTTTTAAAATTTATGTTCCTTATCTGTTCATGTTAACTATTATTTGTGTGTTGTTATTATTATTTTGTACACACATGAGCACGCACACGCATGCATGCAGGGACACACACACACACGCACATGCACTTACACAAAGTAGATCTCTCCCCCACCCCCTCTCTCTCCCCCTCCCCTCCCCCCTTCTCTCTTCTCTCTCTCTCTCTCTCTCCTCTCTCTCTCTCATCTCTCTCTCTCTCTCTCTCTCTCTCGCTCGCTCGCTCGCTCTCGTGTTCAGTCTCCTATTTTAGGTTTGTCTGGTATCACTTTAAGTGGAAAGACGTTAAAATTGAAGACTTACTTACTTACCCAAACAAACCAAAGAACAAAAACAAAACAAACACAACACACACACACAAAACCATTAAGATATTCGCACTAAAATCAGCAGTAGTAGTCGTTATGGCAGAAGCAGTCCCTGTGTCTGACTCCGTAATCTTCTTACATACTTTGATTAACAAAAACTGAAGATGTCACACACACACACACACACACACACACACACACACACACACACACACACACACTCACTCACACTGTGACTGCGTGCGTTGACTGTCACTGGTTTCTTGTCCTACTTTTCGCTTCCTTTCTACACAACTTTGAAATCTGATAACGAAACACGGCGAATTCTAAATCGAAGCTCTTCCAATTTCAATAAAAACGTGACTGCTTCCTTTGTTTCCTGAACTTTGAAATTTGATACGAAATACGGCGAATTCTAAGGTCTTCAATTTCGACAGAAGAGTCATAGACATTCATTCATCCTACTAATGTCATAGTAATGGAAAACAAGCACTCTATGACTTATTTTAAAATGTATATCCTATGCAACTTTTTGTTGTTGTCTAGAATTGTCCTTTAAACGTACATTTCGAGGATCGGTATAATTAAATCAATCGATTTAAAGAAAATGTTTTTTCTTGATGTCACTGTGCATCTTTCTGTATAAACACTGTATCATAAACTAGCACTTGGTCATTTATATATCCCTTGGCGTCACAGAGGGCTCATAGGGGGGTGTGGAAAGTCGATGGAAGAATGACCGCACAGTAGCAGTAGACCCTCTACTTTGTTGATCAATTCTTGAATGATTTATCTTCTCCTTTATGTGTTTTGTTTTATAAATGACCCCGAGTGAAGATGAAGCCTCGAGGCATTTCAACAATTTTTTTTTAATCTTTCCTGCTGTACACCATTACGGTCGACTTTTGCGGGTTTTTTTTTGTGTAGTTAATTATTGGCTACAATTTGTTAAAAACCAAATTCGCATCTTGTTTACACTTTACAGACTAGTAAGACGCTTTAATGACTTTCGGAGCTATCTTGATGTCCCAGTGTTCAATTATACAAATTGGGCTCTAACATTCCATCGCACACACCTGAATATTTACATATCAGGACGATTTTTCTCCCTTGACGCTGGCTGCGTTTGTATGGCATGTGATCAGCTCATCATTGTCAAGTCATGTCAAAAACACCGTATGCTTCCCGTGGAAAGACAGGCACTTTCTGGCTTCGTCACCAGTTAAACAGAGTTTTTTCTCTTGGTGTTATTGTTGTTTAATCGGGCCAATCTTTTCTTTGCGCGTTTTTTTTTTCTTCAGAAAGTAAACGAATGATAAAAATTCCAAACACCATCGCAAATATATTTAATCGCAGACATCCTCAATTACCTCAATTTCTCTTCATAGATATTAGGCGATCTTTCTCAGATCACTTAAAAATTCTAGCAAAAGCTGTTCCTCTCTTTCATGATCACTAACATATAAACTCACAAGTAAAATCTTGTTCTTTTCCCTCATATCACTATAACAAAAACTCCAAGCAAAAATCTGTAGTCCCGACTTTTTTTTTTTAACCTTTCTTTTCTTTTTTTTCTTTTTCTTTTTTTTTTAACAGTCGAAGCAGCATGGAACTCCTTACTCTCTTCTGGTATATACGAGACAATGCACATATGACCAAAACACGACCACACAAGCGGGCTAAGAAAAAAACAACAACAACAAGAAATGAAACAGACGCACACAAAAAACCCAAACCAAAAAAACAAACCCAATCCAACAAAAAATCTCCCACCAAAAACTTGAGGGGAAAAAAAATCATGCGCTTGCGAACGCTCCAAATGTCAAACGTTCATCACCAGTCAGTCAAACCCACTTACCTGACTAAAAGCAAACCGCAACCGTTTTCAAATCCCTGATCTGGGCACACCACCCACACATGTAGATCTATAGATATAGCAAGTGTGGATATGAGTGTATATGAACGTTATCCTCCGATACGGCCTTTAACACACAACACGAGAGGCTGGTCAGGTGGTGGCTAACTAACTAAACCCCTACCACCTAAGCGTTTGATCATCCCACACAACAACAGAGGAAGGCAGAAGCGTAAACAACAGCAGTAGGCCTAGGCCTAGTCTTCAACACCACATGCCAAGAAAGGCTGTGCTTGCTTGCTGCTGCTACTACTACTCCTACTACACTACTATAACAATCCCCGTGAAAACGCTTTGCAAAAGTGAAGCAGGCTGACACTCTTCTTTTTTTCCCTTCCTTCCTTCCTTCCTCACACTGTCGTTCCTTCTTCCTCAGGCACAGGGGCCGGCACCGCAGTAGTAATAGTGCTCCACTGAATCCATGGCTTGTGAAATGTCACGACCACCACCCCTCCTTGACAACAACACACTCACCTCAACAACACACTACTACTGAGGGAGGACGACGATGACACAGGCGTGTAGTGGAGGAGTGTGGTAGGCTTAGGCTTCAAGGCAAAGCAAGCGACACAAGCAGGTCAAAATCCCCACAGCACGCACACCCCTCCCCAACGATAGTGATGGCGAGTTTGAGTGACTGTGAACGTGATACTAGCTAGGCTAGGCCGACTACTCCGCCGCCGAAGCTCTTGCCTGCTTCTCTCTCTTTGCTTTCTCTCTCTCGCTTTCTCTGACAGGCAGACGCACACGCACGCACCGCGAACACACTAACCAGCCAACACACTCTAGTAAGGCTCCCCCCCTTCTCCTAAACCTCTCGCCTTTCCGCCCTGGCCCGGCCCCCGCTATCATGTTTATTAATCGGAATTAATGTTTATTAATCAGCCTGCCAGATGAGCGACCGCTGGTGTAACGCGATACGGGCTGCGCGGCTAGCCATTGGCCGGGCCCGCCAGCGGAAAGGAGGTCAGGGGGGCGGGACTATAGCTGACAGGCGGATTAGGGGCGGGGCTTGTCAGGCTTTCTTTCAGACAGCCCGTTTTTCTGTCTCTACTCTTTCTCTCTGTATGTCTCTCCCCCGCTCGCTCGCTCACTCACTCTCTCTCTCTCTCTTCGCCGTTCTTTCTCTCTCTGTGTGTGCTGATTAGACTGGCAGGATTCCACACAAAAGAGATGATAAAAATCCATCCTTTCTGAAGCTTCCTTGACATACGGCGAAGACAAAATAAAGGGGGGAAAGAGAGAGAGAGTGTGTGTGTGTGTGCTCTTACTAACAAGCGTTGGACTTCAAGTTGTACGTTGCTTAGTCCCTTCACCCTCCTCATCCTTTCTCTTCTCCTGCCCCCCCCCCCCCCCCCCCCCCCCCTTACTCCTCCCCCCCCTCCCCCACATTTGCTGTTCGGATCTAGTGTCTTCGATGACTGCCGAAACGACTCATCGTGGTCATTTGCGCTAAGCTAAGTAGATATTTTTTCCACAGTTTTATTTCGTTTAATTAAATCTCAGGAACGAGACTAGCGTGCTCTCTCTCTCTCTCTCTCTCTCTCTCTCTCTCCTCATCTCTCTCTCTCTCTCTCTCTCTCTCTCTTTTATTTACTTGATTAAAATACCCCATCTCTCTCTCGATCTGTTTAGTTGATCTAATTAACTGTGTGTCTGCGCGTGTTTTATGTGTGTGTGCGTGCACACGTGCGCGTGCGCGTACTGTGTGTGTGAAAACACTGGTTTGGAACTTTTGGAAGATAATTTTTCTTTCTTTCCGTCTGTCTCTCATAAGTGCTACTTTATGCCATATGCTCCAATGTTGTTGTCAGTCAACGGGGAGACTGTGGAAAGCACCTTGGATTTCTTCAGTGTATTATTTTATTTCATATGTAAAGCGTCTGCCCCCCCCCCCCCCCCCCCCCCCCCCCCCCCCGCCATTCCGAGTCTTCAAGTCTCTTCCCGAGTACATAGCCCCTATCCCAAATCTTCTGCCTGCCTACCTGCCTGCCTGTCTGTCCTGTCTGTCCCCTGTCCGCTGTCCGCCTGTCTTCTCCTCGTCCGGCGCGCTGTGTGTGTGTGTGTGCGTGCTGCGTGCGTGCGTGCGTTGTGTGTGTTTGTGTGTGAGTAAGTGAATGTGCGTGTGTGCATGCATGTTTGGTGATGAGTACATGCATATGAGAGAGACAGACAGAGAGACAGAGAAGACAGACACAGAGACAGAGAGAGAGAGAGAGAGAGAGAGAGAGAGAGGAGAGGAGAAGAGAGAGAGAGAGAAACAACAACAACAAAGAACCCGCACCCCTGGATTTAGTTGAAAACCAATGCTGCCAATTCAAATCCATGCTAATTTCCACTAGGCCGTAAATATGATTACAACAACAACAACACCAACATTAAATCCAGGCTGTGCACTGCATACATAATACACCTTGATGATAACGCGAGTGGTGTTTTCTACGACTAAATGTATAATAACACTCTACAAGTGCAAAAAGCAGCACAATATTTCAAGGTATGTAATATTCATTACCTTCGTGTGTCATGTTATCATAGGTTTGTGTTTAGTTTTTACTGTCAGCTGGCCCAGTTTTTCGCCTCAAGGTTTGAATTTGATAAACCGAAAATTTGCTTTGCCAAACACTTGGGTGTTGTGTTTTTATTTTGTTTGTTCTTATAACTTGATTACTAAGTGAACCCATCACTGATAAATCTCCTTTCAGGCATAATGCTAGTGGTAGGAAGGAAGGAAAGAAGGAAGGAAGGAAGGCTCGTTCGTTGGCCCTGTGGATAAAAGCGTCTGAGGCTTGACCCCAAGGGGTCACGGGATCGAATCTGACCTGTGGTGCTTGCTAGGTTAGAAGAGATCTCCTCCTTCAAGAGCTAACATTTTGATCAGACTCCAATTCCCTTCTTGTGCCTAGAATGAGACTTTAAATCGATATGATTTCCATGCCTAAACACACGCCCGATTACTGACAGAGTTGCAGTCACTTTTGTTTTGGTTTTCGTTCCTCGGCTCACCAATGGTGAGATTTTGCGTATTTTGAGAATTTGGGGTTTTTCGCCCACCATGAAGGTAGCCGCATTCCGACTTTTGGAACACACACACAACACACACACACACACTACAAACACACCCTTTATTCTTTTAAGAAGCGTGGAGGTTACAGCCCGGTAGGAATGACCCAAAAACCCAAACACACTGATTGTCGTGTTTAGAATTCTCCCGCCCCAAACGACGGCATGTGGCGACCGTAATGGCGGGAAATGTATGACATTCGATGTGTTGTTAATTGTGACTTTTGTTCTCCTTAAAGAGTATTTTTTCATGACTTTAGTATTACACTGTAGATTCTATGGTAGACTTTTTCCGTTGCCTGAGCACGATATAATTTTTTTGTTTGGGTGGTGTTGTTTTGGTTGTTTTTTTTTTTGTTGGTTTTTTTGGTTGTTGTTGTTTTTTTTGGGTAACGTTCCTCGGCTAGGAGCTTCGAGATTCACCAATGGTGTGATTTTACATACGCAACCGGTGGTTTTTTGGGGCCATCATGAAGGTAGCCGCATTCCGACTTCGAAAATGAAAAAATAAAAGCTTGTTATGCCGTGTCACGGCCTGGTTTTCAAAAATTTACATTTTTTAGAAGGGAAAAAAAAAAGGACCCGTAAAAAAAACAATGCGCAAAATGTCACAAGTCATGAATTTAATTTGGCAAGAAACAAAAAAACCATGGCAGTATCAGCGTAGGAAGAGAAAGCAAAAGACAGAAAAGAAAGGGAAAAAAAAAATAAATGGGTTAAGTCATGACCTGTAACTTAACACTAGGTAGCATGTTTTTCCATCTTCCCCCCCAACATCTCAACCCATCAATTTTTATCCTTTTAAGTTATTTAATCGAAAAACCCTATCTGAACAAGCACATCTCACAAACACACACACACACACACACAAAACACCCCCACAACAATACAAAACCACACCACAAAAACCCCCAAACCCCACAACCCCACACACACACCACACACACACACCCCACAAATAAACAAACAAACGCCACAAAAGATCTAGCACAGGACTGATACAATCACAAATTATTCTGGACCTAAATGACATTTTCCTGGCTTACGGAACCATTTCTAGGATGAGGTGTTGACACTACATGTTCAACATTCTTGAATTATTTTCCAGCTGATACTTCTTACTTCTTAATGTAAACAAACCGCTTTCTTCATTTCAATATGTACCATTGTTTCCCGTCAACCTGAATGTTTCTGTACATTATTTTACTGATCCACTTTTGGATAAAACAGAAATGTATGAGATGAGAACGGCACAGCAGCAAAACCATGAAGTATGAGTACAAGTATAAGCTTATAAAGAGTACACTAGAAAATGAATATGCAAAAATGAGCTGCAGCTTAAGACAACATCACATCATGTGGAAAGAAAATACAAGTAAATACCTCGTTACTTCATACTTCAGTATGCGTAACAGTATACTGTTACCTGTTTTCGTTTGGGGTACATTAAACAACAACAACAACAACTTTCAAACCTGTGGTAGTTTTTTTCCCTCTTGTAAGTCCGTTTTTGAAAGTTCCGTACATGGACGAAATTTTTAGGAACGCTAAGGGCTCTTCCAGTAAAACATTAATAGCAATTTCACCTTAGGGAAGAAATCCTGCGCAAGAAAATGTTCCTCTTCTCTATCATTTTCTTCGATGGTAACCTTTCTTTTTCAGTCTTTCTTTCTTTTCTTTTTCCCCCTTTGGTTTTTTTGTTGTTGTGTGTTTTGTTTTGTTTTCTATTTCGTATGTTCTTTTCTCTTCATCTTGTCCAAACTTTCTCAATTCGGATCTCTCAGGATGTGGCATTTTTTTTTATTGTCAACTTTTTCTTCTTTTCTTTTTTTAGCACTGGGATCACGCCTTCAGATGTAGAGAGTTTCCTATACTAAAAACAAAACACCCCCCATCCTCCCCCCCAAAAAAAATCATGTATAATTCACTGTCCTGGTTTTGGTGGGTCTGTGTGCAGTTTTGTACTTTCATTTCCTCACTTTTTTCTTTTTCTTTTTTTTTCTTTGTATTTTTTTGTTGTTGGTTTGTTTCTTTGGTATGTTTATCTAGTTCCCGCTTTCCTCGTTTGTTTATTTATTTATTTATTTATTTTTACGTTTCCGTATTGGACCTCGATCATAATAAACGTAAGTAAAACCCGAGTATATATTGGCTTCTATTTCAAAAAGTTTTTTAAATTTATTTCACTTTTGTATTTCGTCACAGAAGTTTATTTATCAAACAACATAACACAAACAGAAGTATGAGCACAAGCACAAGCTTATGAAAACTACTCCATGTGTCCCCCCATTATTTTCATACTGATTATTTCCCCCAGGGATGCCGGAGGGTCTGTCAGTATAAATAAGCATCCACACACTCTAAAAGTCCTGTGCTAAAAATGTTCCTCTTTTCTATCCTTCTTGTTCTGCCTGTTCTTTTCTTCCTGTCACCACCCCTTCTTTCTTTTTTCCCTGTTTTTGGGTCCATTCCCTGCCTTTTCTTCCAGACAGACTTCAGAGAAAACATTCTCTTTATGCCGAGTCGGATGCCTCTGGTCGACTTTCATAATGCAGGCGCTTCCACAGCCTACGAATTTTTGATCAGTTAACAGACAAAAAAAGTTAGAAGAAGAAGAATACTAATTAATAATAGGCCCATGGTCCTACTTTTTTTTCTTGTCCTAATAATGATTTTTTCTGCCATGGAGGATCAACTTTTTGAGTGTAGAAACAAACTGGTTAAAGGCATTTGATTAACTATAAATAAATATAAATAAAATATATTATATATATATATATATATATATATATTATATATATATATAATCAAAAAATAGGGAACAGACAGGTCTGCATATTCGAGCTATTATTTATTTAATTTTTTTTAAAATTTATTCTATTTTATTTAAAAGGATAACGGAATAAGACTCGTTGCTTTTGTTTTTTTTACACCCAGTCCCCGTGTGTATCAGTTTGTAAATTTTGCACCCGTTCCACCGGCACACAATGGCTACTCTCCGAAAAGCGAAGGGTTTTAAAACGTGTGCGCAAAAAGTTCGGGCGTGCGTTCTCACACGTACTTTGGATTTGCAGTTATCCGAAGACTTTAGGGGAGTGGAGTCTGCATGACTTAACTCCAGAGGGAAAAAAAATTCTGGAACGGAATCGAACTCGGGTCAGCAAAATCACGAGCGCATACGTTAACCACAGGGCCGGGCGTCCCCTAAAAAGACGTAGTGCTGTTCCTTTGGGTGGGATTTACTCCATCCAACAGCCTCCATGGCTTGATGACAGACGGCCCCAGTAGTCATAAAATGACGCTATCATCAAATGGATGAGTTCATTCAATTGTAAACATATAACTGTTAAAAAACAATCACAACGTCGTCTTTTTGGAGACAGGAGAGAAAGAGGGGGGGGGGGGGGGGGGGGGGGGGGGGGGGGGGGGGGGGGGGGGGGGGGGGGTGGAGGGAAGGGGGGAGGGGGGAATGAGATTTAGGAGAGAGAGAGAGAGAGAGAAAGTGTTGTTTGGTGTGTTGGGTGTTGTGTGTGTGTGGGTGTTGTGGTGTGTGTGTGGTGTGCGAGTGTGTGTGTGCGTACGTGTGCGAGTGTACTTTCTTTAATTTAACGTCTGTTCACTCAAGGTGATATTAGACAAAAGATAGTGTTACAATATATAACAGAACGTGTGTGTGGGGGAGTATGTGTGGTGTGTGTGCATACGTGCGGGGTGTGGGGTTGCGTGTATGTGTGTGTGTGTGTGTTTACCTATTAGTGTTGTGCACGAGATAAAAGAAGAAAAAAATACAAAGAAATTATGGGAGGGACGGGGGGGAGGGGGGCATTGAAACAGCTTAAACTGCAGCAAGAACAATTACAAAAGTTTTCCAACAGGCTTTTAACTAAACAACTAACTATCCCAACATAACCACATTATCGGCCAATAAATGTTCAAAATGACTATTTGAAATCTTACCTACAACTGTACCAGAAAAGTATAGTCGAAGTAGTTCACAATGAAGAATAACATGCTTAGGTGATAAGTCAGAACCACATATACAAGTTATCTGTTTACAAAATTTTGTCCTAAATGCATCCAATTTTGAACCTTTTAGATTATAATTCCCACCGTCTGTTAGGAAAATGACACACTCTGACACTTAATGAATGTTCACGTAAAGAATACTTTCGTTGGCTGTTGACACGGTTCCAAGAAGCTTTTTTCAGCAGAAGTATGCCCTCCTGAAGACAGAGTGGAAGGTTCAGAGGTGCTGTAACTTCAGAGTCCGAGTCCATGGCAGCAGCTTTTTGGCAGTGTGCGAGTGTGTGTGTATACATATGTTAATAATAATAATAATAATAATAATAATAATAATAATAATAATAATAATAATAATAATAATGTATGGAATTTATATAGCGCTGAATCTTGTAAAACAACAAATCAAAAAAATGTTCTATTGTATTCTTTTATATCGAGGATAATGGAATAAGCACTTACGTGCTTTTTTTTTACATCCAGTCCCCGTGTGTATGCGGTTTTGTAAATTCTGTCATCTGTTCCCACCGGCATACAATGGCCTACTCTTACGTTACGAAAAGCGGAACAGGATTTAACGTGTGCGTAAGATGTTCTGCGTGCGTTCGCACACCCGGGACCTCGGTTTATAGTCCATCCGAAGGATGTGTGTGGTGTGTGTGTGTGTGTGTGTGTGTTGTGTGTGTGTGTGTGTGTGGTGTGTGTGTCTGTGTGTGTGTGTCTGTGTGTCTGTGTGTGTCTGTGTGCGCGCGCGCGTGCGTGCGTTTGGGGTGTTGTGGCGTATGTGCGCGCGCGCGCATGTATGTTTTAAGGCGGTATCTACTAGTTATACTGAATAGAAAAAAATTCACAGTGCACTGTTCAAACGACTCCTCAAGGAGTTTAAATTAAGGGAGAAGTCAAGTCAAGTCAAGTCAACTCAACCCGAAGATGACTAGGACTCACTCATACAGCCGACAGAGAAAAGTGAAGGAAGGAAGGAAGGAGTGAGAGTGAGAGGCCTGAAAGAGGACACCGACACCCGACACCACTGGAACTGGGGAAAGATGAGCTCCTCTCTCTCTCTCTCTCTCTCTCTCTCTCTCTCTCTCTCTCTCTCTCTCAACCAAGTACCGCCACCCGATACCACGGCCGTAACAGCAGTTATATGACAGAGAGACAGAGACAGACATAGAAACAGAGAGAGAGAGAGAGAGAGAGAGAGTTGAGAAAGAGATACAGAGAGGAGAAAGGAACACAGAGAGAGAGAAAGAGAGAGAGCGAGAGGGAGAGAAGAGAGACGAAGAGAGACAGAAGAAAAGAGAAGGACAAAAGGGACGAATAGAAAGAACAATGACAGACGGGGAAAAAGAAAGAAGAGAGGATTTTGAAGATTTTATTCTTTTTATTATTATTTCGAGGATAATGGAATAAGCCCTCGTGGGCTTTTTTCCCCATCCAGCCCCTGTGTGTTTGCAGTTTTGTCAATTTTGTCATCCGTTCCCAGAGAGACAGTGAGGGGACAGAGAGAGAGATAAAGAGAGACAGACAGACAGACAGACAAAGAGACAGACAGACAAACATACAGACAGACAGGGCAGACACATGGGAGGAAGGCCGGGCAGGCGGCGAGAGGAGGAGAAAAGAGAGAAAAGGGGAGAGAGAGAGGAGAGAGGAGAAGAAAAGAGGAAGGGAGAGAGAGAGGGGAGAGAGGAAGAGACAGACAAGACAGACAAAGAGGACAGACAGACAGACAAACAGACAGACAGACAAACAGACAGACAGACAGACACATAGAGAGAGGCCAGGCAGAAGGCGAGGAAGGCAGACAGGCGAACAACATACAGACAAAGAGACAGAGGAGGAGGATGTGGATGACAGTGATGGCCTAAGCTAGTGTATGAATGAAGCAAGCGGAAGGACTGCTGCCTGAATGCATATGGCTGGAGGTCGTGGTCAGCGGTGCTGTGATAATAAATTATAAGCCATATGAAATGGAAAAAAATTAATGTGCTTTCTCTTGCATCTCTGCTTTCCATTTTTCTATTTTCCGCCCTTTTTACATATAGACTTCTTGTTTTCTTCCCCTTCTATTCTTTCATCATTAATAACAATAATATGTGGAATTTATATAGCGCTAAATCCTTGTAAAAAGCAAACAAATCGAAGCGCTTATTATGTGAATTCCATATTGTATTTCACCATAATGTAAATTTCTTTTTTTTTTAATTTATAGATGTAAATGTTGTTAGAGTATAATGATACAAAGCGTTACTTATTTAGTCCAGTTTTCAAGTTAGAAATTCCTTTTGAAAAAACAAATGTATATTTTGCGCATATTGTGTGCTTATTCATCACTACATGAAAGTATTGAATGTTAGACGCTGCGCTACATCACACTGCACTACATTACATAACACTACACTGCACTACACCACACCACACCACACCACACCACACCACACCACACTAACTATACTATACTACATTACACTACTCCCTTAGATCAAACGAGAATGGTCGAGGAAGCGTTGCATTGACGAAAAGCCTCTTTGCATTTGTGGCGGTTAAAGGCCAGTGCATGAGTCTCTACAAACGCTTTTTTCCTTCTTTTCTTAAAATCTACTGATATTATTGTCAAATGCTAGAACACGTTAGAACCCATTAACCAGTTGTTGTTTTGAGTGTACAGTGTATGTTACGCCTTTTTTTTTTAAACAAAAACCAAACGAACCTAATCTTGTTCAAACCAAAGACAAACAAGACAGGTCGCAAACACCTACCCGCACAAACCATACATTCATTCAGACCTGAGTTTCAAACACTATGCCTATGTCATCATTTATCTAATAGCGGGGGGAAAAATCAAATAAAACAAAAAAACACTTTAAACCCCCCCCCCCCCCCCCCCCCAAAAAAAATAACATGCGGCGCCAACCCTCTCTCCTCCCCCCCCCCTCTCTCTCCCTCTCCCCCCCCCTCCCTCCCCCCCCCCCCCCCCCCCCACCCCCTCTCTCTCTCTCTGTGCTGACAGAATAACAATTCCTGTACAAATAAAGCAAGCAGCCCTACCATCCATCCCACCTTCTCTCTTCCTTTCTTTCCTGCTGCTGCTTCCTTTTCTCTTCTCCTCCTCCTCCCTTCTCCCTCGCAGAATCAATGAAAACTATAAATCACATGCCACCGCAGCAAAACCCAGCAAATTAACGCCCTTAATGAATGAAAGAGGAGGGGAAAACAAAGACAACCGGGAAAAAAAAGAGAGAGAAAGAATTTAAAAAAATAAAAAGGAACACAAGACGGAACAAAAGAAGAAAACTGGAGAAGAAGACATGCCCCCCCCCCCCCCCCCCCCCCTCTTTCCTTCCTTCTGTGCTGATGAAGATATATATTGTTATAATTATTTTCTGAACGTCGATATATCTCATAAACCTGTCATCAGCGGTGATAAGCAGGGAGAAGAGAAAGACGGGGCAAAAAAAGAAGTCTGCAGTGGTTTCCATGAGTAAAGGAATTCATCACCAACTGAACGGTGGGCAGACCACAGGAAACTGGAATGATGGAAGAGGGAAGAAAGCAGCAGCAACAGTAGTAGCAGTGGTGGTTGTGGTGTAGTAGTAGTAGTAGTAGTAGTAGTAGTAGTAGTAGTAGTAGTAGTAGTAGTAGTAGTAGTAGTAGTAGTAGTAGAAGTAGTAGTAGTAGTAGTAGTAGTAGTAGACTAGTAGTAGTAGTAGTAGTAGTAGTAGTAATATTAATAATAATAATAATAATAATAATAATAGTAGTAGAAGAAGTAGTAGTAGTAGTAGTAGTAGTAGTAGTAGTAGTAGTAGTAGTAGTAGTAGTAGTAGTAGTAGTAGTAAGTAGTAGTAGCTTCGGTATCACTAATCGTAGTTGAACAGCAAAAAGTCTATCCTGCACTAGCATCTTTAATAGCAAAATCAGCAACGATACTACTAATAATAATATGAAAAAAATAAATGATGATATTGCGCTTCGATTTGTTTGTTTTTTTACAAGATTCAGCGCTATATAAATTCCATATATTATTATTATTATTATAACAATAATACACGAATATGATTGCCGCTTACAATCATTTTTTAAAACTTTCCAACGTTTTGTTTCTCTGATTGGTGGTTGGTTTACCAGGTTTTGTTTCCAATCTATTTACAATGTTAAAAGCATGTCGTGCTCTTTAGCACTTTAAAAATATTTTTTTAACAGTTTCCTGCGTACTAAAAACGACCGTCGATCAATCTCTTTCTTTCTTGAGGAATGGAGGAACAAACGAAAAACAGAACAACACAAAGTTTCTAAATCAGCATCGTGAAAATACAAACAGAAATAAAATAGATAAATAATAAATTAGATCGTTTTTTTTAAGCTCGTATTTTCAGCATA
>CM054140.1:15693211-15700711 GCA_028751875.1 Rapana venosa | reverse complement strand
TTGAGAGTAAGTAGCGCCAGAGATGCTAGGTTTCGTTGAGAGTAGCACTAGAGATGCTAGGTTTCCTTGAGAGTAGTGCCAGAGATGCTAGGTTTTGTTGAGAGTAAGTAGCGCCAGAGATGCTAGGTTTCGTTGAGAGTAACGCCAGAGATGCTAGGTTTCCTTGAGAGTAAGTAGCGCCAGAGATGCTAGGTTTCGTTAAGAGTAGCGCCAGAGATGCTAGGTTTCGTTAAGAGTAGCTCCAGAGATGCTAGGTTTCGTTGAGAGTAGTCCAGAGATGCTAGGTTTCCTTGAGAGTAGCGTCAGAGATGCTAGATTTTCTTGAGAGTAAGTAGCGCCAGAGATGCTAGGTTTCGTTAAGAGTAAGTAGCGCCAGAGATGCTAGGTTTTGTTGAGAGTAAGTAGCGCCAGAGATGCTAGGTTTCGTTAAGAGTAAGTAGCGCCAGAGATGCTAGGTTTTGTTAAGAGTAGCGCCAGAGAAGCTAGGTTTTGTTAAGAGTAGCACCAGAGATGCTAGGTTTTGTTAAGAGTAGCACCAGAGATGCGAGGCTTCGTTGAGAGTAGCACCAGAGATGCTAGGCTTCGTTAAGAGTAGCACCAGAGATGCTAGGCTTCGTTAAGAGTAGCACCAGAGATGCTAGGCTTCGTTAAGAGTAAGTAGCACCAGAGATGCTAGGCTTCGTTGGGAGTAGCACCAGAGATGCTAGGCTTCGTTAAGAGTAAGTAGCACCAGAGATGCTAGGTTGATTGTTTTATTTCTAACAGCTAAGTTAAGACGAAATTACTAACACTGAACCATCACTGTTGAGGGTAGACACGGGCCTAAAAGTGGCCAAAATAATGTTTTTGTGCGGGTTTTTTAGCATAAAAAATCTACTCAAAGCTAATATGGAGATTTCCTTGTAAAACTTTTTTTTAAAAGGTTGTAGAACATGTCTAATAAAAGCAGGTTTCTTATAGTTGTTATACATAAAACTGTAAGTTTGAAATGATATAGTTAGTGTTGGTGTCCAGATTGGATGGTTTTCATGGCAACAGTACATGAAATTGAATAATGTGTGGACTTTTAGGCTGTATATTAAGTGATGCCCTGTCAATAAGTGGTACAACTCCTAACACGAGCCTGTAAACACAATCTATCACTTTCGACCCCCATGTCCTACCTTAACGGGTAGGGGGACGAGAGGCAATGAAATCTCCACACTTTATAAAGCAACATTGCTGCATGGTTTTAACCACCAGAGTAGTCAGAACTGGGGTTCTTTTTTTGTTCGTTTCAGCTGAGCAGTATTTGTCTGTCAGCCACAGAATCAGCCCTATCAGCTTTAGATGACTCGGTGTCAGAGCACATACAGACTTGAAAAAAGCAACAAATTTTAGCACTTATAGAAACCTTCATATGTACACACACACATACTCTCTCTGTCTCTGTCTCTGTCTCTCTGTCGAGGGCTGGATGTAAAAAAAAAGTCTTGTACTTATTCTATTACCCTCAGAAAATAACATTAATTTTCGTTATCGTTATCTCTCTGTCTGTCTGTCTGTCTGTCTGTCTGTCTGTCTGTCTGTCCTTCTCTCTCTCTCTCTCTCTCTCTTCTCTCTCTCTCTCTCTCTCTCTCCTCTCTCTCTCTCTCTCTCTCTCTGTGTCTGTCTGTCGAGGGCTGGATGTAAAAAAAAAAGTCTTGTACTAACTCTATTTCCCTCAGAAAATAAAATTTCGTGATTGTTGTCTCTCTCTCTCTCTCTCTGTCTCTCTCTCTCTCTGTCTCTCTCTCTCACTCTGTCTCTGTCTCTGTCTCTCTCTCTCTCTCTTCTGTCTCTCGGTCAACTAACAAGCTCACCAGCTCTCAGGATCCCCTAAGGTTTGCTATTGACAGCAACTTCTTTCTCCCGTGCAGCGGCTGTTTACAGGGCTGCCTGCCTGCCTGCCTGCACTGTGGTCTGTCACCACATTCCTAGGAAGCCCTGCTCTGCTCTGCCTTGCTCCTCTTTCCGCGCCCAGCTAACCTAATGGAGATTTGTCTATTCATGAACAGACAATAAATAACCATTCTTTTGACACCCCTCCTTCTGTTCCTGCCCCCTTGATGACAATCGATACCTGCATCACCCCCCCCCCCCCCCCCCCTCCCTCCTTTCTGCTCTTTCTCTGTCTCTGTCTGTCTGACTCTCTCCCCTTCCTTCCCTCCCTCCCTCCTTCCCTCTGTGATAAAATCTGGGTACAAGAGGAGATAGTGGCTGGAATCGATCAATGGATTGTATGAAGCTGTTTAAAACTGTGTAGGATTCATTTTTATCTTTGCTGTTATAAGTAGAGCATTCCTACTGATTTTTTGCTCTCTCTCTCTTGGAAACAGGCAGCTAAAATTCACCTAAAATAAAAGTTACGCTTTGACACAGTAGGCTGGAGGTGGGTGGGTGGGGGTGGGGGGTTCTCATTAACTCATAAATATATGAATGAATATAGAAATATACAGATTGATGAATAAAAACTTACATGAACGCTACGACTTGTTTGGATGAATTCATATACTGGACCTTCCTGTATTGTACTCTCTCGTACTGTATCGTATAGTATCGTATTGTAATGTATTGTATCGTAACGTATTGTATAACACTTTCAGTCACGCAGAGTTCTCTTGCGTGAAATTCGGGACGCCCTTCCTTGGGGAGAGGGTTGTCGCCACAAGAACCCCGCCACCCATTTGTTTTTTCATGTTCCTGTTCGCAAGTGTGTTGTTAACTTCTCACTGCTCCGATCTGTACACATAGAGAGAAGAAAGAGCAATCATTATCTGTACAGTCATGTTAATGCTGTTGTTATTATTCTGCTCGGTCATTTTTCTCGTTTTCTTCTTTTGGTCAGTGTATGGATCACCAGCCGCCATAAGAATGTTGATGTTGTACTTGAGGGCAAACTTCTGCTACTTGCTTGTTGCCGCTATGCTAATTACGTTCATTATACTATGCTTGTTCCGGGCTTATTAATGAATAAACATTATCTAAACCAGATGAGCAATGCTGGCAACTTCCACTTCCATGATTCATAATTACTGGAGCCAGTGAACAACTCAGCATCTCACTTGTAAGTAACACACACTGTCACAGAACTTGGCCTGGAAGTCCAGTTCGGCATACTTACTGCCAACGACTGTGGCACTCACTCTCAGACACAATGACATAGCGCAGATGTGAATTCCCTTTTAAAACACGAAAACACACACATACACTGTGCTGAATGGAAGGAAATCAGATCAAATCTGTTCAATCACACTCCACCCCCCCCCCCCCTCCCACACACACACACACTCGCGCGCGCGCACCCGCACACACACACGCTCGCACGCACCCACACACCCGTTTGCCATTCAGGTGTGTAAGTAACCAGTGGTTACTGCATAGAATAAAGTATGTTCTTTCGAGCCAGAAGGCCCATAGAGCCGGAGCTTATCCCGGTTTCTGTAGCGTTAAGCGAACTGATGGTTTTTCACCACCCCTGTGACAGGACGCTAGTCTGTCGCCAGATACTTCCCCAGCAGAGCTGGTACCCACTTGTACACCTGGGTGGAGTGAGGAAAATAGGAGTAAAGTGTCTTTCCCAAGGACACAACACCGAGCCGAGCGGGGATCGAACCCGCGACCTCTGGATCACGAGTTGACCGCCTAAACCACTCGACCACGGTGCCTCCCACTGCATAGAATGGAGCACAACAAACAATTCCTACAACTGATCCTGTCAGATTCATTACAACACTGTGCCTCTCCGGCATAATTCTGTTGATTCCTTAGAAATGACAGAAAACATCTACTTTTTTTGTTGTTTCCTTTTTTTTAATGACACCAAACAGAAACAGGTTGGGGGGTTTTTAATGCGCACGCACACATAAAACACAAGCCGGTAATTGTGTGTGTGTGTGTGTGTGTGGTGGGTGTTGTGGGGGTGTGTGTGTGTTTTGGGGGTGTGTGGTGTGTGTGTGTGTGGGTGGTGTAGACAAACAGTTTTGGACTTTTTATTCTCTGAATCTTCTCGTGCAGCAAAAGGGGAATTTGCGGCTTTAAACGGGTGGACCAAAAACCACAAAAAATCCAGACAAAAAAAACCCCAAACAAACAAAAAAACCAAAAAAAAACCCAAACGGTGCAGACGAAAAGAAAAAATCTCCCCATTGGTGCAGAACCTCAAGAGCTCTCTACAACACAACAAAAAAAATGTACAGGATAATACTTCTCCTTTCCGCCCGCCTTCCTCTCACCGATTCCTTCAACAGCTTTCTGTCCTTTTCTCACGGTATGGACTTTACGCTCAGAAACAAAATGAGCCTTTTTTTCCTCGAATCCAAAATATAAGAACTTTATATACCTTTTAAGACGTGTTGTATGCGCGCAAAAACAACAACAACACACACACACACACCACAACACAACACAACAACAAAAGGGGCTACATATGAGCACATGATGCAGGGCATAAAAAGATACTGTTGCCCATTCAGTCAGGGTGGCTGGAGCTCACTGGAATAAATATTACGCCCTAAATCAGATCATGTGTCCCGGTTTAATGCCTGCAACGTGTTACATACAAGCACCACGCACTTGTGTCTGTGCTTAAGCCTCAATATTATTAGTTCTGTTGCCTTTATCGTTCTAATTTTTCTTCTTTCTATTGTGAGTCAGGCTTTTTACGTGTGTGTGTGTGTTTATTTTGTTTTTTATTTCTTATTTTTTTCTTTCTATCGAGGGTATGGGAAAAAGCCCTTATTGCTTTTTTTACAGTCCCGTGTATATGCGATTTTGTAAATTCTGTCATTGTCCCCACCGGCAAAAATGGCCTAAACCCTTACGAAAAGCGGGCAGGATTTTAAAGTGTGCGCAAGATGTTTCTGGCGGCGTTCGCACACGGGCCTCGGTTTTAGTCTCATCCCGAGACTTTGGGAGAGGGAGTCTGAAAATGATGTTAACTCCAGGGAAAAATATCCCCCCCGAAAGGGAATCGAACCCGGGTTGTCAGATTGCGAGCGCAATGTTCTAACCACTGGGTATCCCGTCACTGATTTATTGTGGTGTGTGTGTTTTGTGTGTGTGTTTTTGTGTGTGTGGTGTGTTTTGTGGTGTGTGGGGTTGTTGGGGTGTGTGTGTGTGTTGTGTGTGTGTGTGTGTGTGTGTTAAGTGCGTTTTTAATGACATGATGAAAATTAAACCAAACACTTCAGGGACCATTTATGTCACCGAGCTGCCGTTTTCCTATTATCACAAACGTGTGTGAGAGGCAAAGAGTCAGGGGGTGTGATGATGTCTAAAAATTAAAGTATCTACAGCGAAATGAACGAACCTGGTGTGCGTGTAGGTGGTGGCATGTGGTGTTGTGTTGTGTTGTGTTGGTGGGGTTTTGTTGTGTTGTGTTTTTGTTTTGTTGTGTTTGTGTTGTGTTGTGTTGAGTGTTGTGTTGTGTGTGTTTGTGGTGTTGTGTGTGTTGGTTGTGTTTTGTGTGGGGTGTGGTGTGTGTGTGTGTGTGTGTGTGGTGTGAATGAGTGCATGTTTTGTGTGGTTGTGTGTGTGTGAGTGAGTGTGCGTAAGTGTGGTAAATGTGAGGGGAAGTGTGTGGTGTGTGTGTGTTTTGTGTGTTTGAGTGTTGTTGGGTGAGTGTGGGGAGTGGGTAAGTGTGGGGAAGTGTGTGTGTAAGTGTGGTAAATGTGTAAAGTTGTGTGGGGTGTGTAAGTTGTGTGAGTGAGTAAGTATGTGGGTAAGTGTGTGTCCCGAGGTAGAGTCTGTTTTGCCCATCTCAGAAACACAGCGACAGAGACAATAAATCACACAGAGAGAGGGGGGGGGGGGGGGGGGGAGGAGGAGAGAGAGAGAGAGAGAGAGAGGGGAGAGGGGAAAAGAGAGGGGGAGAGACGAAGGAGAGAGAGAGAGAGAGAGAGAGAGGACGAAGGGAAAGAAGGAAGGGAAAAGAAGAGAAGAGGAATCCGGAGAGAGAGAGAAAAAAAAAAAAAAAGGGGGGGGGGGGGGGGAGAGAGAGAGAGAGAGAAAAAGAGGGGAAAAGGACATAGTTCCTTGACAAGACAAATCAAGACAACACACAGTCTCTCTGTCTCTGACTGTCCCTGTCCTGTCTCTCTCCCCCTTCCTTTCCCTCCCCCAAACACACACACACACATCACACACACACACACCCCACAGCATACCACCCCAAAACACAGCCCCAACACGCGAGGCAGGCCGGCCACAACAACACAACCAACAACAACAGGCAGGCCCGGCAGTCAAGCAGGGCGGGGGGGTTTTACAGGCCGAAGAGGACCACCCTACCTTTACCGGGGCCCTCCCTTCCCGTTTTTCCCTGACGGGGCCCGTCGGACGGTCCGATTTCCCCCCAAGACTTCCAGAATGCCTATCAAAGAACCCCCTCCTACTTTTAATTAAACTACGGGCGAACAGAAGAGGAGTGTGCACGAGAGAAAAGGGGGGGGGGGGGGGGGTGAAAAAAGGGGGGGTGGGTGGGGGTTTGGGGGTGGGGGGTTTGGGGGGGCTTGTTAATCTCAGTTACTGTTCTTATTTTGTTTCTCTGTCCGGCTGTCGTTTCTCTTTTATTCATCACTCACTCAATCAATTGGTTGGTTGTTTTGCCGGTTTAGTGTGTAGGTGTGATTTGGTTTTTGTGTGTATTGTGTGGTGGTGTGTGTGTGTGTGTGTGTGGTTGTGTGTGGTAGGGAGGAAGTGGGGGGTGTGTGTGTGTGGTGTGTGTGGTGGTGGGGTGTGGTGTGTGTAGGGTGTGAGTGTGGCGTGTGATGAGTGGTGGTGTGGTGGTTGGTTTGTGTGGTGTGTGGTTGGGGGGTGTTGGTTTAATAAATGTTTTTCTGGGGGGATGGGGTGGGGGGGTTTTCGTTAGTGTGGGAGAGGGGGAGGGAGGAGAGAGAAGAAGAAGAGACCCACCCAACAGAAACAGGACGAACAAAAGGGAGGGAGGGGGAGGGGGGGGGTAAAGGGGAGAGGGAGAAAAGAGGGGGGGAGTGAAGGGGAAGGTGGAGGAGGGTTAAGAGGGGTGAGGGGGGAGAGGAGAGGGGGGAGAGGGAGAAGAGACAGAGAAGAGGCGCGGGCGCAATGTTTTCAATTTCCTCACCCCTTTTAAGGGTTTTGTTTTCTCTAAAAAAAGGAAAAAATGGGTTTTTTTTTTACGGGTTTGGTTTTGGTGGTTTTTTTTTGGTTGTTTTTAAAAAAAGGGGGGGGTAAAAAAAAGGGTTTGGGAAAAGGCTTAAAATTTTTCAAGGATTTGGTTTTTTTTTTGTTGAAAAAACAAAAAGCATGCAAGGGGGGGAAAGACAAAGGGACTACCGGGGGGGGGTGGTTTTTTTTTTGGGGGGGGGGGGAAAGAGCAAGACAATTTCCATTTAAAGCTGGAATGTTTAAAAGGGGTTTGGGAAGGAAAAGGGGGGAAAAAAATGAAAGGGGGGGAAAACCAAACCTTTGGGGGAGGACCCAAGGAGGGGGCCACCGGGGCAA
>CM054140.1:15671177-15692711 GCA_028751875.1 Rapana venosa | reverse complement strand
CGAACCCGCGACCTCTGGATCACGAGTTGACCGCCAAAACCAACCGACCACTGCCCCCATGCATAGAATGGACACAACAAACAATTCCTACAACTGATCCGTCAGATTCATTACAACACTGTGCCTCCCCGGGCAAAATTTCTGTTGATTCCTTAAAATACAGAAAACATCTATTTTTTTTTGTGTTGTTTCCTTTTTTTAATGACACCAAACAGAAACATTGGGGTTTTTAATGCGCACGCACACATACACACAACCCGTACATGTGTGGGGTGTGTGGTGTGTTGTTGTGGTGTGTGGGTGTTTGTGGTGTGTGGTGTGTGTGGTGTGTGGGTGTTTTGGGGTGTGTGTAACAAACATTTTGGACTTTTTATTTCTGAATCTTCTCGTGCAGCAAAATGGAATGCGGCTATATAACGGGTGGACCAAAACAAACCACACAAAAATCCAGGACCAAAAAAACCCCAAACAAACCAAAAACAAACCAAAAAACCCCAAACGGTCGCAGACGAAAAGAAAAAATCTCCCCATTGGTGCAGAACCTCAAGAGCTCTCTACAACCAAGGAACACACAACAACAAAAATGTACAGGATAATACTTCTCCTTTCCGCCCGCCTTCCTCTCACCGATTCCTTCAACAGCTTTCTGTCCTTTTCTCACGGTATGGACTTTACGCTCAGAAACAAAATGAGCCTTATGTTTCCTCTGAATCCAAAATTAAGAACATATATACCTTTTATGACGTGTTGTATGCGCGCAAAAACAAACACACACACACACACACACACACACACACACACACAAGGCTACATATGAGCACATGATGCAGGGCATAAAAAGATACTGTTGCCCATTCAGTCAGGGTGGCTGGAGCTCACTGGAATAAATATTACGCCCTAAATCAGATCATGTGTCCCGGTTTAATGCCTGCAACGTGTTACATACAAGCACCACGCACTTGTGTCTGTGCCTAAGCCTCAATATTATTAGTTCTGTTGCCTTTATCCCTCTAATTTTTCACCTTTCTATTGTGAGTCAGGCTTTTTACGTGTGTGTGTGTGTGTTTATTTTGTTCTTTTATTTCATTATTTTTTTCTTTCGTATCGAGGATAATGGAATAAGCACTTATGTGCTTTTTTTACCAGTCACCGTGTATATGCGATTTTGTAAATTCTGTCATCTGTTCCCACCGGCACACAATGGCCTACCCTTACGAAATGCGGGACAGGATTTAACGTGTGCGCAAGATGTTCTGCGTGCGTTCGCACACAAGGCCTCGGTTTGTAGTCTCATCTGAAGGACTTTTGGGGAGAGCGGAGTCTGAACTGATGTTAACTCCAGGGGAAAATATCCCATTGAACGGGAATCGAACCCGGGTCGTCAGATTGCGAGCGCAATGTTCTTAAACCCCTAGGTATCCCGTCACTGGGTGTGTGTGTGTGTGTGTGTGTGTGTGTGTGTGTGTGTGGTTTTGTGTGTTGTGTGTGGGGTGTGTTTTGTGTGTGTGTGGTGTGGGGTGTGTGTGTGTTTAAGTGCGTTTTAATGACATGATTGAAAATTAATCCAAACACTTCAGGTACCATTTTAAAGTCACCGAGCTGCCGTATTTCCTATTATCACAACGTTGTGAGAGGCAAAGAGTCAGGGTGGTGATGATGTCTAATAATTAAAGTATCTACAGCGAAATGAACGAACCTGTGTGGCGTGTCAGCGGTGTGCATGTGTGTGTGTGTGTGTGTTTGTTTGTGTTGTGTTTTGTTTTGTGTTGTGTTGTTTTTGTTTGTTGTTTGTGTTTTGTTTGTGTTTGTGGGGTGGGTGGTGTTGGTTGTGTGTGTGTGTGTGTGTGTGTGTGGGGTTGAATGAGTGCATGTGTGTGTTGTTGGTGTTTTGTGTGAGTGAGTGTGCGTAAGTGTGAGTAAGTGTTGGGTAAGGGGTGTGTGTGTGTGTGTGTTGAGTGTTGTATTGTGTGTGAGTGCGTGAGTGTGAGTGGGGAAGTGTGTGGGGAAGTGTGGTGTAAGTGTGAGTAAGTGTGTAAAAGTGTGTGTGTGTAATGTGTGGGGAGTGAGTAAATTGGGGGGTAAGTGTGTGTCCCGAGGTAGAGTCGTTCTGCCCATCTCAAAACACAGCGACAGAGACAATAAATCACAGAGAGAGAGGGGGGGGGGGGGGGGGGGGGGGGGGGGGGAGAGGGAGAGAGAGAGAGAGAAGAGAGAGGAGAGGGAGGAGAGCGAGAGAGGAGAGAGAGAGGAGAGGAGAGGGGAGAGAGGAGGGGAGGGGAGGAGAGAGAGAGAGAGAGAGAGAAGAGAGAGAGGACATAGTCCTGACAGACAGTCAAGGGCAACACACAGTCTCTCTGTCTCGACTGTCCTGTCTGTCTCTCTCCCCTTCCTTCCCCCCAACACACACACACCACACACACAGACACACACACACAACCACACACGCACCACACACCACACACACACAGGCAGACACACAACACACACAGGAAACACACAGACACCACACACACCACCACACACACCAAAACAACAGCCAGTAGTCAAAACAAGCAAAAGCGGAGGGCGGGGGGCTGGTCATCATTACGGGCCAAGGGAAGACAGAGGGGCACAAAGGGCACCCGGGCGGGCAGCAGCAGGTAGGAGGGCGGGGGGGGTAAGGGCCGAAGGGGTACCATACCCTTCCTTCCTTTCCCCCTCCTCCTGACACCCTCGGCAGGGCCCTTCCATTCCCCCCAAAGACTTCCAAAATCCTAAAAAGGAAACCCCCCTCCTACTTTTAATTAAACTAAAACGAACAGAAGGGGGATGTGCACAGAGGAAAAGGGGGGGGTAAAAAAGGGGGGGTGGGGGGGGGTTTTGGGGGGGGGGGGTTTTGACTTTTAATCTCATTATGTTCCTATTTTTTTCTCTGTCGCTGGCTGCGTTTGCTCTTTCATTCATTCACTCACTCAATCAATTGGGTTGGTTTTTTGCTCTTTTTTAGTGTGTGGTGTGTTTTGTGTGTGTGTGTGTGTTTTGGGGTTTTGGTGTGTGTTGTGTTGGTTGTGTTGTGTTGTGGAGAAGAGAGAAAAGGGGGGGTTTGTGTGGTGTTTGTTGTGTGTGTGTTGTGTTTGGTGTGTGTTGTGTGGGGTGAGGTTTGGTGTTGTGGGGGTGTGTGTGTGTTGTGTGTGGTGTGTTGTGTGTGGTGTGTTGTGTTGGTTTTGGTTTTGGCGTTGGTGTTTTGGGATGTGTTTTGCGTCTACGGGAAAGAAAAGAAAGAAAAAGAAGAGAGAGAAGAAAGACAAAAACACACAACACACAACAGACAGACAACAGACAGAAAAAAACTGGGGGGGGGGGGGGGGGGGGGGGGGGGGGGGGGTAGAAAAGGAAGGGGGCAAAAGAAGCAAGTACAAAGTGGGGAAGGGACAGAATTGTAAAGGAGGGGGTTAAGAGGGAGGGGGAGAAGAGGAGAGGGGGGGGGGGGAAAGAACAAAAAGAGACCAAACCAGATGATTTTTTTTCAAATAGGCCCACCCCTTTTAAGGGGGAATGTGAACAATATTTACATAACATAAATAGGAAAAAAGTCTTTTTTTTGCACAATTGTACTTACTTCACAAAAGTATATTTCTCAACTTAAAAACCCTTGTAAAAAATATAAAGAAAAGTTCTTATAACTAAGATTTGTAAAGGCACATAAATTAAATTTTAAAACAAGCAGGGTTTTTCCCATAATATTTTGTTGAAAAAATTTTCAATTAAGGGTCATGCAATTGTTGCAGATAAAACAAAGTGTACTTATCTTTTTGTGAACATTGCATAAAGGACAAACAAATCATGATATTTTTATTTTCTGATCTTAAACGATTACATTCAATCGATATCCCGACCCAAAAATTTTCTGTATATGTTTCATTTTCGATTTTAATTGAAAATTTTTTAAGTCATGACCTTAAAAATTTTTTATAAAACTAAAACCTTTTGCAGTACAATGTATGGTTCCGTTTTGCCCCCGGCATCAATTAATCGTTGAGAAAAACTTAAGAACACACAAGCTCACCCACACCTTGATTAAACCCACACATTTCCAAAAACCATTTTCATTTAAACAGAACGCACCCTTTGTCCCCAAATTTTTGTCTTTCCTCTGCATCTAATTATACAACATTTTTAACCTTATTGGTAGTCCAGATCTTCCTTTGTAGCAACTTAATCCAATAAAAAACATTTAACTGCAGAATTTTTGTACAAAGGATATCTTTTTGTTTCACCATAGATGTTTTCTTTGGGGTTTCGCTATAAACCCAAATACTTCTTTGCAAACAATGAACGGATTCACAGGAAATCGCTTTTCCCAACCCCCATAATTTTGACCCATTGAAAACTGGGTTAACGTGGTCAAATAGCTTCATTAACACCCAAAAAATTGTTGTTAGTTATACAACCTTTGCAAATTTTAAAAACCCCCTTTCCCTTTTCTAAAAGGGCCTTACAACGGAGGAAAAACCCGATTTAAAACAATACCCAAGTATTTTTAAAACTTTAAAAGGGAAATTTTTTTATATTCCCCTCTTTCCTCGAAAACCCAAATGTCCCCCAAAAACCCAAGAGGACCCTTATATTTTTTAAATGAATAAAAAAAGGGAAAAAGGGTTTTTTAAATGATTTTTTTTTGCCCCAAAAATTTTAAAAACCACCCTCATAAACCCCGGGAAAACCCCTCCAAATTGTACGAAGCAATTTTTAATTTATTTTTTTCTAATTTTTTAAAGTTTAAAAAAAAATGGGGAATCCCCCTTTTTAACCCCCAAAAATTTTAAAATTTTAAAAAAAAACCCCTTTTTTACATTTTTAAAATTTCATACTTTTTTAAAAATTTGGGAAATTTCCCCCTTTAAAACCCTTTTTTTAAAATCCCAAAAAATAATTTTTTAAGGTCGAAAAAATTTTTTAAAATCTAAAAAGTAAAATTAACTAGGTCAAAAAACTTTTTCTGTTAAATCAAAAAGTGAAAGGACAAAGGGGAAAACCCCCCAAAGGGGCAAGAAAAGAAGAAACAGAGAAAAACAGAAAAAACAAAAAAACAGAGAGAAGAAAACAGAGAAAAAAAAACGAGAAAAACAGGGAAGCACCAAGGGGGGGTAAAAATTTTAAAAAAGTTTTGGGATTTTTTTTTTTAACAGGGGGGGGTTTTAAAAAACAGGGTTCTTTTGACTTTAAATTTTCCTTTTCCCTCAAAACTTTGGGGGTGTTTTTTTTTTTGCGGGGGGCTTACCTAACCAGCGGCGAAAAAAAGCCCAAAAAACGCCCCGGGGAGCTAAAAAGTTAATTGTTCATTTTCTTTTTTCTTTTTTTTTTCCTTTGGGCTTCCCCGGAAAAAAGCCAAAGGGGAAAAACCAAATTTGGGGTTTTGTTTTTTCTTTTTTTTTTTTTCCATGTAAAGCGGGGCACTAAAAAACCACTAACACAAAAAAAGGGAAAAAAAAAAAAAAATTTTGCAAAAAAACGCCAAGAAAAAAAGAAAAAAGAGAAGAAGGAAAAAAAAAAAAAGAGGAAAGAGAGAGAGAGAGAGAGGGAAAAAGGAGGGAAAAAATAAAGAGGGGGAAAGAAAAATAAAGAAAAGGGGAAAAGAGAGAGGAGGGTGGGGGGGGGGGGGGGGGGGGTTTAAAAAAGGGTTTTTTAAACCAAGAAAAAAAAAAAAGACCGAAAAAGGGAAGAGGGGGTGGGGGTTTTGGGAAAAGGGAATGAGTTTTTACCACCCCGGGAAACCGGCTTTCGCCAAAAATTCCCCAGCAAAAGGGCCCACTTTACAAAATGGGGGGTTTTTAAAATGGGAAAATTCTTCCCAAGGAACCCCAGGGGCGGGGGGGAAAAAACCTGGTAGAAAAGTAAAACCCCCCCAGGGCCAAACAGAAAAAGGGGGAATAAAGGTCGATGAACCCTAAAAAACCCGGGGCAGTTCATAAAAAAAAAGGGGGAATTTTGACAGGAAAAACCGTGGGTCAAAGGCCCCTTTGCAAAAACGCTGGGGACCCGAAAAAACCCCGCTGGCCTTCCCCAATTTGGTTTTTTCCCCACCCTCCCTTTTGGGGGGTTTTTCTCATTTTCCATAAAAGTTTTTTGTTTGGTGTTTTTTTTTTTGTTGGGTTGGGGTGGTGGTTTTGTGTGGGGGGGTGTTGTTGTGGGGTTGGTTGGGCTGTGTTGGTGGTGGGGGGGTGTTTTGTCTTACACGGGATTTTTCTTTCCCCCGCTTTTCTCCCGTTGTTTTCCCCCTTTTTTTTTTTTTTTCCTTTTTTTTTTTTTTCTTTTTTTTTTTTTTTTTTGGGGGGGGGGGGGGGTTCGGTTCTTTATTTGTTTTGAAAAAGTATCCCTTTCATTTCTTTCCAGCTCGTTATGGAATTTCTTTCTTATTCCTGCAGATTTATGTAAATAAATAAATTAAGAAAAGAACAGAGACACTCGGGGATACAGAGAAAGTGACGGGTTAACAGGTGCTTGCGCAAAGCAACAACTGTGCATGGAGAGACAGACGTGCATTACTCTACCCATGCATGCATCTGTGTACTTACTTGCCTCACACAAAATGATATAGATACGTGCACAGGGATAATCATACACACCTCAGCAGCCTTAACCACATACACAATGCATATATATGCATGTATACACCCCCAACATGCACGCACACAATACACAAAATACACACATACATAGACTTGTATCACATGCACACACACACACACACACACACACACACACACACACACACACACACACACACGCACAGAGTCCTTCGGATGAGACTATAAACCGAGGCCCCGTGTGCGAACGCACGCAGAACATCTTGCGCACACGTTAAATCCTGTTCCGCTTTTCGTAAGAGTAGGCCTTTGTGTGCCGGTGGGAACGGAAGACAAAATTCACAAAACTGCATGCACACGGGGACTGGGTGAAAAAAGCACATGAGTGCTTATTCCATTGTCCTTGAAATAAAAGAATGAATAAAATAAAATAAACACACACACACACACTAAATGCTCGCAAATACATCGACACACCACACAAACACCACACACAACACACCATCTATCTCTCCTCTCTCTCTCTCTCTCTCTCTCTCTCTCTCTCTCCTCTCTCTCTTCATCTCTCTCTTCTCTCTCTCCTCTCTGGTGGGAAAAGGTCTGGCAAACTGATGAGAGTGAAAAAAAAAGCTTACTGGGGGTAGTCAGAGAGAGGGAAGGGCCAGGGGGGGAAAAAGGGGGGAATAAAGTGGTGACAAATCACACACTCAAAGTGCCCAACAAACGTCAATATAAACAATCATTACTCCGGTTACTTTATGACACGAAAATGGCCCTGCTAGTCCCAAAAGGCCATGTGACCAAACAGTGTGTGCAGCTGAGAGGCCTTACCACCACGCTCTGGATGAAGTTCACATTCCTTCCCTCCCCACACAAATCGTGTCCACCTCACCTCGGTCTACTATCCTACCACTTTCGTGCCTCGCCTGCAACTACATATCACTTTTCTATGTCTTTGCTGAATGCGTGAAAGACAATGTACAAACTATTACAACATATTATGCTTTTCGATGTACTGCTGAATCCGTGAAACACTATTTTAGAGTATTATGTACACACTATTTTAGAATATTAGTTAGTGGATGAGTATATATATATTAATATATATATATATATATATATATATATATATATTATATATATATATATATATATATTGTCTGTGTGTTGTGTGTGTGTGAGAGAGAGAGAGAGAGAGAGAGAGAGAGAGAGAGAGAGAGAGAGAGAGAGAGAGAGAGAGAGAGAGAGAGAGAGAGAGAGAGAGAGAGAGAGAATGTGTGTTTATTTGTATCTCTACATGTACACACAAATCACAAAAGCAGCCATAACAATTACGTGCATGAATGCAAACATAAACTCGCCTGTGTTCTCTTTCCCAGTCTCTGCAAACATCTGCCTTCCTTCCTTCCTAATCAGCTTGAAATGGATTTTTCCCCCTGCATATATCTTTCTCACACTTTTTTTGACAAACGTACACGCACATTCACACTGCCTGAAGTTGACTGTCAACAAACACTTTCCTTGTGTATTATCGAGGATCTGATGATGAAGTTGACGTTGATGACGATGATGATGATGGATGACAACGACGACGACGATGATGATGGATGACGACGATGATGATGGATGACGACGATGATGGATGATGACGACGACAACGACGACGATGATGATGATTAAAATAATGACACTGCTAGGAGACAGAAAAATACCAATCACACACACACACACACACAAGTGCTACAAGCGCTAATAAACAATCATTACATCACGGTCTTTTCATGACAGGAAAATAGGCCTGCTAGCCCCCAGAAAGGATGGATGTACGGCCAAAGAGCGTGCTGGGAGGCAGTTTTAATTCATGGACAACCAACTAACTACACGAGAGACAGGGCGATGCCATAAGCTGATTGATCTCCCAAAGTCTACTACATCATTTTTTCTCCCATTTACCACAACCACTTTATAATATCATACCACACAACTCTTTTTGTAAATTTTTGTTTGTTGCTGTTGTTATGGTGTTTTTTTAACAGTTTGTGGTTTTGATAATGAGGCTGGTGGCATGCAGTCTTTCTTGTCTGTGGTGTTATGTGCATGGGGAAAAATGTGAACGAGAGAGTGAGTGAGTCAGCATAATAAATGAGTGTAGGATTGTGTGAAAAGAAACACTGAGTGAGAAAGATGAGAGATGAATGAGAATGCAGGATACATGCTCAAGCATGCACGCAGGCATGCACACACACACACACACACACACTCACACAGAGAGAAAGAGATAGAGAAAGAGAGAGATAGACAGACAGAGAGACAGAGGCAGACAGACACAGACAGATATAGAGACAGAGAATGGGTGTGTGTATGAGCGTGTGTGGGTGTGTAGTATGTGTGAGTGTGTGTGTATGTGTGTGTGCGTGCATGAAAGTGTGTGTGTGTGTGCGCATGGTAGCCTACGTGTGTGCATAAAATGCATTGATGAAGGATCAGCGATTAAAGGACAATGTAGTGATGAAGGATCAGCAATTAAAGGACAACGTAGTGATGAAGGATCAGCAATTAAAGGACAACGTAGTGATGAAGGATCAGCAATTTAAGGACAACGTAGTGATGAAGGATCAGCAATTAAAGGACAATGTAGTGATGAAGGATCAGCAATTAAAGGACAATGTAGTGATGAAGGATCAGCAATTAAAAGACAAGGTAGAGAAAAAGTCTGAGCGCATACAAAAAAAAGACAACATACTAACTAACAGCTGACAAGCACAAATCAACAATCATGACATCAGGGGTTTTCATGACACGAAACTAGCCCTGCTGTATAACAGAGCCCCAAAGGCCACATGGCCAAACTGCGTATGGTGTCGGGAGGCAGTGCAGTAGTCTATCCATCTTCATCCAGTCCTCACCATTGTCCTCCCGTTAACCACGGCCACTTTCTAATACTGTACAACTCTTTTTCTTTATAGTCTGTGGTTTTCACAGCTGGCCCTGTCACATACAGTGGGGGTTTTTTGTTTGGTTTTGTTGTTGTTGTTTCTTTTTTATCTTGTTATTGTTAAGATGCCTGTGAAAATGTGAAAGAGTATTTTTTTAAAAAGGCAGCAAAGAAACCAGTGTATGTGAGAAGGGGGAGAGAGGGGGGAGAGGGGGGTAGGGGAGGGGGAGAGAGGAGGAGGAGAGAAAGGGGGGGGGGGAGGAGAGGGGAGGAGGGGGTGGGGGGTGGGGGGGGTGGTGGGGGGGGGAGAAGACCAAGAATAGAGACAGAAGGTAGAGGAAACGATGATGATTACTTTGGGAGAGGAACGACCACAAACTAACAGCCAGAAGCCTTGCTGATAAACAATCATTACATCAGGCCTTCTCCTGACACCAAAATAGCCCTGCTAGCCAGAAAGGCCATTTTGGCAAAACTGCCTCCCTGTGTGTGGAGGCTGTGACAATCTTTCACCGCTCTCTCCACACCCCTTTCCGCCAATTTGCCTTTACTGCTTTTTCATCCCAGACAACGTTTTTGTGGTTTTGGTACTTATTTGCTGGTAATACCCCCCCCCCCCCCCCCCCCCCCCCCCCCCCCCCACCCCCCCCCCCCCTCCCCCCCCACACCCCCCCCCCCCCCCCCCCCCCCCCCCCTCCCTCTAGGTTACTAAAACAAAACAAAAAATTTTAAAGGAGAAAGAAAAAAAAAAAAAAGTCTTTGAAATGCTATGTGTGCATGTGTGAAATGTGTGTGTGTATGCATGCTTGACATGTGTGTGTGTGTGGGGGGGGGGGGGGGGGGGGGGGGGGAACTGCAAAAGACCAGAATACAGGACAGAAGGTAGAGGAAACGATGATGATACTTTGGGAGAGGAACGACCACAAACTAAACAGCCAGAAGCCTTGCTGATAAACAATCATTACATCAGGCCTTCTCCTGACACCAAATAGCCCTGCTAGCCAGAAAGGCCATTTTGCAAAACTGCCTGTGTGTGGTGTGGAGGCTGTGACATCTTTCTCTCTCTTCTCTTCTCTCTCTCTCTCTCTCTCTCTCTCTCTCTCTCTCTTCTCTCTCTCTCTCTCTCTCCCCACAACCCCTTTCCGCCAATTTGCCTTTACTGCTTTCTCATTCCACACAAATCTTTTTTGTGAGCTGTGGTTTTGGTGCTGAGCTACAAACAGTTCTTTCTACATCTTCTCTCTCTCTCTCTCTCTCTCTCTCTCTCTCTCTCTCTCTCTCTCTCTCTCTCTCTCTCTCTCTCTCTCTCTCTCTTAAGATGACCTAAAGAAAAAAATGTGGAAATAAAAAAAGTATGTTTTATCTATCTAAAAAGTATGTTTTATCTATCTATTTATTTATTTATTTGTTCTTTTATATCGAGAATAATGGAATAACAACTCCTGTGCTTTTATACATCCAGTGCCCGTGTGTATGCAGTTTTGACAATTTTCTCATCTGTTCCCACTGGCACACAATGGCCTACTCTTTCAAAAAACGGAACAGGATTTAATGTGCGTGCAAGATGTTCTGCATGCGTTCGCTCACAGGGCCATGGTTTATAGTCTCACATGAAGGAGTTTTAGGGAGAGTGGAGTCTGCAGTGTGTGTGTGTGTGTGTGTGTGTGTGTGTGTGTGTGTTGTGTGTGTGTGTGTGTGTGTGTGTGTGTGTGTGTGTGTGCGCGCGTATGTGTGTAGTGTGAATGTATGTGTTGAGTGTGTGTGTCTGCAAGAGAGTGAGAGTAAGAGAGAGAGTAAGAGTGAAAGAGAGCGAGAAAGTGCCTCTGTGTGTGTGTGTGTGTGTGTGTGTGTGTGTGTGTGTGTGTGTGTGTGTGTGTGTGTGTGTGTGTGTGTGTGAGTGTGTGTGTGTGCGTGTGTGCGTGCAAACGCAAGAATGTCACTATGCATATAATGTCTGTCACTATAAGTATGAGAGATGAGACAGAAACAGAGACTGAGAGAGAGACTTACACCCTAAGAGAGAGACAACGAGGGAGAGAAGCACAGTGAAAAGAGAGAGAGAGGGAGACAGAGAGACACAGGGAGACAGACAGGCAGCAAGAGAGACACAGAGAGAAACATACACACAGAGACAAAGACAGGGAGAAAGAGAGACATAGGGAAAAAGAGACAGAGGGAGAAACAGACAGACAGAGCAAGGGCTGAGAGTGAGAGTACCTTTAAATAGGCTGCAGGGTCATATGGACAAGTGCTAATAAACAATCATTACATCAGGACTGTTCATGACACGAAAATAGCCCTGCTAGCCTCAAAGGCCATTTTGGCAAAACTGCGTGTGAGTGTGGAGGCTCTATCACTCTTCCCTCTCCCTCCACAGCGTTTTCCTCCTAGTTACTATAACCCCTTCCTAGCCTACATGAATTATAAAAAAAATTTTAAAAAAGACTTTCGTGGTTTGCCTTTTTTTCTTTTTGGCTTGCTTGTTTGTTTTTGGTTTGTTTGGTTTCTGGAATGCTGACTGCATCAAAAATGTAGAAAATGGAATTACGTGTGGTGTGTGTGTGTGTGTGTGTGTGTGTGTGTGTGTGTGTGTGGTGCGTGTGCGTGCGTGCGTGCGTGCGTGCGTGCGTGCGTGCGTGCGTGTGTGTGTGTGTGTGTGTGTCTGTGTGTGTGACTGTGTGTGCACACACAACTTTACCTGCCTGTGTGCTTGTTTGTGCTTGCATTTCTGTACATATGAGAGCGCACACACGCGGGTATGTATGTATGTATGTATGTATGTATGTATGTATGTATGTATGTATGTATGTATGTATGTATGTATGTATATGTATGTATATGTATAATATGTATGTATGTATGTATGTATGTATGTATGTATGTATGTGTATAATATGTATGTATGTATGTATGTATGTATGTATGTATGTATGTATGCATGCATATATGTATGTATGTATGCATGCATATATGTATGTTTGCATATATGTATGTATATTTGTATGTATGTATATATGTGTGTATATGTATGTATGTATGCATATGTATGTATGTATATATGTGTGTGCATATTATGTATGTATGTATGTATGTATGTATGTATGCATGCATGCATGCATGTATGCATGTATGTAAGTGTGAGTACGCATGCAGGTGGTGGTGAGAGACCTGACACCTAATCTGCTAATTGTCCAGCTGGTTTTCCCTGCCTCTTCCCTCAGCTAGCCTGGGCCTATGACGTCACCCTCATTATCTTCCTCATCAGCCCCCTGCCCTCCCGGACCCTGAAACTGATCCGGCTTTCTCCAGAAACATCATCCCAGAAAAACAAAAACATAACAAAACTATGTTGGATTTATTTACTATACTCACAAAAGAAAAAAAAACCGCACGCACACACACATCTCTCTCTCCTCTCTCTCTCCTCTCTCTCTCTCTCTCTCTCTCTCTCTCTCTCTCTCTCTCTCTTGCTCTACCCTCATCCTTCCCTCCCTCCTCCTCTTTTCTCTCTCTCTCTTGCTCTACCCTTCATCCTTCCCTCCCTCCCCCTCTCTCTCTCTCTCTCTTGCTCTACCCTTCATCCTTCCCTCCCTCCTCCCTCTTTCTCTCTCTCTCTTGCTCTACCCTTCATCCTTCCCTCCCTCCTCCCTCTCTCTCTCTCTCTCTTGCTCTACCCTTCATCCTTCCCTCCCTCCTCCCTCTTTCTCTCTCTCTCTTGCTCTACCCTTCATCCTTCCCTCCCTCCTCCCTCTCTTCTCTCTCTCTCTTGCTCTACCCTTCATCCTTCCCTCCCTCCTCCCTCTTTCTCTCTCTCTCTTGCTCTACCCTTCATCTTCCCTCCCTCCCTCCCTCTCTCTCTCTCTCTCTTGCTCTACCCTTCATCCTTCCCTCCCTCCTCCCTCTTTCTCTCTCTCTCTTGCTCTAACCCTTCATCCTTCCCTCCCTCCTCCCTCTCTCTCTCTTGCTCTACCCTTCATCCTTCCCTCCCTCCTCCCTCTTTCTCTCTCTCTCTTGCTCTACCTTCTCCTTCCCTCCCTCTCTCTCTCTCTCTCTTGCTCTACCCTTCATCCTTCCCTCCCTCCTCCCCCTCTCTCTCTCTCTCTCTTGCTCTACCCTTCATCCTTCCCTCCCTCCTCCCCCCTCTCTCTCTCCACTCTCCTACATTCTGACCTTCCTTGTCTCCCCGCCCTCGCTCCCTCTCTCTACCCCTTCTTCCTCTCCTGCTTTCCATCCTCACCCACCCCTCTCTTTAAATATCCATCTGTCTGTCTGTCTGTCTGTCTGTCTCTCTCACCCACTATCTGATCTATCTACACATACACACACTCAATACACACAGACACACACACTACCACCACCCACCACCACACATACAGTGACACCACACAAACACACACCAACCAAAACCCAACCACCACCACCACCACGCACACACACCAAACCACACACCACCACCAACCACCACCACCACCACACGACCCCCCCGACCCGACCCCACCCCACCACACCACACCCACGCCACAACGACCCCACCCGACCCGACCCCCACACCACACCACACCACACGACACGACCCGACCCCACACGACATACGGCATACCACATGACACGATAATTATGTCACCTTCAAGCTGTCAGTCTCTTGCACTCATGTCATAGTTGACATTCTGGCTGACACACACACACACACACTGTTAGTGGTGGTGGCGGTGCTGGCGTTAGCTAGCCTTAGCGGTTGGTCCCCACCACCCTGCTGGATGTAGCAAGCAGCAGCAGCAGCAGCCACTGAGGGAGGAAGAGCAGCAGCACCCCACCCCACCCCCACCCCCCTACCCTACCTACTATATTAGGCCCCATACTCCCCAACAATATAACTACTGTGGCGCTGTCAGGCCATGCCTCCCTCTGCAAATGCCATGTAGGCAGCGAGGGGGGAGAGAGAGGTCAGGTTTCACAGAGAGAGAGAGGAGAGAGGAGAGAGAGAGGAGGGAGGAGGGAGGAGAGGGGGGAGATGAGGGAGAGAGGGGGAGGGGGGGGGGGGAGAGAGAGAGGGGGGTTGGGGGGGGAGGGGTGGTGGGGGGGGGGGGGAGGGAGGGGGGGGGGGGAGTGCTGGAATGTGGACAATTGCCATCCATTCTCTGTCTGTCTGTGTGTTGTGTCTGTCTATCTATCAAGGTCTCTCTTTCTGTTTTTGAGTGTGTGTGTTTTTTGTTGTTCTTGTGATATGCTTGAAAATGTGTGTGTGTGTGTGTGTGTGTGTGTGTGTGTGTGTGTTGGTGGTGGGGTGTGTGCGTAGGTGGGGTGCGTGGTTTTGTGGTGTGTTGTGATGTGTGTGAGTGTGTCTGTCTGTGCTGTCTGTCTGTCTGTCCCTCTCTCTTGTCTCTCTTCACTGTTTCTCTCTCTCTGATTCTGTCTCTCTCCCCCTCCCCCCCTCCCCTCTCTCTCTCTCCCCTCCCTCTCCTCTGTCTCTCCCTCCCTCCCTCACCTCCCCATCTCTCAGCACACAATCTACCATACCCACTGGAGCACAAGCAGATGGTCACAGCTTCAGAGGGTTTCGAGCTAGAATGGTACATCTGGAATCTTTCTTCAATTCTTTTATACTACTACATACAATTCCTGGCAATGTTGTAGTAGTCCATGAACACAGGGTTTGGTGGGGTTTTGTTGTTGTTTTTGTTGTTCTTTGTTTTTCATGAACACAGTTAATTACCAGTGTGTGACACTACTAAGATCTGTTCATAGCTTCTCTTCTTCTTCTTGATGATGATGCTGCTGTTTCTATTACTGGTATTCTTCGAATGATTAACAACTACTGCCAAAGAGAGAGAGAGGGGGGGGGGGGGTGTTAGAGGGAGGGAGAAAAGGGAGGGAGAGAGGGAGGGGAAAGAGAGGGGGCAGGGAGAGGGAGAGACAGAGAGGGAGACAGAGAGAGTAGAAGGAGGGGGGGCAAAAGAAAAAGAAGAAGAAGAAGAAAACAACAACAACAAGTAAGCAAAAACTATCGACATGGCCGTAGCACAAGTCTTTTTGATTAATCCAAATGCACTTAGCTTGCACCCATCCCACTCCACCCCACCCCACCCCACCTTATTACCCCGCCCCACCCTACTACACCCCAATCCGCCCCAAACCACTTTCATCCCAATCACTCATTTGGCCGGAAGAATCTCTCATGAAGTGAAAACCTACACCAGCGGTTGAGGAAAATGGACATGCCAAGCATGCATTCCGAATCCGCAAGCACCACCAAGCACATGTATATAAACGGCTGACAATTGCCACAATCAGTGTCAACACGTGCACCAAGGCAAAGGGGTGTGTGTGTGTGTGTGGTGTGTGTGTGTGTGTGTGTGTGTGTGTGTGTTGTGTGGTGTGTGTAAGAGTGGTGTGTAAGAGTGTGTGTGTTGTAGGGTGTGGTTGTTGTAGGTGTGTGTTGTGGGGAAGGGGTTGTAAGAGTGTGTGGTGTGTGTTTTTGTGGTGGGTGTGTGTGTGGGGTGTGTGTTTGTTTTGGTGGTGTTGGTGTGTGGTGTGTTGTGGTGTGGGTGTGTGTTGTGGGGGGGGTTGTTGTGAGTGTGGTTTTGGTGTGGTGGTGGTGTGTGTGTGTGTGTGTGTGTGTGTGTGTGTGTGTGTGTTTTGGTTTGTGTAAGAGTGTGTGTTTGTAGGTGTGTGTGTGTGTGTTTTGTGGGTTTTTTTGTTGTGGGGGAGGGGTTGTAAGAGTGTGTGTGGGTGTGTGTGTGTGTGTGTGTGTGTGTGTGTGTGTGTTGTGTGGTGTGTGTGTGTGGGGTGTGTGTGTGTGTGTGTGTTGTGTGTGTGTGTGTGTGTGTTTTGTGTGTGTGTGTGTGTGTGTGTGCGCGTGCCCCAAAATGGGCAGGTCACGGGGTATGTATAGAGATGATGGAGTAGGCAGACTACACGGGCTCCTTTGGTGCAAATTGCAAGTGTAGTGCAGAACATGTAAAAGAAGTGTGTGTATGTGAGAGGGAGAGAGAGAAGAGAGAGAGAGAGAGAGAGAGAGAGAGGGGAGAGAGAGAGAGAGAGAAGGGAGAGAGAGAGAGAGTTTGCCAGCGTTGATGTATAAAAGTTACTTGAACACATGTGAGAAAACTGTTTTTGGAAGTGTGTGTGTGTGTCTGTGTGTGCGCGCGCGCATACGAACAGTGGATGTGCCATTCAAATTTGGAGTGAGCCAGGAACATTAAGTAAAGAGATTTCGAACAAATAACACACATATATACATACATACACACAAACTTAATACGTGGGCATGCACCCACACAACTTGATAAACGATGCAACAGGGACCATACCAAACATCAACACATGTACATACAAATACACACATAACAACATCAACCCCCCCCCCCCCCCCCCCCCCCCCCCCCCCCCCCCCCCCCCCCCCCCCCCCCCCCGCCCCCCCCCGTCCTTCCCTCCACCTTCCATCTCCTTCTTGTCAGATCGGGGCGGAAATAAATTGGCTGGCTTGTTTGTTTGCAAAAGTCGCTGGCTGCAACGGCTTTAAGTTGAAGGAAGAAAAGAAAGCGGCAGCCTTGTGTAAGAGAACCATGTCTGCTGCAATGGCGCTCCGCTCCGACACGGGCCAAAAACGTCAGGTTCCCCCCCCCCCCCCCCCCCCCCCCCCCCCCTCCCGATATCAAGAACTATAAAAACGCCCCCTGATGACCACTCTCACGCCCACGGGAGGCCGCGGGGGGTGGGGGTGGGGGGAATGGGAGGTGGGAGTTATAGGGGGGTGATGGGTGGGGTGGGGGTGGAGGGGTAACACATGGAAATCACTCAGCGGGAAATTACTTTTGCCCAAGATAGAGATGGAGCAGCGTCGGCAGCAGCAGCAGCAGCAACAACACTCTCACACTCCCCCCATCCCCAGCCACCTGTGCTTTTAGATAAATCGTCCAAGGAGGAATTGGGGAGGGGGGGGACTCCTACCTATATATAAAAAAAAGGGTTGCTGTTACATCGAATTGCCTCCAGTTGCTGTAATCTTGTTGCTGCAATCCCCACTGCCAGACAACAACAACAGGAAAACAGTCCATCAACATCGTTATCATCAGCCAGTCAGCAATAATAATTCTGTCAACACTATTAGAAGAAAATGGGTCACCATGGCACATGACCACAATTTTTTTTACTGTTTTTTTCTTCTATTTTTCCTTATTACAACATAAAGGTTTGACTATAGAAGTTTGCCAGGGACACGGCTCTTGTTCCTCTTTAATTACAGATAAAAGGCCAAAGCTCTTCCTTCAAGGATTACTGAAGGTCACGTTGCAAATCTAGCCTGGTGATGTGATGGAATTTCATTTCAGAAAAAACAAAAAAGTAAGCCCTGGGGACCGACTGCAACCAGGAAGGAAGATAGCAGATTGCAAACCCTCCAGACCTAACTAAAGATATAAGCAGAGCAGCCATCCCATGCAATACAAAACAACAACAAAAGAAAGAAAAAAGAAAAAAAAAATATATGGAATTTATATAGAGCCCAAAGAAACAAAAAAACTGAAGGAAAAAAAATCAGATTTCCTAATATTACAGCAAGTATGATTGTGTCTGTTGCTGTCATCATGATGATCAAAAAAATTATACTTTCAACAAAGATCACACTTAAAACCAGTGAAGGGCATAATGTGCTGAATTTGTTGGGTTTTTGTTGTTTTTTAAATCTTTTATATCGAGGAAATGAATAACACCATGTGCTTTTTTTTTTACATCCATCTCCCGAGTTATCGGTTTTGTAATTCGTCATCTTTCCCATCGGCACACAATGGCCACTCTAAAGAAAAGCGACAAGATTTAACCTGCGCAAGATGTTCCGCGGCGTTCGCACAACGGACCCCCGCCCCCCCCCTTTATAGTCCCTCATCCGATAATTTACGGCTGTAAACTAACTCTCTGATGACATTAAAATTATTCATTCTTTTATCCTACACGTTTAATCCTTACACTCGTAAACCTAAAGGAATTTCTCTGCAAAATACAAACTACCGAATCTTTAATTTTGACTTCTGAAGACCACAGAAAACACTAAATACAAACGGATACTCGGACGAGTGCGACGTCACATGAAAAAACAACTGAAAGACAACACATGACAAATTTTTTTTTTATGGCAACAAACGCCAGAATAACCTTAACCTGGAAATTATTGGGTTTGGTTTTTTTACCTCAGAAAAATCAGAGCAACACACAAGAAATTAGCACAATATACACTAAAAGGACCACTTTTCTCCTTTACTACTAAGTATTTCCTAATTAATGACAGTTTACCCCCCCAACAAAACTTAAGCGTAAAGCAAAAAAAAATAATTACACATATTACAAGACTCTAACCAAGGAAAATAAAAAGAGAAAGGAAGGGGGGAAAAAAACACAACACCACGACTATCACCACAAAAAGCTGGTGCACACAGTCCTGCAAAAAGCCACGGCCCCCAACAAGCCTTCTTCACCACCCACACACACCAAACCAAACCCAACCCTACCACCCACCCCACCCCACCCCATCTCATCCTAACCACAAACTCACTCACTTACCACTACAACCACCACCACCACCACCAAATCACTGGCAGTCTCGCTCACCCACACCACCCATAACCATCCATTATACAAAACAACAGAACCATGAACAAACATCAACACCTCACCAAAACACCCATCCAATTACCCACATACCTCAAAAATTCCTAAAAACCCCCGGTTAAGAAACCAAATTTTTTAAAAAAATTTTTTTATCTCCTCTTCGTAACCGGCTTAATCCCAAGGGACCAAAAATCTTTTTTCTTTCATACCCTTTAAAAAATTTTCTTTTTTCCCTTTTTATTGGGTTTTTCCTTTTCCCCAAAAAAACCCCCCCCCCAAAAAAAAAAAAAGAAACAAAAAAAAGGAATTTTTTTTTTTTTAAAAAAATAAAAAAAAAAAAAAAACAAATAAATAAAAAAAAAAAAAAAAAAACAAAAAAAAAAAAAAAAAAAAAGGAAAAAAAAAAAAAAAACCAAAAAAAAAAACAAAAAAAACCCAAAAAAAAAAAAAAAAAAAAAAAAAAGAAAAAAAACCCCCAAAAAAAAAAAAAACAAAAAAAAAACGCCCCCCAAAAACCCCCCCAAAAAGTCTTTTTCCCCCCCCCCCCCAAAAAAAAAACCCTTTTCCCCCCCCCCCCCCCCCTCCCCCCCCCCCATTTTTTTTTCCCCCCCCCTTTTCCCCCCCCCCCCCAAAAAAAACCCCCCCCCTTTTTTTTCCCCCCAACCCCCCCTTTTTTTCCCCCCCTTTCCCCCCAAAAACCCCCACCCCCCCAAGAAACAAAAAGGAAAACCTTTCCCCCAAAAAAACCCCCAAAAACCCTTTTTCCCCCCCCAAATTTCCCCCCTCCCCCCTTTTAAAAACCTTTCCCCCCCTTAATTCCACAATTTTTTTTCCAAAATTAAAACTCCGAACTTTTTCCCCCTTTTTAAATCAAAACACCCCCTCAAACCCCCCTTTCCCTTTCCCCCTCCTCCCCCCCCCCCCCCCTTTTTTTTATCCCCCCCCCCCCCCCCCCCCCCCCCCCCTTTTTTTTTTTTTTTCCCCCCAAAAACCCCCCTTTTTCCCCTTTCCCCCCCAAAAAAGTTTTTTTTTTTCCCCCTTTTAATTTTTCCCCCCTTTTTCCCCCCTTTTTTTTTCCCCCCCAAAAAAAAAACCCCCCCCCCCCCCCCTTCCAAAAAAAAAAATATGGAATTTATATAGAGCCCAAAGAAACAAAAAAACTGAAGGAAAAAAAATCAGATTTCCTAATATTACAGCAAGTATGATTGTGTCTGTTGCTGTCATCATGATGATCAAAAAAATTATACTTTCAACAAAGATCACACTTAAAACCAGTGAAGGGCATAATGTGCTGAATTTGTTGGGTTTTTGTTGTTTTTTAAATCTTTTATATCGAGGAAATGGAATAAGCACTCATGTGCTTTTTTTTTTTTACATCCAGTCACCGTGTGTATGCGGTTTTGTAAATTCTGTCATCTCTTCCCATCGGCACACAATGGCCTACTCTTACGAAAAGCGGAACAGGATTTAACGTGTGTGCAAGATGTTCCGCGTGCGTTCGCACACGGGACCTCGGTTTATATAGTCTCATCCGAAGTATTGTACGGTGCTGTAAACTCTCTGATGACATGTAAATGATTCATTCTTTTATCCTTACACGTTTAATCCTTTACTCGTAACCTAAAGGAATTTCTCTGCTTGAGATAATAAAACTACCGAATTCTTTGAATTTTGACTTCTTGAAGACGCACAGAAAACACAGCAAATACAAACGGGATAATCGTGACGAGTGGCGACGGTCACATGTGAAAATACAACTGAAAGACAACACACAAATTTTTTTTATGGCATACAAAACGCCAAGAATGAGTACCTGGTTTAGCCTGGAAATTATTGGGTTTTGGGGTTGTTGTTTTTTATTCACAGAAAAATCAGAGCAACACAAGAAATTAGCACAATGCATACACTAAAAGGACACTTGTTTCTCCTTTTCTACTTCCAAGTATTTCTAATTAATGACAGGTTTCTACAAAACAACTTAAGCGTAAAGCAAAAAAAAAAAATATTTAGCAAAATATTACAAGACTCTATACCAGAAGGAAAACTTAAAAAGAGAAAGGAAGGGGGGAAAAAAACACGAACACCAGCGATCTATCACTCACACAGCTGGTGGCAACAGTCCTGCAAACAGCCACGGCCCCAACAAGCCTTCTTCACCACCCACACACCAAACCAAACCCAACCCTACCCCACCCCACCCCACCCCATCGATCATCACTAACCACAAAACCACTCACTACCACTACAACACCACCACCACCACCAACCATCACGGCTGCCTCCTTCTCCCACCACCATCCCATCCCCCAACACCATGTCCTACCCTCAAAAGACAAACACCACCACGACCATCATCATCACCACTATCATCACCACCACCACCAAGCACCATCACCACCATCATCACCACCCACCATCACCAATCATCCC
>CM054140.1:15656177-15668677 GCA_028751875.1 Rapana venosa | reverse complement strand
GAGGAAAAGAGGCGAGTTGAGTTGCGCTGTTTATAAAGTCATCAGAGCTCGGGGAGGACCCCCCACAAAGTCCACATCTATCTGTTTGTGTCTCTGAAGATACTGCTGAAAGGTAGAGAGATTGTGTGTCGGTGTGTCTGTGTCTGTGTGCAGCACCCATTAAATTTCTTAAATGCGTTTCTACTCTTTTTTTTTCCACACTGTTGAAAAACCACCAACAGCTCTGTGTGTTTTCCTACAACAAAAGATGATGAGGATCACGAGTTTTAAGAGAAACTGCGCAGCCTAGCCTATAGAAAATCTTACACTGAAACTGCACAATGACTGTCAACACAATTCCTCAATGGCTGGCTGCTTCTTCCCCCCCTTCCCTTAACACAGAATTGTAAAAAGACTGGCTGCACGCACGTGTTCCATCCTACAACCCATCAGACCTTCCAATCAGAAGCAACGCCAACAGCTCTCTTTCTCTTCTCCTTCCATTCCCCTCACAACACCCATTGAGTGGCAAGATTCCTGCCAAAAGACAGCGAACAAAAAAATCTTTCCACTTCTTACGCAGCAGTGCGACTTTTACAGAGTATGTGCCGAGAAGTGCTTCACAAAAGCAATTTGCATGTTGAAACCAACTTTTCTGAGGTTTCGATGACGCGGATATTCTACTTGGAGGTATCATTGAAAAAGATCCTTTGTAACTCTCTGACATCGTTAACACTCAAGAATGGTGGTGGCGTGGTATAATTATAAGATAACTGCAATAGCAAGATGAAGAAAAAAAAAGAAAGAAAAGAAACCGGGGAAAAAAAGAAGAGTATTCTGTGGTAACTGACATGTCTATTGAGTAGAGCAGAAGTTTGTTTTCAGAATCTGACAATGTCGAAAAATCAGATTACTTTTAAGCTGATATAACGAGTTTTAAAATATGATAATGACACGCTCACAACTGCAAGACCATGACAGACCTGGTTTGTTCTTTTTGCTTTACTTGGTTATTTGGTTAGATGGTATTTTGGGGTGGGTTTTGTTGGGGGGTTTTTGGTTCGTTTGTTTGCTTTTTGTGTTTGGTTGGTTTTTGTTTTGTTTCTTACTTAGTTTACTACATAAACAACAGTGAATGAAGAGAAGACTAGTACAATATGAAAACCAAGTTAAAGAACTAAACTCAAAGCCATAGATGTTGGGTAATAAAGATAGTCATTCCTGTTTCCAGTGTATATAATACTTCCTTGAAACCACCTGATACTTAAAAAAAAAAAAAAAAGGCATCTCCTTTCCACACCCCTTCACAGGTAGGGAGGGAGTGGAGCAGTACCAACTGATGATGATGATGATGATGATGATGAAGATGATGAAGATGATGATGATGATCATCATCATCATCATCATCATCATCATGCCAATGACAACATTATGACAGTGACAATGACAATGACCCAACAGTTCCTGTGACAGGCCAGTAGGCAGACTTATTCTGTGGTCAGGATTTGAAGATATATTTGCAGACTTCTGCACACTTGGCTCCATACACAGAGTTTCTGTGCCAACATGGCAGCCCAGTTTCCAATCTGATTTATCAGTCAGTGCCTGTAATTCCACATGCTTAAACCAGATACTGCCAGGGTGGGAACAGCACATTTGTTTTTCTAGCATACACATTTCTTGGGGCATCAGAATGGGGTAGGGCAGGACAGGTATGTTACTGTACATGAAGGTTTCGGGAGGATCCAAATCTGTAAACTCAAAACTTTCAGTAATCTAAATAACCTACTACCAGATTATTTGAAGATCAGAGAAGCAGAAAGCTTGAGGATATTCACGATCAGGCTTTACACTCAGATTTTTGGTTTGGTCTGTATTTTAACCCATTCCCAGAGAGCTGGGCTATCTGTGATTTCAGGACCTATCAGGATCAGAAGGCCAAACATGCCTCATCCATCATAAGCATCATACACCCAGGGCCGCCCCCAAAAGATGAGGGGTTTTACTCCCCTACCTGCTGGGCCAGGTGAAAACAGAGAAATGGCAGACAGGGAGAGTTGCCCCCTGGCTGCTTTTGTTTGGCTGCCCAGCGTGTGTCGATAAACGCACGTCTGATCTCTTACCCAGGCCTATTACCCAGCTGAAAACTGACAGCCGCCAACATACCCTACTGATGATAACACGACTGCTGCTGATGATGCTGCTGTTGCTGTTGCTTCTTCTTCTGACAACTACTTCTCTCTCTTGTTTTTCTCTCTTCCTGATGTGATCTGAAAATGGGCCTGATAATGCAGGAAAACAGAAAGCGGGGCGTGCTGCACGTGTACCGTGATGTCATCAGATTTAGATCAGGAGGGACCCCACACCAAGTTTATCTCCTGTCCTCCTCCTCCTTCTCTCCCCTATTCTCCCACTCCTACGACACACACACACACACACACACAACACACACACACACACACACACACACACACACACACAACACACACACACACACACACACACACACACAACAGGACGTGATTATCAAATACTCTCTGTGCTTAGAAGAATGAAACAGTAAATAATAAGTGTGAACAGGAGAATGCAAGGCTAGTTATGTCTCTTGTGTAGTAGTAGAAGCACTAGCAGCTGCAGCAACGGCAGCAGTACTAGAAGTAGCAAGGTTATGATGATGATGATTATTACGATTATTAGCATTATTGCCTAATGGTCCGCTAGGACAAGTTTGTCTCCAAGAGTTCATTACATTTGTATCAAACAAAACAAGAGAAAAAAAATCAAATAACCCCACACTTAATATTGTATTGTGTTACGATCGTATTGTGTTCCATTGTATCGCATCCTATCGTGTTTTTGATTTTGTTTTTTGTTTTGTTTGTTTGCATAAATTCATAAATGGATGAACAGATAAATAGCTATACACATTACTTATTAGGAAGTTGGGGTGGGGGTGGGGGGCGGCTAGGCACGCAGAAACGACTGAAAAGACTCATAGACTATAGTGCCATAAGAGTCAAATCAAACAGGGCAAAAAAACAACGACAAAAAAACCCAAAAAAAACCACCACCCACTAAACCCCCAACATTTTACTTCTATTCCAGCCTTAAGAAAAAGATGGACTCCCATGGGAGGAAGACAAACCCAGCTTTAAGCATCACGCGAGCTCTGAGTGGAAGGAATCAGTCGGCAAGACTGCAATCCTTGTCAGGAACCGGACTTCAGCACATCACGGACTTTTGCTTCCTTCTTAGAGTAGAATTCCTTCCGCGGCCTTTCTTTCCCACCATCTGCACAGTTTGTGGTCGGTGGTCTGAGCTGAATAAATAACCTGAACTTAATTAGATTTCAGAGAAAATAATCATCAATTTTTTTTTTAAGCTGGCCCGCATCTAAGGAAGCGAGCCATCTCTTTGAGGCTGGTTGCGTATTACAATCGGAACGGGCAGTTAAAAACCGCCGAATCAAACGTGCGGTTACGGCACTGGGATCTGTGGCGGAGGGGAATCGAGTTTCGTGAGTTCATTTTACGCATACGGGCGGGGTGGGGTCGTGTGTCAGCGCCTTCAGGAGAGACCAGAAACAGGAGTGAACATAACATCGTATTGTCCTGCTCATAACATTGCCAACAGCTGTGTGCGTGTGTTGTCTATGGCGAGGGGGCCAGGGAAGTTAACATTTTGTCTGAACCATCTTATCTTAGGGCATCCATTGTCTTCAGTGCTTAAACCGTCAATCAAGCGAACTGTTAAAACATGGAAAATATTGAGGTATATTATATTCATTCTCTCTCAATGTTGTTTCCAGCCTACTAGATCGATCATTAACATTTATTTTCTAGTCCCCCCCCCAAAAAAAAAACAAAAAAAAAAAAACAACCCAACAACAACACAACAACAAACAGACTCTAAAACAAAACAAAAAACCCAACAACCAAAATCAACCAAACACAAAAACCCACAACAAAACCAAAAAAACCCCAGAAAAAACCCAAAACAGCAAATAAAACAAGCCAAACAGAACAAAAAACAATTAAAAAAAATTACAATTATCCTTAACATTAATCTCCCTAAATATCAAACAGATCACAGCCTTTTAACATCATAATCTTCAATAACGGTTATTAATTAAATCACCCGTACCAATCACACTGTTTATAAACCAACCATTCTTTTAAGATGCCTGACGGAACAAAACCATAAATCCCAGTTTACATTTTCCGAAAGGATGCAATATTTGTTTACACACAAAGTTTAGAATAATAACTTCGTAAAGAGATTCCCAGGGGGTTTTGTTTGTTGGTTGGTTGTTTGCGTTTGGTTTTTCTTAATCGAATGGCTGACACAGAGAGGTACAGAGAAAAGAAAACCTGGTTCTAACAGAGTTTAGAGGTTCCCTCTCCTCCCCACCGGCCATCTATCTCCTTATTCCCTGATTTGTACATCGTTTGGTTTTTTTCATCATCTTTGCTCTTTCTGTCACCAGTGCCTTGATGCTACGAACGAAAACTTCTGCTGATAAAAATTCTATATCTAACACACATACAAACACACACCCCCATCCACACACACACACGCACGCACACACACACACACACCAAACCAAACCAAATTAAAGAAAGAAAACAAAGTGGGGGGGGGGGGGGGGGGGGGGGGGACGGAACAAGAAAAAAGTCTTACTCGTCTAGTACGGAATGAAAGAAAAACAGAAGAAGAAAGGAAACAAAAAGAAATCAGAATCATCCAACAACGAGAAATAACTTTACAAAAAAGAATCATTTAAAACACACACACACACACACTCACTAACAAAACCTAGACTATGATACAAAAAAAAGCAAAAAATGCCGCTTACCTACCTGCACAGGACAAAGGTCAGTCAAGTCACTGACAAACCCTGACCTGACCATCACTAAACAGACCACCAGCTTTTTACTGCATCGGCGACAACACGCCACCACCACTCACACAAGACACCACCACTCACACTAGAGACAGCACTACAACCATCACCACCATCAACACACACACACACACACACACACACACACACACACACACACACCGCGCGGCGCGCGCACACACACACACAACACCATACCACACATACACACACACTACCACATAGATACACACACACACACACACACATAAACCACACAATCACACACCATACCACACAGACACACACACATACCACATAGACACACATACCACATGACACACACCACACACACACACACCACACATACACCACACACACACACACACACACACACCACACACCACACACCACACCACACACACACACACACACACACACACACACACACACACAGCCTCAATCCACTTTTCCAATACCCTTGCTTCATTCAAACTCATGGACTGACACAGCAAAACTGATTATTACGTTAGAACTTTCTCGGGTGAAAAAAAAAAAATCGAAGTTGTTTTTCCTATTTCGAAGTTTGGTGAAGGACAACTTGGACTCCATTGAAACCAGACTTTATAAAACGATGTGTGATATGTTATACGGATGTGATGAATACGTAGGCAGCTCAGCAAAAGCCTCGCGATGTTTTTGTCTGTAGGCCTGCCTGTCTGTCTGATCAACTGTGAGTGGGAGAGTACTGGGTGCTTAGTAGTAGTAGGCTTAGTGTGTGTGTGTGTGTGTGTGTGTGTGTGTGTGTGTGTGTTGTGTGTGTGTGTGTGTGTGTGTGTGTGTGTGAAAGAAGAGAGAGAGAGAGAGAGAGAGAGAGAGAGAGAGAGAGAAGAGAGAGAGAGAGAGAGAGAGAGAGAGAGAGAGAGAGAGGAAGAGACAATTGACACAATTTTATTGCTATTTAGCGATCAAGCCATATAGCGCTGGGGCGCGTAAGAACGATATCGAACGCGACGCGATTACAATGACAGGGAAACCATGGCAGTGGGGGTATGTACATCAAGATTCGATACATTATTGTCTGTGTCTCAAGTGTCTCAATTTTCAAACCAGCCTTTCCTTTCCAGTCTACAGCCAGCGAAGTCAGCCATGTAAGACCGGATCAGGTCCGAAGATGATTTTAACCCCTGCTCAGCACTCTCCACCACTGTCTCTGTGTGTTGTGTGTTTAGACACGTTTCCCTTTACGAATGTCTGGCAAGCCTGACCGTTCTTCTGGAAACATGTTTTTCTCTTCTTGCTTGATGTACCAGAACACACATTTTAGATTCCTCGCCAGGATCTCCATTCCAAGAGTTTTCCCAGGATGAGGGTCATCTGATTCACACATCACAATGTTTGATCAACCGAACTATGTACCACCCCCTTTCGAACCGGTGTTTTCTCTTGCTGCCCCTTTAATCGACGCTGTACACGTTTGTCAGTTAGAGTAGACACATACTGTTTCACAATACCAGTATCAGTATCAGAGTCATCCACTGTGCAGCCAACTGTCAGCTCTTCCTGCACATCAGGCCCCTCAGAAGACACACCGATCTTGTTGTCTGTTGCTGGTTCACACAGTAGAACAAGGTGATCTGGTGTGGCTGAGGCATTCAATTCACTGCTGACATAGTTCTGTGTACACACTGGTTTGTTTTCCTTCTGTTTCCACATCGAGCAGGGAGTCAATGTTACACAAGACCGGCTCTTCCAAGACACTGTTATTGTCACATTGGCGACTTGCCTGTCTTTCTTGGTGTTGTCTACTTCTTTTGAACATCGCGACGCTTTTGACAAGGGGGTTTTTTTGCGGATAGTACTGAAACACGGGGTTACGGTTCACCCACGGGTCCGCCATTTCTGTTGACAACTGGCTTGTCAGCTGGCTTCATTCGCAAGACGAACACAACACTGCCGGTCTCCCCCGCGACTTTCCAACTCGATACGACGTTGTCGATCAGCAGGGCGTTTAAGTTTTTTATTACAGTAGCTGGAAGGCCAGTAACTGACATTTTGAAGTTTAAAATGCAAAAATTTGCAGCAGCTTTCTAAAGCACACAGTTCAGTTTTTCGTCCCGTCACGTCTTTCCCCGAGAGAGAGAGAGTGAGAGAGAGAGGAAAAGAGAGAGAGGAGAGAGAGAGGAGAGAGAGAGAGGGTGTGTATGTGGGTATGATAGGCGCGCGCGGCGCGTGTGTTTTTTATTTATTTATTTTATTTTATTTATTTATTCTTTTATACAGATGATAACGGAATAATAAAAATAAAAATAATAATAATAATAATAATAAAAATAATATGTGTTTGTGTGTGTATTTTGTGTGGGTGGCGTGTGGGTGTATGTGTGTGTGTGTGCATGCGTGCGTGCGTGCGTGTGTGTGTGTGTGTCTCCAGGGCTGCCTTGCGATGGAAGCGGCACGAGCTTTTGTAACCGGAGTCACTGACAGACCTGACTGACGATATCACATGACCCCTCTCTCTCTCTCTCTCTCTCTCTCTCTTGCTCTCTCACTCACTCACTCACTCGCTCACCTAACCATAGGACCATCATTTGTTCATTTCTGATATTTGATTTAAACAGTTCATTTTCTTTTTTTTTAAATCCCTAAATAAATAAAGGACAGGTCGAACCCAAATCCATTCTTTGATATCGTTTTTAATCTTTATTACACTTTTCTTTTTCTTTTTTTAATGATCTACTTGGGCTTTGGCCCAAAAGTACAAATCTGAGATCTGAGTTCTGAGTTCTGTCTCTGTGTCTGTCTCTGGCTGGCTGTCTCACTCTCCCCCCTCCCTCTCTCTCCCTCCCTCTTTCTCTCCCTCTCTCCCTCCCCTCCCTCCTCTCAAATATATCCCCTGCCCGTCTATCCATCTCAATCCATTGTTTTCCTCCCCTCTACACGTCTGCACTTTTTTTTCTGGAAGTGTTAGCCTCCATCCCCACGCCCCCTGAAATTCCCCCCCCCCACCCCCCCCCCCCCCCCCCCCCCCCCCCCGCCACCGCCTCTTTCAGAATCCTCAACAGCCTCACCCGCCTTGTCTCAGCCTCTTTGCTGGTCTCAAAAATAGATTAAAACATCACTCCAAGACACAAGCTCTCTCTCTCTCTCTCTCACACACACACACACACACACGCACGTACACACACACCAACACACACATGCACGCGCGCACACATACGCAATTTATAAGTGATCTAATGCATACTCTCTATCCGTCTTCTAAGTATCTTAGCGACTCAAGACCCTCTGTCAAGTCTGTCCGTCTGTCTGTCTCTTTGTGTGTGTGTGTGTGTGTATGTGTGTGTGTGTGTGTGTGTGTGTGTGTGTGTGTGTGTGTGTGTGTGTGTGTGTGTGTGTGTGTCTCTCTCTCACACACACACACACACAGAAAGACAGAGGAAGAAACAGACAGACAGGCAGGCAGACAGACAGAGGCGCTGCTGACAGCACTATGTGTAGGGCAGGCAGGATTACAGCCCCTTCAGCCTGAACAGCTGCTTATCAGGGTCCAGCATCCACCACAACAGATGCTGCTGCTGCTGCTGCTGCAGCAGCCACTGCTGAGCACACTACTCTATCTCAGCCTCCTTCAAAATAAAAGCATCAATTTAAGCAAGCTCTGAAAACAACGGCCTCTCTCTCTTCCCCCCCCCCCCCCCCCCCCCCCCCCCCCCCCCCCCCCCCCCCCCCCCCCCCCCCCCCACAATCTTCCAACTCCGAAAACGCTTTTATCTCCACACAATACAACACACACTCCTAAACGCTTCTTTCTATACACACACACACAAGAGGCGAGAGAGAGAGAGAGAGAGAGAGAGAGAGAGAGAGAGAGAGGGGAGAGAGAAGAGAGAGAGAGAGAAGAGAGAGAGAGAAGGGCTATCGAAGAATAGGGAGGAACGGCCCCCCCCCCCCCCCCCCCACTCCCTCCACTCCCCCCCCCCCTCCCCCCACATAAGATTGCCATTGTCTGTTCCCAGTGCATGAACACAACACACAACAAAATCATTTTCCTGACCATCTTCACTCTTGTCTATTTCACAAGAGTAACCAAGTCTTTAAAGGGGGCTTATAATTATACATAGGCCTAATACGGTAGGGTGTGTGGCCTGTGTACAGTATTTTACGTGTCAGAGTCTTTTTTAAATATATTTTGCCAGGTGGTACACTGAATAAGCAATCCATTTGCTTTTTTTCTCCCCATCAAGCCATGGTGTGGTGTGTGTGTGTGTGTGTGTGTGTGTGTGTGTGTGTGTGTGTGTGTGTGTGTGTGCGTGCGTGCGTGCGTGCGTGCGTGCGTGCGTGGTGTGTGTGTGGTGGTGTGTGTGTGTGTGCGCGTGAGAGAGAGAGAGAAAGGGGGAGAGAGGGAGAGTGTGCCTACGTGCATGCTTGTATGTGTGTGCGCGCGCGCGCGCGTGCGTGCGTGCGTGCGTCTATGTGTGTGTTTATCTATAATATGACGATTTAGTTTAAGAGGATTATCTTCAATCTTAAACATTTGTTGTTGTTTCTTTAGTAAAGAGGCTTTGACAAAGTTTTGGTTTAATCCCTAAATGGATGGTCAAGTGAGACTATAAACCGAGGCCCCCCGTGTGCGAACGCACGCAAAACATCTTGCGCACACGTTAAAATCCTATTCCGCTTTTCGTAAGAGTAAGCCACTGTGTGCCAGTGGAAACAGACAATTTACAAAACCGCATACACACAGGGACTGGACGTAAAAAAAAGCACATAAATGCTTATTCCATTATCCTCGATATAAAAGAATAAAAATAAATACAATTTAAAAAGTCCGCACTGTCCTTTAATGACATTATTATTGTGGTGATTCTGTCTCTTAAAGCTCAGTGGTCAGAGTACTCGCTTTCTCCCGGCCAAGGTTAAGCATCATCCAGCGTGGTTACCAATTGGATGGGTGACCGTTTGCGCGCCTTGGATTCAGTTACAGTCCCCCAGTTCACCCAGCTGTAAATAGGTACCTGCCCTCTTTAGGGTCATAGAAGGTAAAGCAGCGAGGGAGAGGAGATGGGCGCCGCCCTCAATATGCTGGCCCTAGAGAAGTGAGGTCTCTGACGCCTCGCTCCCCTACGACCTTATAGGTTATGGGACACCTTTACCTCTTTTTTCTTTTCTTTCTTTTCTTTCTTTTTTTTAAACCGTTTTCTGTCTCTTACTTTGTGTGTGGGATTTATTGTTGGGTCTCTTTTGCGTGGAAGGACAAAAAAAAAAATCTTTTAATTGGAATGCGGCTACCTAAATGGCGCCCCAAAACCGGTGGCATACGCCAAAATCTCACCATCAATTTTGTGAACCTCGGAGCTATATAGCCGAGAGAAAAAAAGAAAAAAAACCTGAAACGAATACTAACTACCAAAATATAATAATGGTAGGCTGTTTCTTCTATAAAAAAAAAAATTACGATTAATTCATTTTCAAACGATTTCAAATACACATCAACCACAACTCACTTTTACAAGAAACAAACAAAAAACAAATAAACAAACAACAGCAACAACAAGCCAAAGAGCACACACACAAAAGCCATAAACCCCACAAGAAACAATTTATTACAAAAACATACAGAGAAATAAAAATGAATAAATAAAAACCTATCCCCTTAAAAAAAAAAAAAAAGGAGAAAGAAGCAAAAAATTAATTGATTTTAAATGTTCCTGTGTCTTTAAAAAACAAAAACAAAAAGCACGAACGAAAGATCAATAAAAACAAACTAAACCAACCAAAAAGTAACACTTTTCAAAAGTGCACACGCACGCAAAAAAAAAGGAAGACAAAGAGCAAAAATAACCCATACAATGTTGGACTTGAAGATATTCAAGACGACGATAACGGTTTATTAGTTTCTTTCGTTTCCCATTCAAATCACCCTCAACTTGATAGAGAGAAATGTCCCTTCAGATCACAAAAATTCAATACATTCAGTACAATAATCAAGCCATAAAACGCAATACAAACCCATGTAGCGCTGTCATAACTCTTCTCGAATTAAAATTGGAAACTGTAGAAAAACATTTTTAAAAACGTCCGCCGCTGCCACCCCCCAAACGCTATAAACAGAAAATCTAGCTCGCGTGATTTTGATTTTAGACAAGCGTTTACCGAGATGATTAAAAGATGATCCATTTTTTAAAAGAAAGAAGAAGAAAAGAAATATCAATAAATTTCACTTTTATTAGATAGAATTTTCAATTACAGCCAAAACTCAACAGCGACAACACGTATTTAGAAAGGTCGTTTTACACTTACAGTACAGAAGGATTTATCACAGATTCCCTTGTTCAACAAACGCCACACACACACACACACACACACACACACACACACACACACACACACACACACACACACACACACCGCAGCCCTAACACACTCGAAAGCGTTGTATCTTATGTTGAATTTTTTTTTTTTAACCAACCAAACAATAGTAGTCATTATCATTATGATTACATTGTCATCATCATCATCATCATCGTCGTTGTCGTCGTCACCGTCGTCATCACTCACACAGCATCATGCTCCACTCTACCTGACTGTTCCTTAACTTTGTTTCGATTATTATATTTTCTCTCTAAAAGCTACGACAGAATGCTATTTCCCCCTCCCCCGCTTTATTTCCTATGACTTTACCACACTGTTCAATAACGAAGGCGAACAGCATTTTTCAAAGATAAAGCTTTCATATACAAGGTCATACAATAATACACTTCTTCATTTTTTTTTTAATTAGAGAGAGATAAAACCACGAAGCCAAACAGCAATTTTTCAAAGATATAGCTTTCATATGCAAGGTCATACAATAATACAAGTCTTCATATTTTTTTTAATTAGAGTGAGAGATAAAAGAAAAAAAATCAACCAAACGACCAAACAACAACAACAAAGCAGGGTGGGAAAAAGCAAAACGAAGACAGGTTTCCATTTATTTTTCGTTTTTGACAACAACAATAACAACAACAACAAACTAGTTCGGGTTTTAAATAGATTTGTTTTGTTGATGTTATCGCTGCTGTTCTTTTTTTTCTGTTTTCTTTGTTTTATTCTTTTGCTTTCAGTAGTTTTTGGTGATGGGTAGGGGTGGGAGAGGAGAGTATGTGTGTGTGTGTGTGGGGGGGGGGAACCAAACGAAAGTTTATAACATTTTACCAAGATGTGGAATTTTTTTTTAACAAAAATAATATACCCAATAAATAGATCAAGCTTTCATGAGGAAGATATATCAAGACAGTTTCAGTACTTAATTTTGGAAATGCACTTCCACTTTTAACTACTAAACATCAACAGCGTTTCCTTTACCTTTGCCTCTCTCTCTCTCTCTCTCTCTCTCTCTCTCTCTCTCTCTCTCTCTCTCTCTCTCACACACACACACACACACACACACACACACACACACACACACACGCACGCACGCACGCACGCTGAAACTGTGATGGACACCTTTTTTGACAGCCCTTGACATTGACTTCTCTCTCTCTCTCTCCTCTCTCCTCTCTCTCTCTCTCTCTCTCCTCTCTTCTCTCCTCCTTCTCTCTCTCTCCCCTAGTGTCTCTCTCTCTCTCTCTCTCCTCTCTCTCCTCCCTGTTGT
>CM054140.1:15616177-15653677 GCA_028751875.1 Rapana venosa | reverse complement strand
AGGCGAACTGCGGGGTCCGTCTCTGACCTGGTGATAGAATAGTGGGGCACATACCGAAATTTACTACGGCAAAACCCATGCCAAGAAACGGGTCTGTCACAAGTGCTCTACGGTTTGTTTCCACGAGATTGTTATTCCTTCAAGGCATCACTGCAACAACAACAACAACAACAACAACACATTCGTTGTGAATGCAGCAAGAGTGCTCTAGTAAAATAATGACGTGCAAAGATAGGCTTGCCGCTGAACCGATTTATGTCAATATATGTCAAAAATACAGTAACAAACTTTCAAACAAAAACAAAAATGGTAACAAACTTTAAAAAATATGATAACAAACTCTCTCTTAATACCTAGGTAGAATTTTGTATGACTATCTTACTGCTCTGTTGAATTTGCGCTTATATCCATCTGAGAAAGAAAAAAACCACACACACACACACACACACACACACACACACACACACACAAACAAACAACCAAACAAAAAGCAACTTACTAGACAAGACTAAAAAACAAAAAAATACAGCAAACTATGCCCACAACTATACAGGACAAACCTACAAAATACAAAAATATAGTGGGGAAACAATCGCACAGAACAGAATGATGAACAACGAAGAAGCGTGAACAAGTCTTGGAGAAAAAAATGAAGATGACTACAGATGACAGCTGTCATTAGCAAGATTTAAAAACAGAAACCAAAACCAAAAAGCAAAGGTGGTTAAAAATTCGCTCGGGATAAAAGCAAAGATAAAATACCGATAAAGAAACGCTCCAGTGAAAGCAAAGAAAACAGGTGTGAACGGCTCATACCAGACCGATTCCTACAACGATGATGCAGAGGACAAAACCAATAACAGAAGTAAAATACATATTCGTGTGTGTGTGTGCGCGTGCGTAAGGGATAAGGGGGATTAAGTTTATTTCTTTTAACAGAAAACACACGATGAACAGCAGCAAACAATTACATAAGAAACAAACTAATAAACAACACCCCCCCCCCCCCAAAAAAAAAAATCCCAACCACCACCACCAACAACAACACACACACACACACACCCACACACACACACACACACACAAACAAACAACCCACACAAAAAAACAACCAACCAAACAAACCCCAACCACTACCAAACTCCACTCCAAGTGATGATGGTCAATAACCTTGGTAGCAAGCAGACAGGCCAGGACATCATCATCATTGCCATCATCATCATCATCATCATCACTGAAGACACCAACAGCAGCAAGGACCACAAGACAGGCAGACAAGCAGACAAGCAGACAGACAAGCAGTCAGACAGACAAGCAGTAAGCCTGGTGGCGGCTCACGTCACGCCAGCACCACGGCACAGCAATGCCCAGGGGAAAGGAGCAGGCATCCAGTCCTGTCAGAAACAGGCTGTCGGCAGCAGCAGGAGGGAAATCAATGCACACCCCACCGCCCTGCCACTTCCAATCTTCACCTCCTTCCTAGGCAGGCAGGCAGGCAGGCAGGCAGGCAGGCAACCCACAAGGGGTGCAGAGGGGGGGAGGCGTGTAAGCTGCCTGTACCAATCACCGCCACACGGGGGTGATGGACGGCGGCTTAGAGATGCTCTGTCCTGTCCTGTGTGGGTCAGGCTAGGCCAACAGTTAGTTCTGTCCTTGTGGAGGTCTCCCGTCACGTCACCACTATACTACGTGTGACGGCATCAAGGCTAAATGCGAGATTTTCAATGTGTTGGTTTGGTGGGTTTTTTGGGGTGGGTTTTGTTTTTGTTTTGTTTTTTTTTGTTTTTTTGGAGGGGGGTATTTTTTGTTCTTCAAATAGAGCTCTGAGATTCTACCAGTTGTGAAGGTTTTGCGTATGCAACCGTTTTTGCCCACACTGAAGGTAGCTGCATTCCGACTTAGGGGATTTGTGTTAATCTGAGCTCAGAGGCATTGTATCATGGGAAAGGGGACAGCTCAGTGGGAACGGGATATAGCTCAGTGGTCAGAGCATTGGCTTTCCCCATGCTAAAGTTAAGCAGCATCGAGTGTAATTACCAAGTGTGACCGTTTGCGCGCAAGTTCACCCAGCTGTAAATATGTACCTGCCCTCTTTAGGGTCGGGGAAGATAAAGCAGCGAGGAAGAGGAGATGGACGCCATCCTCAATAATTATGCTGCTGCCCCCAGAGAAGCTGAGGTCTTTGACATCTCGCTCCTCAACGATTACATAATTATGGGAACACCACCATGGCAAAAACTGAACACGGCGGATTTCGTACCTCTCTAGGTGTGGAGTGCATGCTGGGTATGTTTATGTCCTCCATCTCACCGGCAATAGTTTACCGGCCATCCTACACAAGGCAAATGAGGTTTTTACGTGTGTGGAAGATGATTCGTAAGCAGTCGCACACCGGTCTTCGGATGATGGTCACACACACACACACACACACACACACACACACAAAACCACACACACACACACACACACACACACACACACACAACTTCGACTTCATTACCACCAAAAAATCTCCACCTCAACGAACAGTATTCGAACCATCGACCCACACGGAGGATCCTACCCTCCACGACCCCAGTCCAGCACTACTTTACTACCCACGCAAGATTACGCCAGCTCACACTAACCACACTACGACGAACTACGCCATGCAGGTCACGCCAAGGACAACAGCAAAACAACAAGACAACTTTAGACTAACAACTGTCGCCGACTTGCCACTCACTTCACTGCAGGCGAGGAAGCCAAGCCTCAGAAATCCCACGGGCCAAGTTCCCATCACTTCTCTAAACACGTTACTGCAGCCCTCCCTTTGTCCCCTATGTATACACCCCCACCCCCACCCCCCCTCTCCCCACCATCCCCTCCCCCAAAACCCCAGCTCCCCTGTCTTAATCTTACCCCCCCTCCCCCTCCCACCCCCACCCCACCCCTCCCACCTCCAGTTCTTCTCGTGGCCCTTGCTGGCTGCAAAACCAATCAGGTCGGAAAGAGCAGAGAAAAGAAAAACTGTTGGAAGTCTGGAAGGGGTTGGTCTAGCCTAGTCCCAAGGTTTTGTCTGGCACCGAAAACCAAACAAGGCCACTACAGACAGGCTAGCCCCCCCTTCCCCCTTTTGGAAAACCCCCGAGTGAAGTCTGCTGGAAAACTTGGCGTTCCTGGGAAAAGATAACAAGACCAGGCCAGAGGTCGGTTTGACCGGTAATTAACGGCTGGCCACCCTCTTTCAGGGCAGGCAGGCAGGCAGGCAGGCAGGCAGGCGACCCTGCAGCACAGTATAGCACCAGGGCTAGGGGGCTAGGAGAGAGAGAGAAAGAAGGAAGCTGAGGAGGAGCAGCGAGGGGAGTGGTAGGGTTTGGGGGAGCCGAGGTCTTTTTAATGAGAAAGAGGGGGGCCTGTCAGGGAGATGTAGCCGGTGATTCCTCCGCCGCGGCTAATACCCCAATTAGGCCCCCCACAAAAGGCCAGGAGGCCTTATCAAGGGGAAGAAAATGGCGAGTTAATTGCCGGCATTAGGTCCCTTTCCCTTTCTGGCCGGGCTGCCATCTGGTTTGAATTTCCCTTCCCTGATGGACTTCGCCCTGGCCCGCTCTCTGCCCGCTCTCTGCCCGCGTCTTGTGCCGCTGAAGCAGGCTAATTGAACAGCGCTTAGGTAACGAGGCATTGCCAGCGGAATAACCGTCCTCAGCCCTGGCTATTGCTTATTGATTTTTCTCTATACCTCCACCTCCCCCTGGTCCTACCCTACCCTATCCCTCCGCCAACTTCCCCCGTCATGCATTGCTACATCCTGTTCCAGAAAGAAAAAGACCAAAACAAAAAATTCCCATAGCTGGGGTAGGCTTATCTATCCTGTTTGCTGGTGTTATGGTTTTGTGGACATTTTCGCCCTTCTACTAAACATATATACATACATACACACCGAAATATTGAACTTTCTTTCTATTTCAACACTATTTTGTGTGTGTAGTATTTGCCGGGAGATTCCACTGTGTGTGTGTGTGTGTGTGTGTGGTGTGTGTGTGTGTGTGTGTGTGTGTGTGTGTGTGTCAAGTCAAGTCAAGTCAAGTCAAGTCAAGTCAAGTCAAAATTTTATTTCCAGATGGTACATTGAATAAGCAATGCATTTGCTTTTTTTCATCAAGCCATCTATCTAAGAACAAATTTCGTAATGATTATACTAAGACACTACATTATTGCATCCTTTACCATTAAATTAGACCAGAAAAAAAAAAAAAAAAAAAAAAAAAAAAAAAAAAAGGAAAAAATCGATAAGGACATACATTGAAAATACAAATTACCACATATACATATACACGCACACACATACTCATGCACACCTGAGCGCGTGCGCGCTCACGTCCACACACACATTTAAATAAAAAATGTTTTAAGAATTAAAAAAAGAAAATCATAGAACGTCAGGACACACAAATTACTTCACTTACTGTTTCATCCATTTTTTCACGTTTATACTTTAGATAATAAAAAAGCTACAGGAATAAAACGTTAGAAAATACTAGGCATTCGTCATTACTGAAATATTACCTTCAATGACCTCCCTCCTCTCCTCCTCCACCCAGCAAACGTGTGCTTTTTATGCGCTCATACTTTTCAAATAGCGCTTTTTGTGTGTGTGTGTGTGTGTGTGTGTGTGTGTGTGTGTGTGTGTGTGTGTGTGTGTGTGTGCGTGCGTGCGTGCGTGCGTGCGTGTGTGTGTGTGTGTGTGAAGTCATAGGCATTTTGCATTTTTAAACATACAACATATAAGCATTTTTTGTACATAACCGTTTTGTTCATCATGTGTTTTTTTCTTGGGGGTGGTGTCGATCATTATCATCATTACGTGCATACGACAGTAACTGACGAAGGAGAGGCGAGGACAGACAAGAAGGGGAATATTGAAATTACTTTGGATGCTGAGAAACTTGCAAATTCTGTCCATAACCAACGCTCGCAGCCTTGGCCAAATGAAAGTCCACAAGAGACTTAAACATTTGTGTACTTTCAGACTTTCAGTGACTCACGTTACAAATATATTTTTATTTATTTATTTATACCACTTTAAGTCACGAGATTTCTCTGCGTGAAATTCGGGCTGCTCTCCCCGGGGAGAGCACGTCGCCACAAGAGCAGCGCCACCCCCTTTTTTTTTTTTTTTTTTTTTTTTTTTTTTTTTTTGGTCTGCAACTGTATTTCTTTCCCTATCAGAGTGGCTTTTTTCTAAGAATTTTGCCAGGGACAACTCTCTTGTTGCCGTGGGTTCTTTTACGTGCGCTAAATAAATTATGTGTAACACACGGGACCTCGGTTTATCGTCTCATCCGAAAGACTAGCGCCCAGACCACCACTCATGGTCTAATGGATGGGGGAAAAGTTTCGGGCCCAGACGGGGTACGAACCCGGACTTTTCGCTTTCTAGATAGGCGCGTTACCTCTAGACCACCGATCCACCGATTAATTGCATGATGATCAATGACAATGAGGATGACGTAATTATGCTGATTTAGTCCCTCTTGCACAATGTATGAGATTCCGGGCATTCTTCAGTACAAAATGATTATTTTTGGAAGACTACCGATGGCCGAAGGAACGTGGTCAGTTCCGTACATGTATTAATTAATTGGTCACAAGCTGATGGAGCACTCCATCCATACTGTACGATAAACAACGGACACACGAGCCGTTCCGCATGACTGTTGAGGAGAACCTTTGAACCTGTATTGTCAAGATCTGTCAGTGTGGAGTGGACAAAGTGATTCATAAAACTTTTGATATAAGACCGCAGCCTCCGCACGTTCTCCTGCTTTTAATTCAGGGCCTTGGGTTCTGTAGCAGTATTTCAGACTTCCTTCTTTTTTAACTTTTGTTGATTTTTTTGCTATTGTTGGAGCTTTGGGGGTGGGGGGGTGGGGTGGGGGGTTGGTTTGTTTCTCGGCTAGAGCTTTGAGGTTCACCACTAGTGAGATTTTTGTGTAATCGACCCGTTGTCGCCCACCACTAAGGTAGCCGCATTCCGACTTCGGGAAATATTTTTTAGATTGAAAAAGGCTCTGGGTATCTGCTGAGCTAACAATAAAAATGAGTAGATCTACATCATAACTTGTTGTCTTGAGCTATACCACGACACGATCATGCTCCAGGATTTCGTTTCTTTCATCACCCTAGTTCTGATATCTAGTGACAGCTTATATATTCGACTGATGTCAGGGTGTTTTTTTTCGGATTTTTGTTCGTTAATGTGCCCCCCCCCTCCCCCCCCCTCCCCCCACCAACTTTCAACGTCATCTCCCCACGGCAGCATTGTGCGGTAACTGGATAATGTCGGCAACATTCTTCATCTGATGGTCCTTCCTGGTCTGTCATGCGCTGTGCGATAATTGGCTGACCCAATCACCTCGTGATCATGATTGTCGTCAATCAATGATTTATTCAAGATATATATTACAAGGAATTCAAACACAGGCTTCCTTAGACCCTGACAATGCAAAAAATTCATTTTTAAAAAGAAAAAAATTGTTGTCCGCTTTTTTCGGAGTTTAGTTATTTATTCTCTCAGTGGTTCTCGCACCTATCCTGAGGGAGTTGATCAATATCGCTGAGGAATGTTGTTGCTGTTGTTGTTGTTGTTGTTGTTGTTCCTCAGGTGGAGCTCCAAGCCTCACCAATGGTGAGATTTTGTGTATGCCACCGTCTACCTAGCATTAAGGTAACCGCATTCCGACTTTGGAGATGCTGACAAAAACGATCATACAACTGAACTCGGCTGGAAAGTGTTTTTTTCTGATAATTTGTGTGAGTACAGGTAGATCTAGATGATAAACAGAAGAAGAAGAAGAAGAAGAAGAAGAAGGAGGAGGAGGAGGGAGGAGGAGGAGGAGGAGAGAAGAGAGAGCGAGAGAGGAGGAGGAGGAGGAGGGAGAGAGAGACAGAGACAGAGACAGAGACGGACACAGACACAGAGACAGACAGAGACAGCAAAACAAATCACTGCGAGACAGAGGTCTGAGAATAGAAAGAAAAGAAGACGACAAGAGACCGTACAGAGACAGAGACGGAGGAAGAGGAGGCTCGTTCATCAGTTATTATACGACTACCCCCCAAAAAATGACAAAAGAATTATATTTTTCCTCTATCAATCAGCATATGACACCCTGTTATTTCGGCATAATTTCTTTGTTCCTCATTACCATAACAATGGCCAGCAGATAGCCTCCTGTACGTACACTGTATCCACACCACTGTAAAAAAAAAAAAATTGTGCACGTAAACTGTATCCACACCTCTGTAAAGAATGATGCACGTAAACTGTAAAGAATCCCCAGGCATGAACGAATGAAGTGTGTGTTACATACGTACCTCGCCACTCAATGCCTACAAAACTTTTGGCGTAAAAAAAAAAAAAATTAAGTTTACAGATCTATTGTTGTAATCTGAATTTAATTCGCATTTCTAATTCTTCAATCTCCATTTCTTTTGGTTGCTTTTTTTCTGTTGGTTTTTTTCCACATAAAAATTAATAATGTATGTTTAAACCTTATCTTCTGGCGGAGGAACAACATAATTAATTATTCTTGGAAACTTGATGGATAAGAAGGAGCCCATGTAATAATTCAACCCTCCTCTCTCTCATATACTGATGTAAACTAAAATTACAAGATATTACTTGCATAAATGATAACGTATATCGTAAACAATAATGAAGATGAAGATGACGATGATTATTACGACGATTGTATTGAATTAATCACCGATAATGATGATACTCTGTGTTGAAGATGATGATATCGATGATGCTCTTAGTTGTGTGTTACGTCACTTATGTGTTTGAGGAATGTGCTGCATTACTAGACAGTATGATTATAGGAAATAGTTCATTTGAATATTCATGTTCCCTTTTGTCCCCTTTACTTGTATTGTGGCCCAAGGCCGAAGTACAATTAAAATGTTCAGAGTTCTCTCTCTCTCTCTCTCTCTCTCTCTCTCTCTCTCTCTCTCTCTCTCTCTCTCTCTCTCTCTCTCCTCTCTGTGGGCTGGAGACTTGAGAATAACAGACAGGCAAACGCATACAACCACACTCCCATGACCATGGCAAGTCAACTGATGGAATAAGAAGACCCGGCAAACAGACACTGAGACAGACAGGCACACAGACCAGCGGACTGGCAGACAGGCAGGCAAACGGACCCAGGCAGTCAGACAGGCAGGTAGACAGACAGGCTGCCTAGGTAGACAGGCAGGTAGACAGACAGGCTGCCTAGGTAGACAGACAGACAAGCAGACAGCCAGACAGACAGACAGACAGGCCAAGGAGGAATCAACGAAGCGAAGATGGCTGGCGGGCAGCAGCAGGTTGGCTAGACTAGGCTAGGCTAGGCTAGGCTAGGCTATAGGCTGACAGTAGACAGGACGCCGGCTGCTCCATTAGGCCTAGCTCGTCAGCTGAGTGAGTCTAGTAGAGTGCCTGGCGTCACCGCTGTCTGAGGTAGGGTCCGGTTACAGGCCAGTGTCATTCTCTCCCTCTCTCCCCTCTCTCTCTCTCTCTCTCTCTCTCTCTCTCTCCCCTCTCTCTCTCCTCCCTCCCTCCCTCCCTCCCTCCCTCCCTCCCTCCTCTCTCTCTCTCTCCCCTCCCCTCTCCCTTCCTTCCTTCATTCTTTCCCCCCTAGCATCTTTACTCTATCTTGAAACTAAAACACAACCACTGCATACGAGAATATTCAATCCAGTTCAAATTCGACTACTTTATTAATAATATCTCACAAACACGGAGAAATTCACGTGGGTTACTACAACAAGCCATATAGTCATAAAAACAGTAAGCAGAAGAAGAAAAAATCCACACAAACATTTATCACAGAAAAAATACTACAACAAAGTATCCAAACAGCACGCTCATATTAATTTTTTTTTAAACACCCAACAAACAAAAAACGCATAAAAAATGTGTCACAAATTCACTATAAAAAAAATCTTCCCAACACTTCTCTTGCGAGCCGCTTGGTCAAGCTTGCAACGAAGACGCCCGAGCATAAAAACAAACAATCAACCAAACAAAACACGGAAAAAGCTTCTTCACACACTGACAGTTTCCAACTTCTGCTCTCTTTGACTCCGTAACGTGCAGGCAGAGCCTGAAAAATATCCCGGAGACACAGGCAGGCAGGCAGTCAGTCACCCCTTATGCTACACACTTCGAATCGATGGTACAGACGGAAACCTACAGGTGGACATTTCGAATCCAACCCACAAGACTTAGGCGTCTTCAGACATGGTCGAGACAACCCCCTCAGCAAAAAATTTAAGTCACCACGATTAAGAAGAATAGTGGGCAGGACGGTTTTAACAAGAAGTTCACCTGCCAAACACGTACACCGTGCGAGGTTCTGGGTTCGATTCCCACCCAGCCTTGCCCTTTCTTTCCCCCCAAGTTTTGACTAGAAAATTGAGCTGAATGTCCAAGTCCTTCGGATGCGACTAGAAATCAAGGCGGGCCGGCCCCGTGTTGTGAATGCACGCATGAACATCTTGCACACACGTTGAATAAACCATTCCGCCGTTTTGAGAAAGGAGGCCATTTCGTGCCGGCAGGAACGGATGACAAAATTTTAAAAAAACACACAAAAAACAAACCCAACCCGCATACACACAGCTGTCGCGTTTTGACACCATCCCCGAATCAGAATGTGGCTACCTACATGGTGGTGGTTGGAGGGGGGGGGGGGGGGGGGGGGGGGGGGGGGGGGGGGGGAGAGGGGGATGGAAACAGTCCCATACGAAGAAATCTCACCATTGGTGAACCTATCAGAGCTGTAGCTGAGAAACAGCCAAAATAAATAAATAAGTACATAATTTAAAAAAACAAAAACCAATACTAATACTAATAATCATCAGGAGCAGATTCAGATTCAGAATATTTTATTGCCATTTAAGTCATGTAGATTTTATTTGACACAACAAAAACATCAATTATAGTTATTATCTATTTAGGCTAAAAGTGATGTACACTAAAACCATGTTGCATTCTACTTCTCTTTTTCTCTTTTTTTTTCAAAACACTCATGCACATATCTGATGATATCTGCTTGATATATATCAACTGTGATTATGTCACTTAATTTATGTACAGTTTTTGCGTTCTTTGTCTTTCGTTTTGATTTTTAATAACAAGTTATTTCTGAGCATGTGGCTGAGGACATGGGGACGACATCATCGCAACAAGCTGGACTCAATAAGGGGCACACAGGACAAACAAAAAAACATACAGACAGATGGGACACTTGAATTCCATCAAGCCATAAAACTTGAGCAGTCTTCTTCAACTTCAAACTTGCCCCCAGAACAACCTTCACCTCACCCAGAGCTCGCTCGCTCTCTCTCTCTCTCTCTCTCTCTCTCTCTCTCTCTCTCACACACACACACACACACACACACACACACTCTCTCTCTCTCTCTCTCTCTCTCTGAACGACATCTCACAACCCTGACTCCATCAAAACAACGGAGGAGGAGGAGAAGGGGGACAAGGAGGAATCCAGACTATAAATCTTCACAGGTTGGACAGGGTGGAAGAGAAGGGATGGCAGGGTGGATGGAGGGGTTCGGGGAGGGGGGGTGGTGGAGGGAGAAGTTTAATACTCAGTCACGGTTGTCTCCCCCGTACCCAACGTCACTCACTCTTTCTCCAAGCTCCCCACACAATCAGATCCTCTCCTCTCCTCTCTCTCCTCTAGCCCCCTGCCTGAAAAGCTGCTACTATAGACTTTAGCCCAGCCTGCCTAAGCACAGCCGCCCAGTAAGGGTCAATGAAGCGAGTCCAAAAAGCCGCTACGTGTCAGGCGTGGGGGGGGGGGGGGGGGGGGGGGGGGGGCAGGGGGGGGACAATAGGAGCACCCCCCTACTGCTATTGTTCAGCCTCCCACCCCCTCACCCCTTCCTTCTTTCGCTCCTTCCTTCCCTGCCTTCGCTATGGTAAGGAAGAGGAGGCCTGATAAATCTCTCCCCCTCCTCCTTCCCCACCCCCCTCCACCCCAACCTCTGCACAATAGCCAAGGCCCTGCCTGTCACAACAATTCAAAAGCAAACAGACAAGAAGCCTGGGAGATTTATCGGCCGTCGCAGATCCCCGCTAAGGTTTTCGCAAGAAAGACAGACAGAAAAGAAAAAAGAAGAAAAAAAAAAAGAACAGACAAGACAAGAGACAGAGACACAGTAGGGTGAGTAAAGGGAGGAAGGGGGTGGGGGGGGGGGGGGTGACACTTCAGTGAGAAGAGCTGGAGCTGGAGTTATCTCTCCCTCTCTCTCTCTCTCCTACTACTGGCGGGCTTCTTCACCAGACTGCTCTACCCTGTAATTACCTCCCCTCGTCCGCCTTTGTCACCACATCTTACCTGGATTTTTTGGTTGTCTGTTTTCGGTTTTTCTTTTTTTTGTTTCCTCTCTCTCCTCCTCTCTCTCTCTCTCTCTTCTCTCTCTCTCTCTCTCTCTCTCTCTTCTCTCTTGTCTTGTCTACCCATCTCTTGCTACTTTCCACAGCCACAAGATTGGGAAAGAGAGAGAGAGAGAGAGGGGGGGGGGGGGGGGGGGGGGGGGGGGGGGGGGGGGGGACGGAAAGGGGGGGGGGGGGGGAGAGAGAGAGAGAGGGGGGGGGGGGAGGCATAAAAAAATCGCAGTAGAGATTGCAGACAGGAGGAAATAAGTAGAGAATACAAGGGATGCATTATCCCGGCAGGGGACTGTACCCATGTTTCCCCACGCCCACCGTTTTCTCCCTTCACACAATTTGAGAGAGCAGCTATAATATGGTATTGCCGAAACACAAAACTTAGACATGTAAAAAACCCAACAAAAAACAACAAACAAACAAAAACCACCAACTCCCCCACCCCACCCCTTTAAAAAAAAAAAAGCGGAGAAGGGGAGGGAATCTACTTTTCTATATGTTCCTCTGTTATTCCCAACATACACACACACACACACACACACACACACACACAACACACACACACACACACACACACACACACACACGCGCGCGCGCCTCAACTAAGCAAGTATTACGATTAGTCCAGTTGTTGCCGTGAAACACACACACACACACACACACACACACACACACATACGTCCCTCAACTAAGCAAACATTACAATTAGTCCAGTTGTTGCCGTGAAAACTCCTGAATTAACACGTGAAAACAAAAACCTTCACTATACCACGACTTGCAGGGTGATGATGATGATGATGATGATGATGATGATGATGATGGTTGCTGGCTGGGGGGTTGATACCAATGCAATAAATTCTTTCCTTCTTTCCTGTGAACTTTCTTTTTTTTTTTAACAGTGTCAAAACTTTTTTTTTCTGTGACCGGCCATTAGAATTATTTGGTTGGTTGGTTGGTTGGTTGGTTGGCTGGTTGGTTGGTTGGTTGGTTGGTTGGTTGATTGGTTGGTTGGTTGGTTGGTTGGTTGGTTGGTTGGTTGGTTCCTCAGCTAGAGCTTTGAAGTTCACCAATGATAAGGTGTATTGTTAAGGGGCGGAGGGGGGGGGGGGATCAAATTAACCAGAAGATCAACTGGGGATGAGAGGAACGACACATACGTGTAGTTACACACACGTCACCACCACCACTCCACTTCCACCAGCACCACCACCACCACCACCAGTACCACCACCACCACCACCAATACCGCCACCACCACCACCAGTACCACCACCACCACCACCACCAATACCGCCCCCCACCACCACCAATACCACCACCACCACCACCAGTACCACCACCACCACCACCACCAATACCGCCACCACCACCACTACTTCCCCTACTACCACACCACCACCATATCTCTCAAACCCCAAAACAGGGTGACAGAGAAAGAAAGAAAGAAAAGAAAACAAAGAAAGAAAAGAATGAATGAATGAAAGACAGACAGAGAGCTAGAAAGAAGAATGAATGAAGGAAGGAAAGAAAAGACAGACAGACAGCTTGACAAAGACCATGGACAGACAAGTAAAAAGGAGGCAGAGACAGCCCCCCCCCCCCCCCCCCCCCCCCCCATCCTCTCGTCAATGTGATGACCCCCAGGTGACACGGGTACCAGCAGTAACCTGACCACTCACTGTACTATACTACACTATATACTCTACTCTACTCTACTCTACTCTACTCTACTCTACTCTACTACCTTCTGACCAATACTACCACTGCCACTGACAGCTGATGGCCATGTCACCTACACCATTAACGCTAATGGGCCGTGAGTGTATTATATATATGTATGCATGTATGTGTGTGTATATATATTATTATTTTTTATATTATTATATATTATTATATATTATTATTATTATTATATTATAGTTAATATATAATATATATATATATATATATATATCTTTTGTCTCAGTTTATATATTATATATATATATATATAATAATGTATGTGTGTGTGTGTGTGTGTGTGTGTGTGTTGTGTGTGTGTGTGTGTGTGTGTGTGTGTGTGTGGTGTGTGTGTATACACACAGAGCTGTGTTAAGCTTCACCTCTTATTTAAAATTTTAGACTTTTTGCCGTGAAAACTCTTTAACACGTGAAAACAAAAACCAGAACATCATGCACACACACACACACACACACGTTAAAAACCTGTTCCGCTTTTCGGAAGAGTAGGCCATTGTGTGATGGTGGGAACGGATGACAAAATTGACAAATCTGCATTCGCACGGGGACTGGATAAAAACAAAGCACATGTGTGCTTACACCATTATCCTCGAAATAAAAGAATTTAAAAAATTTTAAAAAAGATAATAAAATACACATTCCAGCAAATTTTCGCTTCTTTCCTGAAGCTTGCTTCGGCTGAACAAATAAATATAACCTCAATAGTTCAACCAACTTTTAAAACGGGTAGATTACTTATTTTCGTTCCTGAGTAATCAATCACCTCCCCTACACGTATGGTGTGTGTGTGTGTGTGAAGTGGTGTTGGTGTGGTGTGGTGTGATGTGGTGTGGTGTGGTGTGGTGTGGTGTGGTGTGGTGTGGTGTGGTGTGGTGTGGTGTGGTGCATTGTATTGTATTGTATGTATACCACACACATTTGATTTCTCAACGTGAAATTCGGGGTGCTCTCCCTGTGCCAAGAACAGTGCCACCCCATTTTTCTTTTCCTGTCTGCATGTGAATATATATCCGAATCAGAGCGGCTCTTTTTCTACGGAATTTTGCCAGGGACAACTCTCCTGTTGCCGTGGGGTCTTTTACGTGCGCGCTAAATGCGTGTAGCTAGACAAGGGACCTCGGTTTATCGTCTCATCCGAAAGACTGTCACCCAGACCACCACCCATGGTATTGTGGATCGGGGATCAAGCCACCACAGATTTCGAACCCGGACTTTTCGCTTTCTAGGCAGGTGCATTACGTCTACACATATTTTGAATTTTGAATTTTGTCATAGCCCTTTAACTAACTCACTCACTCTCTCTCTCTCTTCTCTCTCTCTCTCTCCTCTCTCTCTCTCTCTCTCTCTCTCTCCCCCTCACACACACACACTCTCTCTCTCTCACACACACACACATACACACAGTCTCACACACACAACACACACACACAACTCCCCACCCCCCAGCTCTCTTCCTTCTGTGCAGCAGCACTCAAGCCCCATCCACACCACTCATCCCCTTCCTCTGATGACAGGGTGTAAGCGGACGCGTGCCCACAGGGTGGAGAGAGAGAGACAGAGAGAGAGAGGCACACAGACACAGAGAGACAGAGACAGAGAGGCACACAGACACAGAGACAGAGACAGAGAGACACACAGAGAGACACAGACACAGAGAACAGAGACAAAGAGAGACAGAAACAGAGAGGCGAGAGGGAAAGAGACAGACAAAAGAGACAGAGACAGAGAGACAGGGCAAAGAGAGACAGAAACAGAGGGGGGAGAGAGAGACAGACCAGACAGAAAAAGAGACAGACAGAGACACAGAGAGAGACTCAGAGAGACAGAGAGAGAGAGAGAGAAGAGAGAGAGAGAGAGAAGAGAGAGAGAGAGAGAGAGAGAGAGAGAGAGAGAGAGAGAGAGCAGACCACAGCAAGAAACAGATGCAAGGGGGTGGGACCAGAGGGAGTGACAGTGACAGAGAGAGGAAAAAGCAGTGCTTGAGACGACATCCCCCATCTGGGGCCTGTCTACTAATTACAGGCCCACTACACTACACTGCACTGCACTACACTAAACTACACTACACTACACTACACTGCACTACACTACACTACACTACACTGCACTACACTACACTGCACTACACTACACTACACTACACTGCACACACTACACACACTACACACACTACCTACACTACACTACACGCACTGCACTCACACACACACTACATCACTGCACTGCCTACAAACTGCACTGCACTACACTACACTACCTACACTGCACGCACTACAACTGCACTACTACATACTGCACTGCACTGCACTGCACTACATACACTGCACTGCATACACTACACTACCACTAATGCACTACACTTGGGATACACTACACTACACTGCTATCACTACCTGCACTAAATCGTACATCACTACACTACACACACCTAACACCACAACGTTCGCTAAGCAAGCGCACAATCGCCAGTGCATCACTGCAGTAGGCCTTAAAATGTTAGTAGCTGTCGTAGCCTTCATCATACTGACATGGTTGAACTTGGTGTGTGCGTTTTATTTTTATTTTGTTCTTTTATATCGAGGATAATGGCATAAGCACTTAATTGCTTTTTTACATCCAGTCCCCGTGTGTATGCGGCTTTGTAAATTCTGTCATCTGTTCCCACCGGCACACAATGGCCTACTCTTCCGAAAGGCGGAACAGGATTTAACGTGTGCGCAAGATGTTCTGCGTGCGTTCGCACAAGGGGCCTCGGTTTATAGTCTCATTCGAAAGACTTTTGGGGAGTGAGTCTACACTGATGTTAACTCCAGAGGAAAAATTCTCTTGAATCACGGGAATCGAACCGGTCAGCAGATCACGAGCGCATACGTGCGTGGCGTGCGTTTCGTGCGTGCGTGCGTGTGTGCGTGTGTGTGTGTTGTGTGTGTTACGTCATGTGAGGCAGATGGGTGAGGCCCACAAGAGTAAATTAATAAAGAGGTGCATATATATTAAAAAATAAAAATGTGACAAGATTTACAGGGGAAAATTCGGAAAAAGAAACTGCAGTCAAAAGATCAGGAAAGAACTGGTACATCTAAATTCCAAAGCCAGCACTTCCAACTCAGTCCGTAGACCGTTGGGGCATTATGAAGATTTATAGCAGCTTCCTCCACTACGTGGTGGGATTAAAATGCCACCAATTCAAAACCACCACCATCAAAAAAGCCGCCAATCTTTTACGAGGTGGCGACCTCGGAGTATCGAACCCTCAAATCAGGAACAGCAGCAGTAGTAGTTAATCAAGTAGAAACCACCTGCCCAACCAAACCACTACAGCTGAAGGAGCACACCACCCCCATCACCACAAAGGTTACTACAGCCTCAGACACCTGGCAGGCTGTAATAACGGTCAAGGCCTTCCTTGCCTAGGTGGACACTTGTGTAGTTAGTGTGGTCCTTGCCCCACAATTGTGAATGGCAGGAGTCCATCACCTCCAGTCTATAGACAGGAGAGGAGAGGGGGGGTCACTCACTCACTTACAAAGGCTCCACTCAGTCAGCCTCCACCCCCCCCCCCCCCCCCACCCCCCCCCCCCCCCCCTGATCCCAGCATACAAGTGAGCAGCAGAGCTAGGCTAGTACAGGAAGGGAGGGACCCATTATCCTCAACACAGAATTATTGTTCTCTCTGCTTTTAGGAAAGCCCCATGTCAACTAACTGTATAGAAGGGGGGTATGGGGTTGGCAAGCAACCTCCCTGGGTGAGGTGAGAGAGACAGAGACAAGGAGAGAGAGAGGAATGGGGTGGGGAGAGAGGAGAGGAGGGGGGTGGCAGAGAGACAGTACAGAGGGAGAAGGGGGTGGGAAGAGAGAGGGGGTGGCAGAGAGACAGTACAGAGGGAAGGGGTGGGGAGAGAGAGGAGGGGGTGGGGGAGAAGACAGTAAAGAGGCAAGCAGTCATTGGGGGGGGGAGGAGGGAGAGGGGATGAGGGAGAAGGGGAGACAGAGAGAGGGGGGCCGTGGAGAGCTGGTAGAGGGAGACAGCAAGAGACAGAGCAGCTCCTGGGGGGAGAGTAGGGGGTGTGGAAGAGAGAGAGAGAGAGAGAGAGAGAGAGAGTAGGGGGGTGGGAAGAAAAGAGAGAGAGAAAGAGAGAGAGAGTAGGGGGTGTGGAAGAGAGAGAGGAGAGAGAGAGTAGGGGGGTGGAGGAGAGAGAGAGAAGAGGAGAGGGGGGTGTGGAAGAAGAGATGAAGGACGGAGAGAGCAGAGGGGAGGGGAGTAAGGCAGACCGGGGAGACAAGCAAGAGGCAGCCAGAAGCCTGCCTGGTATGGGTGGACAGTGTTCATTAAAGGCCCATTACACGGGCTGGGCTTTGTGTTCCTGACCACACCACAAGGGTCCTGCTGGGGGAGGCTTCCATGAGTGTAGTAGGGTGTGTGTGTGTGTGTGAGAGTGTGGGTATCCAGTGTGTGAGTGTGTGGGTTTCTACTTAACCCTCTGTACTGGCAGTGTTTGTACACGGGTGCAGGAGTGACCGTGGCTGGCGCGGCTCTATTCCAAACTTTTCTTTGCCCCAATCCCCTCCACCCCCCTCCCCTCCACTCTCATCCCCATCCCCTCCCTCGGCTCATTCACATCACAAGGACAAACATAGCTCGCTCTCTCTCTATTTTCTGTGAACCTTTTTTAAAAAAAAATCTGTTCCTGTCTTACGCACATGTATACGGGCAAGCGCACGTGCCCGCGCAAGTACGCAAACGCACACCATCATCTCCTCCCTCCCCCCCACACACAGGGAACAATGCTACACACACACACACACACACACACACACACACACACACACAACAAACAACACACACACCAGCGAACAATATTCTTTTTCTTTCTTTTATTATTTTTTAGTTGTTCAACAAAGCACGCAGCTCCTATTACCCGGATCCCACCACTACACGACCATTGTATGGGATCAGGCACATACAAAGACCTCAGACCTTGGAAGCCAAAACTCAAGCAGCCGCCAGACCCCCCCCCCCCCCCCCCCCCCCCTCCTCTACTGTCCAAGCAAAATGGATGATCCTAGCCTACTACTATTAGAGGAGGCAGTGCACCCTTGGACTGTTGACCCAACAGCCCCTAATGGTAAAGGTACACAGCACTAAGTACACAGTACCTAGCCTAAGGCTAAGTACTGCCACTGTGTACATACTTATAGCATCACAGGGGCTACTGGCTACCTAGGGAAGCTACAGCTTGACCCCAGCATTATGAAGGACGAAAGGCGATGTCCTGTGTGTGGTTCTTCTTCAGAATGAAGGATTTCCATTGCTTTCATGATTTTCTTGTCGTTCTGATCATTTGATCAATTTTCTTAAGCTTGTCTTCTTCGGTTCAATTCCACCACGACCGATCCATCCATCCCTGCCTACATACAGTCCAGCTATTATTTATTTATTTATCTATCTATTTATACCACTTTAAGCCACGGCAGATTTCTCTGCGGGGAAAGTCGGGATAGTCTCCCTGGGAAGAGCGTGTCGCCAAAAGGGCAGCGCCACCCTTTTTTTTTCCTCTGTTCCTGTCTGCAACCGTATTATTTTGTTTCCCTATCAGAGTGGCTTTTTCTACATAATTTTGCCCAGGACAACTCTCTTGTTGCCGTGGGTTCTTTTTTTTATCTTTTTTTTACGTGCGCTAAATAATTATATGTAAACACACGGGACCTCGGTTTATCGCCTCATCCGAAAAGTCTAGCACCCAGACCACCACCACTCACGGGCTTAGTGGATGAGGGAAAAGTTTCGGGCCCAAACGGGGATAGAACCACCACACGCTCCGAACCCGTGACTGCATGATAACCTGCAGGGCAATGCTTAAAAAAGCAAAACAAAATCCTTTATTGCCATGAATACCTGACACTTGGGGACCATAACAAGTTCTGTTACGGTTATGGCCTCCGCACATGATCCACACAGTCAGAAAGCAGGGAGGGTTTCACATTCATGTAAATCTTCTACTACCTATCTTCTTCTGCACACAAACATTAAATGCTGGAAACTGAAGCCGACAGAAGTGGACAAAGGGAGAAGAAGGAAGAGAGGGGGTGGGAGGGGGGGGGGTGAGTAGCAGTAGCAGAAAATCAAAATTTTTACATGTTTCACAAAGATTAAAGTATTTCGATCACAAAACATCTTTTCCTTTTTTTTTGTCTTTTCTTTTTTTTTTTTTTCTTGTTCCTCGGTTAGAGCTTCGAAGGTCACCCACCAATGGTAAGATTTTGTTGCGTATGCGACACGCTTCCTTTCTCTCTCTCTCTTCACCATTTAGGTAGCCGCATTCCGACTTCGGGGTTGGTGTCTAAACGCATATGTGCATGCGGGGTGGTTTTTTGGTGGGGGGGTTTCAAATTTTGTCATCCGTTCCTACCGGCACTTGTGAGGCAGGTGAACGTCTTCACCATCCTGCCACCTTCCTTCTTTAAAACAACACCCTTTAATATCTTAACAACAACGAAAGACATAACTTTCCACATTTTTTTTTTTCCATTCTTTTGTTTTCCGTGTACTTTCCTTCCTAGATTATCATCATCTTGGCCTTTCTTTGTATTATTGCTGCTAGTCTTATTTGGAACTGAAGCTGAGAGAAATGAACGGACAGAGGGGGGAGAGGGAAAAGAGAGGGGGGAGAAGGGAGGAAAAAGAAGGAGAGGGGGGGGGGGGAGGGGGAGGGGAAGGGGGGGGGAAACCTATCAGAGGCAGGAGGAGGAAATCAATAAAGAGGCGTGTTAAATTTCCCATGTTTATGAAAACGGCCGGGAGTCAATAAAGGGAAGGGGTTGGGTTTCCATTGTTGGGTAGGGTGGGGATGAAGAGGGAGGGAGGGAGGCTGGAAAAGGACTAGCGACCGGACCAGTAAAGTACTACAGGGATTTTAGACTTTGTCGGAGAAGTGCGACAAGAAAGAGAGAGAGAGAGAGAGAGAGAGAGAGAGAAGAGAGAGAGAGAGAGAGAGAGAGAGAGAGAGAGAGACAGACAGACAGACAGACAGACAGACAGACAGACAGACAGAAGAGACAGAGAGAGGAAAGAGATGGAGAGGGAGGGAAGGGGGAAAAAGAGAGTGAGGGAAAGAGAGAGAGAGGGGGAGAGAGGGAGGGAGGGAATGGGGGGGGGGGGAGAGGAGAGAGTGGAGGGAGGGAGAGAGAGAGACAGAGAGAGAGAGACTCAAAGACAAAAAATTTACGAGAAGAAGAGAGAGAACAGAGAGAGAGAGAAGAGAGGTCCGGTGAGCAAATGCATGACATGCTGGCAAATGGCCCATTACAGTGAAACCTACCTCCTCCAAGGCAACAGGCGGAGCGACACTAATATCAAGGCGATTAGCAGTTGACTGACTGACTGACTGACAGAGACAGACAGACAGGGAGGGGGTGAGAGAAAGGGACAGACAACACTGAACACTGAAAAGTTTTATTGTACATCGGCCTTGGGCCACTATACAAAACATGTTTGGGGAAGTGGGGAGGAAGACATAGCAAAAATCGTTTATATGCATTTCACATTTTCATTTCTGCAAGCATACAGGATTACCCCCAATATCTTCTAGTCATCATCATCCCCATCATCATCATCTTCAGCATCTACATAATCATCACCATGACCATCTTCATTACCTATAACAGCAGCTGCAGCAAGTATATCAACATAACCATCATTACTTTCATCTTCTGCATCATCATTATCAACATCATCATCTTCATCATCTACGCTATCACCATCTTCTTCAACTGTATAGTCATTATCGTCACGATTATCATCTTCTATCTCTGCATCAAGGCCATAATCATCATCTTCATCATCGTTTCCATCGAAAGGGACAGGGAGACAGACAGAGACACTCAGAGCGACAAAGACAGAGAGAGACAGACAAAGACAGACAGAGAGAGACAGAGAGACACTGAGAGAGACTGAGAGAGAGACTGAACAAAATAAACACGCTAAAGTTGCACAATCCACCTTAAAAATAAACAGAAAACAACAACACAATTATTCAACAACCATCCAAAACAACAGTAACAACATAAACTTAACAATGACTAAATAATTAATTAAAATAAAAACTTAGAAAAATAAACATCTCAGACAGACATTTCCAAAACCTTTCTTTTCATAACCCTCACACCCCCCCCCCCCCCATCCCACCCCCCCCCAAAAAAAAAAAAACCCCAATCCAACCCAACATAACCAAACAACAAACAACAAACAAACCAAAAAATCCCAACCACTCTACCCCCTTTGTCTCTTTTCTCTTGTTTTCTCCCCCACTAGCATGATGGCAGCAGTTATCACAACAAGGCCGAACTCGTCAGCAAACTAACGGCTTCCAACCAGCCATCACCGCCCTAGAACGGTGGCCATAAGTCTGTCCAAGAGCAGGGGGCCCCAAGTTTTCTGTCCCCTGTCTGCAAAAACATAAAAAACGAGAGCAAATCAACTTCGGCAACCCACACGATCCTTCTCGACATTCAAAACTTTTCAACCGCCAACGGTCCTTTCAGGCCCGTTAAAACCAGACCCAGGAAAAAAAAAGGAAGCAAAAGCAAGGAAAAGAAGGAAAGGAAGGAAAAGGAAGGAAAGGAAAGGAAAGAACAAAGAACGAACACTACGCATTGAAAGATGGTATAGGTTTGAAACCACCAACAGATGAAGGAAAGGTAAGAAAAAGACAGAAAAAAGAAAGAGGAAGAAAAAGAAGAGAGACAACAACGCTAGAAGGGGAAGTAAGCGTAAAGAGGAAGAAAGAAGCGCAGCGAAGGAAAGAAAAAGGAAGGAAGGAACGTACGCAGCGAAGAAGGAAGGAGGAAGAAGGAAGGAATGGAGGAAGGAAGAAGGAAGGAAAAGAGAATGAGAGAAGAGGAAGGAAGAAGGAAGAAGAGGAAGGAAAGAAAGAAGGAAGAAGAGAGAAGAAGAGAAGAAGGAAAAGAAAGAAAGATGAAAGGAAGGAAGGAAGGAAAGAAAGAAAAAAGAAAAGAAAGGAAAGGAAAGATGAAGGAGAAAGAAAGAAAAAGGAAGAGAGAAAGGAAGAAGGAGAAAAGACAATACAGACGGACCAAAAGAAAGAAAGAAAGAGACAGAGAACAGAGAATGCAATGAAATAAAGAAAGAAGACAGAGACAGAGCAATGAAATAAGAAAGAAAGACTGAAAAAAGACAGACAGAAAGGTAAAGGTTTATGATTGTGTCAGTTGTGTGAGAGAGCGCGGGTTGCTTTATAGTTATTGAAAGTGTGATATTGTTTGTTTCCCTGGATTTGTGTTTGCTCTGCGTGCGTGCGTGCGTGCGTGCGTGCGTGCGTGCGTGCGTGCGTGCGTGTGTGTGTGTGTGTGTGTGATCCTCCTCACAGACGACAAAAACTTTAATATAAACACACCAAAAGAAACAAATGAAATGAAAATAAAGGTTTATTTCATTACTTGTCTGTCCATCAGAGGCCACTTTAGTTATTGAAAGCGTGATTTAATAATGTTTGTCTGTTTCGACTTGGGTTAGCACTGTGTTATTCTCCACTGTGTGTGTGTGTGCGTGCGTGTGTGCGTGCGTGTGTGTGTGTGTGTGTGTGTGTGTGTGTGTGTGTGTGTGTGTGTGTGTGTGTGTGTGTGTGTGTGTGTGTGTGTGTGTGTGTGTGTGTGTGTGTGTGTGTGTGGTGGTGTGTGCGTGTGTGTGTGTGTGTGTATGTGTGTGAGAGAGAGAGAGTGAGAGTGTGTGTAAGTGTGTGTGTATGTGTGTAATGATGCGTTTTTGTGTTGTGATATGCAAAGTGTGGTGTGGTGGCGGTGTGTGTGTGTGTGCGCATGCGTGCGACTGTGTGTGTGAGAAAATCAGAACGACAGAAAAACAGACACAGACACAGACAAAGAAGACAAACCATCCGAAAAAAGAACAAGCTCACACAAAGAGACAAAAATAAAAATGACAGAGAGGGGGGGAAAAAGCAACCAAAATGAAAACCCTCAAAGAAAAAAAATCAAAACAAAATTTAAAAATAACAACACACCAAAAAAAAACAAAAAACAAAGGTTTCTCAACAGGAGAGATAGACATCGCGCGCGCGCGCGCGCGCACACACACACACACAACACACACACACACACACACACACACACGCTGTGAAGAGACGCGGGCCCCAAGAATCTTGCTCAGTCATCTAAGTGCACCATCCTCTCTCTCTCTCTCTCTCTCTCTCTCCCAAACAACACACACAACAAGGCCACAAAACCATGTATACACACCATCGCCCTCTGCCACGACAACCCTGACTGACACACACATAATATATCCACAACACTGATGACGAACAGGCCGACAGACTGACAGACAGACGCGAGCGAGCAGGTGTACCAACGCATTAACGGCACACACGGACAGAGAGATGACAATCGTTGGGCTGGGTGTGTCAGTGACGATAGCGATTACACCGAAACAGTCGTTGGTGTGCAGGATTTTGGGGGGTTCCGAGTGCATGTAGCTTTCTTTTTTTTTTTCCTTTCTTTTTTTCTGGAACGGGGTTTGTTTGTTTGTTTGAAATCATCTATTTATTCCGTTTTTTTTCTTTAAAATTCACTGTTCTCGTTTTGTTCCGTTTTTTTATAATTGTTTTTTCTTTGTTGTTTTTGTTGTTGTTTTTTGTTAGGGTGGGGTTTTTTTCTTTGGTTGGGTTTTTTTTGTTTATTTTTGTTTGTTTTTTGTTTTCGGTTGTTGTTGGAGGGTTTTTGGAGGAGGGTGGGGTGTTCGTTTGGATGGTTTTCCTCTTTTTTTGGGGGGTGGGGGGGTGGGGGTAACTTTAAAATCTGTCTGTGTCTGTCTGTCTGTCTGTGTCTGTCTGACTCTCTCTCTCTCAATTTTCTTAGTTGTGTTTTCCCCCTGACCTGTTTCCTAACAAAAGAATTGCCAGAGGCAGGTGCAGGAAGAGTGTTGAAAACAGAATGACATTTATCTACTCCCTTTTTGTTTCAATAAAAACAAATCCATTCTGATTAACATTTTAAATGACATTCAATAAAAACGAAATAATTCTTATCACCCCTTCCCCCCAAAAAAACCCAACCAAACAAAAACAAAAAAAACCCATACAACAAAAATCAAACACAAACAAACAAAAGCCCCACATAATTAATCTTCACGCTGTTGCTGAATAAACGAACAAAAAAAACGTTGTTCGCAGAAAAGATGTACCCGTTTGCATCATTTGCGCGCGCGCGCACGCACGCACGCACGCACGCACGCACCACACACACCACACACACACACACACACACACACACACACAACACTCAAAGAGGGAAATGTTCTAAAACACACACACACAAACAGTGTTATCAAAATTTGTTTTATATATAAAGTGGTTGAAATGGAAATGCAATCTACGATGTCAACCGGTACGACTTCAATACAGCACAAAATACCACCACAATACCCGGAATACAAAAGCAAAAACACAACTTCTAATATAGAAACAATCAAAAGCAAAACCAGGCACACTGACACACTGCCTCTCCCCCCCCCCCCCCTCCTCTCTCTCTTTCTCTTACACACACACACACACACACACACACACAAGCAGGTGAACTAATATGCTGACAGATGACAATCTCAGACAGTGAGTGACGACGATAGTTTAGGAGGAGGGGAAAAAGGGGGTGGGGGCAAGGAGTTCTGAACAGAAAAAGCAGGCACTTATCTTTTCTTTATGAAACTCTGAAATATCCCCCCCCTCTCTCTCTCTCTCCATCTCCTCTCTCTCTCCTCCTCTCCTCTCTCTCCTCCTCTCTCTCTCTCTCTCCTCTCTCTCCCTCCCTCCCCCTCCCCTCTCTCTCTCCCTCCTTCTCCTCTCCCTCCCTCCCTCTCCACCCTACCCCCTCTTTGTTTGTTATTTCCTTCTGATCTGTCTGCTTAAGTTTCGTTTGGGAGTGTGTTCTTTGTCTTTCAAACCACCACCACCCAAATCCAAAATGTCATCAAAATAAAATTGTTTCTGCAACTACTATGCTGGAAGCAGTCAAGGCGACAATAAACAGGCGATGCTCAACAACAAGGCGTGTTTATAAGTGACGACGTCTTTCTAAATAACACAAACAGAACAAATAATGACACAAACACACAAGACATGCTATATACAAAATGGTCCAAAGTCTCCCAGGTTGGTCTGGAAGAGACAAGAAAGAATATTATAATTATTACTTTAGTGCTTGGTAGGATATACATGATGAGTTAAGCAAGTATAACCCACTCACCCCTCTCCCTCCCTCCACCCTAGTTGCCTCCCCTACACACACACACACACCACACACACACACACAAACACACACAACCGCATACACACGAGGACTGGATGTAAAAAAGCACACGAGTGCTTATTCCATTATCCTCGATATAAAAGAATAAATAATAAAAAAATAAATAAATAAAACACACAAGGAGGCATGAAATCTCATCTCTTACCTACTCTTCCCCATCCCTCCTCCACCTCCTCCACCCCCCCCCCCCCCCCCCCCACACACACACACACAGAGTACCAAAAGTTCCCTTACCCTCTATCAACTTCACCACAACGGGAAAACTCTTCAAGGGAATGTGGATGGGAGTTTGAGCGATAACAAAACGACACACACAAAAAGATACTATTCCACACGCGTTCGCACACGGGCCCTCACTTCATTAGCTCATCCCAACGACATCAGGGTCTCTCCAACAAGACACCTCAGCGAAGATTTGAACCCACAGCCTCGGATACCGTCTGATCTACCCACTAGACTGTTCCATGCCCCCCACCCCCACCCCCAACCTCCTACCTTATGCCTGGAACAAAGACCAAACCAAAACAAAACGCAAAAATGATGGTGATGTTATTAGTTTGCATGAAGTAAAAATTCAACCAAAACGAGGGAGGACAGGGAGGGGAAAGGAAAGATGTTTGTTATGCAAAAACAACAACAACAAACAGCGGTGGCGTTACAATACACTGACTGTATGGTGGAAAACTGGGCCGGGTTAAAAGGGGACAGCCAACCATCTGCTGGTGTGTTGACTTTATCAAGTCACATCATCTAGTAACACCCATCCACCCCCGCCCCCGCCCCCACCGGCCCCCCAAACTTCCACCACCACCATCTCCTTTCTCCATTTCACACCTCACTTTTTTTGTTCCTGTCAGATCTCCTAAACCTTTGTCTAGCTAGCTGATCTGATTCTGACATGACAGCCCCTGACACAAAAGAGGGGAAGGGAGGGGAATGGGGTGGGAGAAGGCGGAGGAGGAGGATTCACGGATCTTATGTACTTAATTATGCATGAATGCGCATATATAACTACCCTCCAAACCCATCCACCCCTCCCCTCGACACAACACAGAGAGACACCGAGACAGACACAGATGACAGAACGTACAAAAACTGCATACACACGGGGACGAGAGAAACACAAGAGACAACAGATGACAGAACGTACAAAAAACTGCATACACACGGGACTAGATGTAAAAAAAAAAGCACATAAGCGCTTATTCCATTCCTCGATATAAAAGAATAAAATAAAAATATAAAAAATAACACACAACTCACACACAACACCACACACACACACACACACACAGCACACAACAACCAACACACAACACACACAACACACACACACAACACTCTATCAAACATGTACAAGTATACATGACTCCGACCTTGACATCACAAACATCCATACGACACAAGTATATCGATAGCAATACCTCGCACACATATACAGACCAACATACATCTGCATACAAAAAACAAAAAAGCAAAAACAAAAACAAAGACCACAAACATGCACACGCACACGCACGCACGTGTGCGGAAGCGACCTTACATTTAATCCTGTAAGAACTGTGTTCCCCTTCTGCAGTCTTCAGATGATTCAAGAAACTAATGTCGATCATTTCCAGTTGTTTCTCTATGCTTTCTATTGTACATACTCTCGTATATTTCTACATCTTTCTTAGGTTAAAAAAAAAAATTTCTTTATATACAAGATGGCAAGCCACTGCAAAGAAATCATCAGTGTGTTTCATTTCACTTTTATGCATGTTGATTTATTAAACTTGGTATACCAGATCAGTGTTGTGTTCATTTTTCTTTTACTTGTTTTTGTCTGTCCATCTTCATAATGATTATACCTTGAATATAATCCCCCTCTTAGTTGCCCGGGTCAGGTGCAGTTGCTAGAAATAAATATAATATCATTTATAACGGACAAGCTTGTGTGTCAGCACATGACATACATTTTTTGAGATTATTCACAAGGACACATGTACAACATTAACGAACAATTATTATTTTTCTTCCTTTACTTTCGCTTTTTCATTTCTTAACTTTCCGGAAGGGTAGAACTGAACAGCGAAAGAAAACTGGCTTTTTTTCTCAAAGGTTTACATTTTTTTTTTTAAACAGACATGCTGTTTTTCAGAGGAGGGGTAAATTTGTCAAATTATTTCATTACCTGTGACTGTTAACGCTGCTTTCACTTTATTTTAGTCCCCCCCCCCCCCCCCCCCCCCCCCACCTCTCCTTCTTCTTCTTTAGGTCACTACAGGGATCATCATTCTCCGCCATGTGAATGTTGTTGATGTTGTACTTGAAGCACAATATAAGCTACAAGCTTGTTGTTGCTATGCTGATTGTGTTAGTACTCTTTTCTGCTTCATGTTTAATGAATGAATAGCTGAATGAATTGCTTATTCAATGTACCATCTGGGGTAAAAAATTGACTTGACTTGAATAGACCCCGTTTAAAACCAGAAATCTGTAACGAAAGCAACACGAAGCACAGAGCTTATGCCGCGCTCTTTCAACGGAAGAAAAGCAGGACAAAACAGTCTGGCAATGACGAAAACAAAGAACACAGGTCAAGCATGCCATAAAAGATTATTCATGTAAATGATAGATGTTAATACCTTTTACAGAGGGGAAAAAACCCACCAACAGACAAACACACACACACACACACACACACACACACACACACATTAGGATTTGAATATCATTACATCTGTCCTTAAGCATGTTTACATGTATGTCTGCCGTTCTGTACGCCCTGAGTAAATTGTAAAAACTGCCATTTTCTCGGAAACTACCTGCTCTTCACAAGGGACCGGCAGGATCTAGTATTCAGGTCCTCATTTTCAACAAACTGTGTACAACAGCTAGAGTTTCTGAGGACAATAACAAAGCATTATCATGGCTTGATACCCCCCCCCCCCCCCCCAACTTTTATTCTTGTTATTGTTGTGTTCTGTTACTATTTTGTGAATAAAGAAAAAAATCTGGGGGCAAAAAAAGAATGCGAGGGTCCGGTTAGGAGACGGTTGAGGAGAAGGGTGGGGACAGTAGGTTGTGTGTGTGTGTGGTTGTGTGTGTGTGTGTGTGTGTGTGTGTGTGTGTGTGTGTGTGTGTGGTGTGTGTGTGTTTAGATACTCTGAATGAAAACTGGGATGCTTTTCATGTCAATAAAATAATCTTTCTTTCAGTAACCTCTTAATCTTTTGTCTTTATTCTTTTCATGTCAAGAAAATATTTTTGGGTAATCCTAATTTTCTGTCTTTATTAAACGCTGTTGTGCACTTTTTTTTTTAATCAAACTATTTTAAAACACAACAAACAAAGATTTATACTTCCAAATTGGTAACAGAGTGAATGGACAGCACAGCACTATAGACACACATGATGTCACACACACTTTTACAAAACAAAAATCACCAACCCAACAACCTCCCCCCCCACCCCCCCCCCCCCCCCCCCCCCTACCCCCCCCCCCCCCCCCCCCCCCCCCCCCCCTCCCACCCCCCCCCCCCCCCCCCCAAAAAAAAAAATATATATATATTTATATATATATATATATATGGAGAGAGCGACACATCACCAAACGGGTACAATTCTTGCAACGTCTTTCCAAATTCAAGCCATCCCACTTATCATAGCAATCAACGAAACTAGCGCATTATACGGGTATCGGATTTCACTCTCATTTTATAGATGCCATTCTAAATTCTCATTTGAATAATTTTCCCATTTTTGCTTTTCATTCAAATTCTTCCATTTTCAATCTTATTAAAAAAAATAAAAAATAAAAATTTTAAAAAAGGTTGAAGAAAACGGGCAAAGAGAAATGCAGGGGCATCGGTTTACCACAGGAGATCAAGGCCCATAACTCCCTTTCTCTATTGAGCCGTAAAGCACCCCATCCCGTCAATAATTGGAGATTGATTACGTGTAATTGTTTTTTGTTTATTGTTACGATTTTCATTTTTTGGCTTTTTTTCCCCTAATCTCACGAAAAACTGTATGAGTCGCTAGAAATGGTAATCATGCAGGTGTTTGTTTTTTCTTAATTATTTATTTTTTGTTCGTTAGTTGACCTGGTTGGTTGGCTCTGTGTGGTGTGTGGGGGGGGGGGGGGGGGGGATGTGGGCTTTGTGCTATCACGTTTATAACAAGCTCCTCCCCTCCCCTCCCCTCCCCCACAACATTTCAAAACGATCAAAGGAAATGAATATACTTGAGGAGAATTTGACATGACACAGTATCTTCTTTGTCGAACGCTCAGACAGCAACTACTGTTGTCTGTTATAAGGAGAAAATGCGTTGTACTGTCGCTTAACGCCTGACAAGTCAGGCCCAGCGCATTATCCGACTTCGACGTGAAAGAAAAGGGTTTGGTTGGTTGTTGTTTTTTAGACTTCTGGGGTGGTGGGGGGGGGAGGGGGGGGGGGGGGGGGGGGAGCAGCAGAATGGACCAAGGAAGGCAGAGAAAATAGACAAGGATGAGTTGACACGAAGAAACGGAACAAGGACAGAAAGAAAGAGGGAGCCATAGAAAAAAAGGTGAGTTTCTCGGGCACAGAAATTCCAAAAGGTGGGGATGCTGTTTCTTGTTACTGTCAAGGACCCAGGATCCCACGGGAAGAGAGCACGATTCAAGCATTGTTAACCGTATTGTGGTTATGCACTGTGTTGTGTCTGTCTCTCACGTATGGGTGTCTATGTGAATGAATAAAAAAAAAACTATCAAAACACAACTCAAAAATATCATCGTGATTGATAACGAAAACACTAGCGAGTCTTTAATTTCCAGCCAAGGGGGACTTCCTTAGTCAACTTTCTTCATTAGATGCTCTTGAAAAACTAATAAAGAAACAGAAAGTGTATAGCAAAACCTACGTGGACAATGTCACGATTCACATGTGAAAATTTACAATAAACTGACCAACCGATTACTGATAAAATCTGGATATAATAGGGCAAGAATTCGATCAGAATACCCGATACACACCCTTGTCTTTTATCCACTTCCGCAGGAAAATATTTGATTCCAATCCGAATATAACATTACCTAAAACTTTATCAAATTCCTTCCAACCGTGTGTCTTTTTACGTAACAGCAAGTTAAGGATGTTCAAATTGTTGGCCAGAAACAGAATTCCATGGTCTGTTTTATGTTGCACCTTGCTTTAGAAATATAGATCCTGCATGTAGTCCTGGCCTACTATATATAAATATCCTAGACAGATGAAAAAGGAGGCATTAAGATCGTAAATCCAGAAATACAAACCTGCAAATTTGGATTTGTTCTGGCAACTGAAATTCGTTGTTTACAATACTCGAGGAATGCACAGGGATATCTCTCTCTCTCTCTCACCACACCACAACCAACTCACACACACACACTCACCCCCAAGACCCAACATATTCACTCTCCACTCTCTCTCTCTCCCTCTCTCTCTCCCCCCTCCCCAACTCCTTCCGTCCCTCTTCATTCTCCATCTTTTCACCTTCGTTAAGTTCTCGATATCTAATACAACAAAAGTTTTCTGCTCACTTTTCGTTCTTAGACAGTGTGTTACAAATGAGCAAGAAATGATCGGTACTGAAAAGGCACAGTATTATCCCATTTCGCACTGAAAACACAATTCAGAAGTTATTAGGAGAGGGAGAGGGAGGAGGAAGGAGAGGAGAGAGAGAGAGAGAGAGGAGAGAAGAGAGAGAGATGGGGGGAGGGAGGAGAGGAGAGAGAGAGAGGGGGTAGGGGGGGGGGGAAGGGTAGAAGAAGGAAAAAGATAAAGGCTGGAAAGTAGAAATACAATTCCAATTCGACAAATACGTTAAACTATACCCAGTGGCTGAAAACCCCGAACATAATACTACGGCACAACCAAAAGAAACAAAAACACACATAGCGAAACAAAAACCCTTTCATATTATTGTTCGGGGGAAAAATCGATTTTATTCAACTTAAAAACAATAGGAAAACAAATAGATTGTTAAAAAAAAAAACATACAAGAAAAAACCCCAAAAAAACAACAACACAAAACCCAAAGAAAAGTTTGGGGTTTCCATTTCAATCGTTAGAGAAATTAAATGCCAAAAATTTTTTTAGAGTCTCCTAGAACCAAATGGCATTCGGAGAGAGGGGGGGGGGGGGGGGGGGGGGGGAGGGAGAAAAAAAAAAAAAACTTCATGAAAATCTATTACGGACAGACAGAATGACAATCAGTCAAGAAGAAGTTTCGACTAAATGTCGTGTGCATGTGTGTGTGTGTGTAAAGAGAAGGAGAGAGAAGAGAGAGAGACGAGAGAGAGCTGAGAAAGAGAATATGATGTGAGAGAAGAGGAGAGAGAGAGAGAGAGTAGACGAAGAGAGAGATGAGAGAGAGCGGGGGGGGGGGGAGGAGACGGAGTCAGATAGAAACACAGAGAGTGAATGAATGTATGTGTATATATTAGTGTGTGGGCGGTTGGGGGGGGGGGGGGGGGGGGCGGGGGGGGGCGAGAGGCGTGCATGCGTTAATGTGAGTGTGTGTCTTTATTTGTGTGCCTGAGTATTTGCATGCGGACTGCGTGCGCGCGCGCGTGTGTGTATGTTTGTGGGTGGGCGTGCAGAGCGACAGACAGACAAGTAGAGAAACAGAAACACACACACAAAAATACAACAAAAAAGACCCCAAATAAACAAACAAACAAAAAACAAACAAAAAACCCCAAAGAGACTGAGGAACACAAAGGCAACAACCAAATACAACAAAAAAACTAATTAGGAGAGGAAAAAGAAGGGAAAAAACCACCTGACTCATTGGAAAGTTAATTTTCCCCCACAAGGGATGGATACTGGACAGTTTCATCATCAACGACATCTTTTCGCTAAATGAAAAACTGCCTCCACGCGCCAAAACGACAACCAGATAAAGATGACAAAACAAAACCAAAGATGAAAAGAATGAACTAAAAAGAAAAAAAACAGAAAAGAAAAGTAAAGAAAAGAAAGAGAAATAAGAAAGAAAAGAAAAAACCCCAGAGCCATTTAGGTTAATGCCTGCCCTGCCCTGCCTCCCAGTCCTAATTTAATCTTCACCTTTGCCCTTCTCCCAACCCCCCCCCCCCCCCTCCATCACCTTCTTTTCCAATCCCCACCTTTCTCCTCCCCTCCCTCCCACCCCCCCATGAGAAGAAAAGTTCGGGACTAAATCTATTCATTAGGAAATAATCTCTTCTCTCTCTCTCTCTCTCTCCTCTCTCTCTCTCTCTCTCTTCTATCTCTCTCTCTCTCTCTCTTCTCTGCTCTGTCTGCTCTGCTCTGCTTGCTCTTATCCTCTGCGTTTGTCAGGACTGTTTCTCGCCACACTCACACACATACTCACACACACACCACACACACACACGCACACTGTCACATACATTACAACATACACTAACGGACACATCTGCGCAATCACAAACCAGTTCTGGCAATATCAATAAAAATCGGTACCTTAGCATTACTCTTGAAAGAAAAATGAAACACCACCACCCCACCCCTTAGAGAGAGAGTGAGAGAGAGAGAGAGAGAGAGAGAGAACGGAGGGAGAAGGGATGAGATGAGAGAGATGATGAGAGAAGAGAGAGAGGAGAGGGAGAGATTGATGAGAGAGAGGGGGGGGGGGGGGCGAGAAAGGAGGACTATTAATTGATTTATTCACTTTCGAGTTTTAACAATGCAGAACCCAAAACCAAAGCTGTAAGGACCCCCCTCCTACCCCTCACAAGAAAAAATCTCACAAGCAAACCAAACAAAAAAAGCCCGCTTAATGAAATGATTCCAACTTGCACATTGGTACAAAAAACAAAAAAAGACTTGGGGGGGGGGGTGGGGGGGGGAGGGGCAGGGGTTGTTTCCAGTATACCACAACTCGGTAACAAATCACCGCAACGATTAATATACACAGACGCGAAAACAAAAACAAAAAGAAAAAACCCACCCACCATCCCAAGCAAACCAACTAGAAGATGACAACTTAAAACAAAAACTGAGTACTATCAAAACGGTAAGTACTCCTGAAAAATCAAAGTGATTTACACCACTCGATATAATTACAACAAATAATTATTAGAGATTAGACCACCGCTCCAAACTGTTCTTAGACCAAAAACACCTCTTCATCTTCTCCATGAAAAAAACCTCATCTTTTCTCCATCAATAACACCTTCTTCTTCTTCTCCATCACAAACACCATCTTTTCTTCTCCATCAAAAACTTTTTTTCTTCCCATCAAAAAAACTTTTCTTCTTCTCCATAAAAACACTTCTTCTTCTTCCCCTTCAAAAATTCTTTTCCCCATCAAAAACCTTTTTTTCTTTTCTCCATCAAAAAACTTTTTCTTCTTCCCTTCAAAAACATTTTTTTCTTCCCCATCAAAAAACTTTTCTTCTTTTTTCTCCATCAAAAAACCTTCTTTTTTCCATCAAAAAAAATTCTTTTTTCCATCAAAAACACTTTTTCTTCTTCTCTATCAAAAACCTTTTTCTTCCCCATAAAAACACTTCTTCTTCCATCAAAAACACTTCTTCTTTTCTCCATCAAAAACACTTTTTTCTTTTTCCATAAAAAAACTTCTTCTTTTCTCCATCAAAAACTTTTCTTTTTCTTCTCCATAAAACACTTTTTTTCTCATCAAAACATTTTCTTCTTCCATCAAAAACACTTTTTTTTCCCCATCAAAACCTTCTTCTTCTCCATCAAAACACTTCTTTTTCTTCTCATCAAAAACACTTTTTTCTTCCCCATCAAAAACACTTTTCTTCTTTCCTTCAAAAACATTTCTTTTCCCATCAAAAATTCTTCTTTCCATCAAAAACGCTTCTTTTCTTTCCTAAAAAAACCTTCTTTTTCTCCTCAAAAACACTTCTTTCTTCTCCATCAAAAAATTCTCTTCTCATAAAAAAAACGCTTCTTCTTCTTCTCCATCAAAAACACTTCTTCTTCTTCTCCATCAAAAACGCTTCTTCTCTTTCCATCAAAAACTTCTTTTCTTTTCTCCATCAAAAACACTTTTCTTCTTCCCCAAACAAAACCTTCTTCTTTTCTTCTTTCCATCAAAACATTCTTCTTCTCCATCAAAACCTTCTTCTTCTTCTTCTCCATCAAAAACACTTCTTTTTTTCTTCTCCATCAAAAAACACTTCTTCCCCATCAAAACACTTCTTCTTCTCCATAAAAAACAACTTCTTCTTTTCTCCATCAAAACATTCTTCTTCTCCATCAAAAAACTTCTTCTTCTTCTCTCTCTTTAAAAAAACACTTCTTCTTCTTCTCTCATCAAAAACTCTCAATAAAAACATTCTTCTTCTTCTCCATCAAAAAATTCTTCTTCTTCTCCATCAAAACACTTTTCTTCTTCTCCATCAAAAACATTCTTTTCTTCTCTATCAAAAACACTTCTTCTTCTCCATCAAAAACACTTTCTTCTTCTCCCATCAAAAAACACTTCTTCTTCTTCTCCATCAAAACACTTCTTCTTCTTCTCCATCAAACACTTCTTCTTTCTTCTCCATCAAAAACACTTCTTCTTCTCCATCAAAAACACTTCTTCTTTTTCTCCATCAAAAACACTTCTTCTTCTTCTTCGTCGTCCGTCTGTCTGTCCGTAAGATTTTTATATATATTTTATATATTATATATATATTTTTATAATATTTTATATTTATATATATATTTATATATATATTTTATATTTTAATATATATCGCTTAAAAACCCAAAAACCAAACTTTCTTCCTGTAGGCACTTTCATTAATTTTTAATCGGGCAAGTCGTTGGTAATTCCACTTTTCATTTCTTTTGTTGTTTTTGGTTTCTTGTTTTTGTTGTTTTTTTGTTTTTTTTTTTTTTGGGTTGTAGTTTTGGGGTTGTTGTTTTTTGGGGGGTGAAGTTGCTTTTTTGTTTTTTTGGTTTTTTGGGGGTGGGAAAGGGGGGTGGCAGTGAAGGTGGTAAACACACACACACACACACACACACATACACAAACAACACACCCCCAACACCCCACCAAACACACACACACAAAACACACACACACACAACACACACACTCCCACACGCTCCCTCGCTCGCTATCAACACCCTCCTGAAAGATTTTTGAACAATGTCATTTCGCTTCACCCAACATTCCCCCATCCTCGCTTTTTGAAATATAAAGTAGCCAAGTATACACACAAACACCGAATCAATGTTGTGCGCATAATGTAAGCAAAACCAAGGGAATTACCTCTAATAAAACGGCTCGATAAACATCACTTCTACAACAGTAAGCGAAGGCAATCAAAACTGTTTCCATTACAAAACTAAATCAAGCAACAAAAATATTAATGGAAGTTGTCTACAAATTACTTATTGTATACTTGAGGTGCTAAGCAAAACAATGAAGATTTCTGTCCTCACCCCCCCCCCTCTCTTCTCTCTCTCTTCTCTCACACACACACACACACACACACACACACCACACACAGTGATATATTTGTGATCGCTTACCCGGGTTCGATTCTCGTTCGATAGGATTTTTCCTCTGGAGTTAACATCAGTGCCGACTCCACTCTCCCCAAAAGTCTTTCGGATGAGACTGTAAACCGAGGTCCCATGTGCGAACACACGCAGGACATCTTGCGCACACGTTAAAACCCGTTCCGCTTTTCGGAAGAGTAGGCCATTGTGTGCCGTGGGAACGGATGACAAAATTTACAAAACTGCTTACACATGGGGACTGGATGGAAAAAACCCACCTGAGTGCTTCTTCTATTATCCTCGAAATAAAAGAATAAAATAAAATAAATACGCACACACACTCCAGCCCTGTCCCTTTTCACCCCCCACCCCCTCCCCCCCAACAACAACAAAAAAGACAATGAAAATGAGTTTAGGTAGTTGTTAAGGAGGCTCTTCATTTTCCTTTTTTTTTTCATTAACAGAGATACATAGTAATAAAAAAAATTATTCATATCATTTTTTTTCTTTCTTTTTGGGATACATACTCATGAAAAATGAGTTTGCGTAGTTTGTTGTTCAGAAGACTTTTCATCGTCCTTTAAAAAAAAAAATTAACAAAGATACATCGTAATGAAAATGAATTTTCGTATCATTTTCCTTTTCTTTCTTCTTCTTCTTTTTCTTGTTGGGGGGGGGGGGGGGGGTGGGGGGAGGGAGTGGGATCCATACTAATGAAAATGAGGTTGCCTAGTTGTTAACAAGACTTGTCATGTTCTTTCTTCTTCTTTTTATATTCATACTAATGAAAACGAGTTTGCGTAGTCGTTAGTAATTTTCTTTCTTGTTTTTTGTTGTTGTTTTTTATACATACTTATGAAAATAAGTCTGCGTAGTTATCAACAGGGCTCATCTATCTATCTTTCTTTCTATCCATCCATCCATCCATCCATCCATCCATCCATCCATCCATCCATCCATCCATCCGTCCATCCGTCCATCCATCACTCTATTGATCTATTACTTTTTGCGTAGTTTTCATTCTTAAAGACAGAAAGAAAAAGAAAGAAAGAAAGAAAGAAAGAAAAGAAAGAAAAGAAAAAGAAAGTAAAGAAGAAAAGAAAGAAAAAGAAAAAAAAACAAAAGAAAAAGAAACAAAGAAAACAAGAAAAAAGAAACAAAAGAAAGAAAAGAAAAAAAGAAAAACAAAGAAAGAAAAAAGCAGAAAGAAAGCAAGAGAAAAAGAAAAAAACAAAAAAAAACAAACAAAAACAAACACCCCAAAAGAAACAAAGCAAGGACCCCAAACCCACCATCAAAAGAACAAACCCAACAACAATACAAGAAAACATCAGAAAAAAAACAAAAGAAAGAAAAAACTTACAAGAACATCTAAACCAAAGAAAAGAAAAAAGAAACAAAAACAAAAAACACACACACACACACACACCACACAAACAAACACACAAACAAGGAAAACAACAACAACAGACTATCTTAGTTTTCAATGTTCTCTCAGCAAAC
>CM054140.1:15606177-15613677 GCA_028751875.1 Rapana venosa | reverse complement strand
GAGAGAGACAATGACAATGACAAATTCTTTTATTTCGAGGATACTGAATAAGCACTCATGTGCTTTTTTACATCCAGTCCCCGACCTTAGGGATATATAAGAGAGAGAGAGAGAGAACAATGAACAATGAACAATGAGAGAGAGAGAGAGAGAGAGAAAAGAGAGAGAGAGAGAGAGAGAGAAGAGAGAGAGATAGATAGATAGATAGATAGATAGATATGGGAAAGGAAAATGAACGTCACTCCCCCACACCTGTCTCCAGACGATAAAAAAACCAAAAACATCTATTAAGTGGTCTGTTAAACGCTGATAACAGACCCAGTCAGTCAGTCAGTCCCCTATCACACACAGTCATCTCAACCAGCCTCTGTCCACAATAAATCACACCTTTGTTTTTCTCATCAGACTGGTCTGCCTGTTTATGTCTCTATCATCTTCATGGCACTGATTTGCCAAGCACTTTGTTTTCCAACCTTTGTGAACACAAACTTTTTAAACATCGTAAAATTTCTTGTGATTTTTTTTTGGGGGGGGATGTTCCTCAGCTAGGGTTGTGAGGCTCGCCAATGGTAAGAATTTTGCATATGCCACCATTTTTGCCCCACCATTAAGGTAGCCGCATTCCGACTTCTTCTTGACTAAGCTGCTTTATTGTTAACGAGTGTCGATGTGCTCGTGTGTTGATGTTTTTTCACAGTAAACTTTTCTGTGATTGTGTTTTGTTATTGTTTCTTTTTCTTCTTCGAACACTCAGGCACCAACTATTGTTGTCTGTTACATGCGCGAAAATGCGTCACGCTGCCGTTGAGCGCCTGACAAAGTCAGGCCCAGCGTATCCGACTTCGGCATAAGAGATGTTTATATCTGTTAAGTCTTTCTGGGAAAAAAAGAGACAGGGGAATGGACCAATACTGCAGAAAATAGACAAGAAGGAGGTGACAGGAAGATAAGGAACAAGGCAGAAACGAAGAGAGTGATAGATAAGAGGAAATTTCTAGCACAGAAAGGAAATTTCTAGAACAGAATTTCCAGACTTACGTTTTCCTTGGCCTACTCAAACAATTAATTTTTTTTTTAAGGAGAGGTGGGATCTATTTTCCACAGCAATATTTTCAGGTGGATGATGTCGAGGTTCACACAAGTTAATGTTGGACCAAAACTGGCATTTTGTGATACAATCAGATATTTGCTGCCTTCTAACAACGCTTCTGTCAGCTCTGCTTTTGAAAACACACCACTCTCTCTCTCTCTCTCTCTCTCTCTCTCTCTCTCTCTCTCTCTCTCTCTCCTCTCTCTCTCTCTCTCTGCTCTCTCTCTCTCTCTCTCTCTCTCTCTCTCTCTCTCTCTCTCTCTCTCTCTCACACACACACACACACACACAAAGCACAGCGTAATTTGTACCGAATTACGTACAATCACATCTCTGACTTAAGAAAAGACAATCATCTGGTTTCAACAAAACACATCACGCCGAAGTCGGGTGCGCTAGGCCTTGGCTTATCAGGCGCTTAACCGTCAATGGCAAGCGCGCGTAACGCATTTTCGCTCATATGACAGACAATAGTTGCTGTCTGAGCGTTCGACGACGAAGAACGACAAAACACACAACACCTACATACACAAAAAGGCCAGCTCAGTAAGCTCCTTAAAAAAGGACACCACTCGGAAGATTTTTTCTCTTCACTGGGCTCTCAGGCTTCGTTTTTCATGCGAACCAAGTCATGACGTTACCTTACGTTACGTAGATTTCAGAAGATTTCTTCTGTAGTGTTCTGATCAGAACCAAGTCATGACGTTACCTTACGTTACGTAGATTTCTTCTGTAGTGCTCTGATCTGTCTCTACGCGTTCTTCTACTTGTTTAGCCTGTGAGTTTCTTCTCTTTAGCCTGTTCTTTGTGTGTAGTTGTGCTATGTTCCAGTGTCTTCTCTTTAGACTGTTCTTTGTGTAGTTTAGCTATGTTCCAGTTTCTTCTCTTTAGACTGTTCTTTGTGTGTAGTTGTGCTATGCTCCAGTGTCTTACTTTAGACTGTTTCTTTGTGTGTAGTTGGCTATGGTTCCGTGTCTTTCTTTAGACTGTTCTTTGTGTGTAGTTTTGCTATGTTTCCGTGTCTTTCTTTAGATGTTCTTTGTGTGTAGTTGTGCTATGTTCAGTGTCTTCTCTTTAGATGTTCTTGTGTGTAGTTTTCTATTTTCTTAGTTGTCTTCTCTTTAGACTGTTTTTTGTGTGCAGTTTGCTATGTTCCAGTGTCTTCTCTTTAGACTGTTCTTTGTGTGCAGTTTTGCTATGTTCCAGTGTTCTTCTCTTTAGACTGTTCTTTGTGTGTAGTTTTGCTATGTTCCAGTGTCTTCTCTTTAGACTGTTCTTTGTGTTTTAGTTGTGCTATGTTCCAGTGTCTTCTATTTAGACTGTTCTTTGTGTGTGGTTTTGCTATGTTCCAGCTCTTTAGACTGTTCTTTGTGTGTAGTTGTGCTATGTTCCAGTTTCTTCTCTTTAGACTGTTCTTTGCGTGCAGTTTTTGCTATGTTCCAGTGTCTTCTCTTTAGACTGTTCTTTGTGTATAGTTTTCCTATTTTCTAGTGTCTTCTCTTTAGACTGTTCTTTGTGTGTAGTTTTGCTATGTTCCAGTGTCTTCTCTTTAAAATGTTCTTTGTGTGTAGTTTTGCTATGTTCCAGTGTCTTCTCTTTAGACTGTTCTTTGTGTGTAGTTGTGCTATGTTCCAGTTTTTTCTCTTTAGACTGTTCTTTGTGTGTAGTTGCGCTATGTTCCAGTGTCTTCTCTTTAGACTGTTCTTTGTGTGTAGTTTTGCTATGTTCCAGTGTCTTCTCTTTAGACTGTTCTTTGTGTGTAGTTGTGCTATGTTCCAGTGTCTTCTCTTTAGACTGTTCTTTGTGTTGTGTTTTGCTATGTTCTAGCTCTTTTAGACTGTTCTTTGTGTGTAGTTGTGCTATGTTCCAGTTTCTTCTCTTTAGACTGTTCTTTGTGTGCAGTTTTGCTATGTTCCAGTGTCTTCTCTTTAGACTGTTCTTTGTGTGTAGTTGTGCTATGTTCCAGTTTTTTCTCTTTAGACTGTTCTTTGTGTGTAGTTGTGCTATGTTCCAGTGTCTTCTCTTTAGACTGTTCTTTGTGTGTGGGTTTTCCTATTTTTAGTGTCTTCTTTTAGACTGTTTTTGTGTGCAGTTTTGCTATGTTCCAGTGTCTTCTCTTTAGACTGTTCTTTGTGTGTAGTTTTGCTATGTTCCAGTGTCTTCTCTTTAGACTGTTCTTTGTGTGTAGTTGTGCTATGTTCCAGTGTCTTCTCTTTAGACTGTTCTTTGTGTGTGGTTTTGCTATGTTCCAGCTCTTTAGACTGTTCTTTGTGTGTAGTTGTGCTATGTTCCAGTTTCTTCTCTTTAGACTGTTCTTTGTGTGCAGTTTTGCTATGTTCCAGTGTCTTCTCTTTAGACTATTGTTTGGGTATAGTTTTCCTATTTTCTAGTGTCTTCTCTTTAGACTGTTCTTTGTGTGTAGTTTTGCTATGTTCCAGTGTCTTCTCTTTAATGTTCTTTGTGTGTAGTTTTGCTATGTTCCAGTGTCTTCTCTTTAGACTGTTCTTTGTGTGTAGTTGTGCTATGTTCCAGTGTCTTCTCTTTTAGATGTTCTTTGTGTGCAGTTTTGCTATGTTCCAGTGTCTTCTCTTTAGACTATTGTTTGGGTATAGTTTTCTATTTTCTAGTGTCTTCTCTTTAGACTGTTCTTTGTGTGTAGTTTTGCTATGTTCCAGTGTCTTCTCTTTAAAATGTTCTTTGTGTGTAGTTGTGCTATGTTCCAGTGTCTTCTCTTTAGACTGTTCTTTGTGTGTAGTTGTGCTATGTTCCAGTGTCTTCTCTTTAGACTGTTCTTTGTGTGTAGTTTTGCTATTTTCCAGTGTCTTTTCTTTAGACTGTTCTTTGTGTGTAGTTTTGCGATGTTCCAGTGTCTTCTCTTTAGACTGTCCTTTGTGTTTAGTTTTGCTATGTTCCAGTTTCTTCTCTTTAGACTGTTCTTTGTGTGTAGTTTTGCTATGTTCCAGTGTCTTCTCTTTAGACTGTTCTTTGTGTGCAGTTTTGCTATTTTCCATGGCCTGTTGAGGGTCTAATGGCATAACCCAGGCTTCGATATTCACACGTTTCATACAGGTTTCTTTTTTCTTGAATGGAGTTTTCCACAAAATATAATTATATACTTGATTTTAAATTGTTTCATTCATCAAACACTTGCAATAATCTGGACATAGCAAGCACACAAATGCAAGCATGCACGCTCAAGGACACACACACAGAGACAAGGAATAACACTTTGGAATGGACATGTTGTATCCCTCCCAGTACCTATGAGAAACCAATATATCTGGTTTCAAATTATGCGCTACCTGTTTCGAAAAATAAATAAATAAATAATTTGTTAAAATAGAAAAGAATTTAAGATGCAGGGTCAAATCTTGCACAGAAAAATAAAACAAAAACACTTTCTTGAAAAAATAATATAAAAGGCAAATGGAAGGGATAGGCAAAACATAATAAGCAGCAAAAGAGAGCAGAAACAGATGAAAACCCCCCCCCCCCCCCCCAAAAGAATACTACAAACACAGAGACGGTTACAGAAATCAGGAAATTTGAACGCAAAATTTGGAAAAGTTAGGTTTATCCGTATTCAATGACTCCCTACAATATCCACAAGAGAGGAATAGGAGAGAGAGAGAGCGAGAGGGGGAGAGAGAGAGAGAGAGAGGAGGGAGGAGAGAGAGAGAGAGTGAGAGAGAGAGAGAGAAAGAGAGAGAGAGAGAGGTAGAGAGAGAGAGAGAGGGGGGGGGGGGGGGGTCGGGAGAGGGAGGGACAGAGAGATAAGCAAAAAAAGAGCTAAAGTACAAAAAAAGATGAAACAGCAGCATTCACACAAACAGCAGGAGAAGAAGAGGAAGAGGAGGAGAAGAAGAAGAAGAAGAACTCGCCAGCCATCTACTCAATTGCCAAACTCATTCCACACAAATCCATTACCAACAATGATGATAATCTTCACCAACATCAGCAACATTATTAACAGAAACAACCAATCTCTCCACAACCCAATCTCCATTCTATGTCCACTACTTGTTTCTGGCTTGGGCGAATTTCATTTCCCTTCACACGCTGGTAAACTGATTCCAAGGGGTTGCAGCCACCCTAAGAATGGCCTGGGTCCACGCCGATTCCTGATTACAACAACAACTCCACTACAACAAAAAACCAACATCATCCTTCCACTGTCTTCATCTCTTAGAGCTTGGAAACAAGACACCGTCCACATTTGCCAAGGAGTTTCCTCGAGAAAGAAACAACGAAGAAAATGAAGAGAGGAAGAAAGAAACACCAAATAAAATGAAGACAGGAAAACAAACAAAAGCAAACACCAAAGAAAACGAAACCCTGAAGCTCAGCATTTGTAATCATTGTGGATCAAATAGCACGCTTATAAAATAAAAAAAATTTAAGAGAGAAAAATTCTGGGAGGAAAACAATTCAAAGTTTTGTATGTGTTTTCTTTGGGGTTTTTGTTGTGGGGGTTTTTTGTGAATAGAAAGGGGAAAGCACCATGCAAAACCAGAGAGAGAGGAAGGGAGAGGGAGAGATGGAGAGAGAGAGAGAGGGAGAGAGAGAGAGAGAGAGGAGAGAGAGAGAGGAGAGAGAGAGAAGAGAGAGGAGAGGGAGGGAGAGAGAGAGAGAGAGAGAGAGAGAGAGAGAGAGAGAGAGAGAGAGAGAGAGGGAGAGAGGAGGAGAGAGGAGAGAGAGAGAGAGAGGAGAACCCATCTATAATGCAGACAGACACAATTACCCATAACCAAAAGAGATAGAGTTGAGGGAAGAGGAGAAGAAGGGGCAGAGTGCCAGACAGAAGCACCCACGTGCACCACCCACACACCTACACATACATACACACATACATACACAGAGAGAGAGAGAGAGAGAGAGAGAGAGAAGGAGAGGAGAGAGGGAGAGTAGAGAGAGAGAGAGAGAGAGGAGAGAGAGAGAGAGAGAGACTTCAGACTTTTACTGTACATCGGCCTTAGGCCACAATACAAAGGAATGATGGGCGTATGGAGTAGACATATGACACGAGTGTTATAAACACATTACTATCAATGTATATAAATATGAAATGATATATCAGCAATAATAAAGAAATTACATCACCTATTTCTTGAATATCCATCACAAATCAATTCAAGTTCGTCATAATCGACAATGTTTTGAATGTAGTATTCATCAATATAAGGATCCATTTCTATAAAGAGAGGAGAGAGAGAGAGAGAGAGAGAGAGAGAGAAGAGAGAGGAGAGAGGAGAGAGAGAGAGAGAGAGAGAGAGAGAGAGGAGAGGGGGGGGGGGGGGGAGACAGAGAGGGGTTTAGACATACAGACAGACAGACAAACAGAGGACAAAAACAGCAGACACAAACAAATCCATACAGAGACCCAAACACACACCATAACAGAGCACACACCTTACAGACAGACAGACAATGTTAAGCAAGAAAATTAAAGCTTGTAGCCACAACCTTGATGACATTACTAAATATATACACTGGAGAATGAAAATCACTTCCCCACACCTGTCCCCAGACGATAAAAACGTCCGTAAGTGGTCTGTTAAACGCTGATAATGTAAAAACGTCCTTAAGTGGTCTGTTAAACGCTGATAATGGACCCAGTCAGTCCCCTATCACACACAGTCATCTCAGCCAGCCCCTGTCGACAATAAATCACACATTTAGATTGTTTCCCTGTTTACTTCTCAATCGCCTTAATGGAGCTGATTTTGCCACACAATTTTCTCTCCCCCTGTTACCACATACTTTCAAATGCTGTGAAAATAAAATAAAAAGAATTTCGTCCTGGTTAATTGGTCTATGGGTGGGTTCTGTACAATTTCTAGAGTGAACTTGTCTGTGATAGTGACAGATACTGAGAGAAGAAACAGGGGAAAGCAAGGCTAGATAAGGGACAAAAAAACAACAACAGATAAAGCAGCAGCATGAGAAAACAAAGAAGAAACACAAGACAGAAGAAGGAGGAGGAGGAGGAAGGAGGAGGAGAAGGAGAAGGAGAAGAAGGAGAAGAAGCAACAACAACAACAAAAGAAAAGAAAAAGAAAGAAACAAACAATAATGATTCGCCAGCCAGCCACTCTTATTACCAAACTCATTACACACAAATCCATTACCAACAATGATGATAACGTTCACCAGCATCAGCAACATTAACAACAACAGAAACAACCAATCTCTCCACAACCCAATCTCCATTCTACATCCACCACTTGTTACATCAGCAACATCATTAACAACAGAAACAACCAATCTCTCCACAACCCAGTCTCCATTCTACATCCACCACTTGTTTGTTTCTGACTTGGGCGAATTTCATTTCCCTTCACACGCTGGTAAACTGATTCCAAGGGGTTGCAGCGACCCTAAGAATGGCTTGGGTCCACGCCGATTCCTGA
>CM054140.1:15596177-15601177 GCA_028751875.1 Rapana venosa | reverse complement strand
ACAGACGTTCTGATGTTTAAAGGATATCTTCCCGTTTCTCCATATAGTACAGTATATATAGAGAGGGAGAGGGAAAGAGAGAGAGAGCCACTAGCAAGTCACATTTTCAATTTTTTGAAAAATAAAACAAAGGAATGAATACACTCCTGCGCGCCAAACACACAAACATACACACACACGCACGCGCGCGCGCACAGGCACACACATACACACACGCACCATTACCACCACCATACACACACACCACCACCCCTACCACCACCACCACACACCACCCCACACACACACACACACACACACACACACACACACACACACTGCCCCAACGGCGAACATGTTCATGTCCCGCAACATCAACAATAGGCAATAAAAAGCCTTGTGCCAAACTTAATCCGTAGCAGTGATACCAAGATAAATGAGTTTTTCTGGCGTGTGCCGTTGGTGTGAATTACGCTTTAACAGTTCCCCCACCCCCACCTACCCATCCATCCCCCTCCCCACCCCCCCCCCCCCCCCCCCCCCCTCACACTTCACCCCCACTCACACACACACACGTTTCCCTATCTCTGTTGTTTTTTGTTGGGGTTTTGGAGGTCTACTATTCCACTACATTATATTCCTTCTTTCCTCTTCTTTAAGTTAGTAAAGTTACGTTGCTGTCGAAGGTCGCTGGCCGTTTTATTCATGAAGTACTGTGCAGATCTCCCATCATGATCTTTCTGTCCTTACGCTTATTATAGTCAATGGTCTTTGTATATATATATATATATATATATATATATATATATATATATATATATATATATATAATATATATATATATATATTAAAACTGAAAATCAAATCGGTTCTTCTCTTTGTTTCTCTGTTTCTGTCTGTCTGTGTGTCTGTCTTTGTTTTTGTTTGCTTTTGTCTGTCTGTCTCATTAACACACACACACACACACACACACACACACACACACACACACACACACACACACACACACACACACACACACGGGATAGCCTGGTGGTTAGAGTGATGCATTCGAGATCTGCTGGCCCGGGTTCGAATCTCGTTCAAGAGTTTTTCCTCTGAAGTAGACATCAGAGCCGACTCTACTCTCCCCAAAAGTCCTCCGGATGAGACTATGAACTGAGGTCCCATGTGCGAACGCACGCAGAACATCTTGTATACACGTTAAAACCCGTTCCGCTTTTCGGAGTAGGCCATTGTGTGCTGGTGGGAACGGACGACAAAATTTACAAAACTGCATACACAAGGGGACTGGATGTTAAAAAAACAAAAGCACATCAGTGCTTATTCCATTATCCTCGAAATAAAAGAATAAAATGCACACACACACACACACACCACACACACACACACACACACACACACACACACACACCACTCACAACACATCACTCACTCACTCACTCACTACCAGCAGGCCTAGTAGAGGGTATGTCATTGAGACCAAGTTGACTTCATATTCCATTATCCTCGAAATAAAAGAATAAAATAAACACACACACACACACACACACACACACACACACACACACACACACACACACACACACACACAACACTCACAACACACACACTATACCAGTAGGCCTAGTGGATGGCATGTCAGCGAGTCCAAGTTGACTTCAGAAACTCTTTGCCACGAATACCAGCCAACCACTGTCACTGACAGCAAAGAGTTCCTTCCCTGTACCGCCTGAAAATCAACCTGCTCTTTCTCCCAGTAGAGAGATAGAGACAGAGAGAGACAGAGACAGAGAGAGCATGTCGCCACAAATGTAGCGCCACCCATATTTTCGAGAGAACGCAAAGCGACCAATGTCAAAAAGGAAGCAAGTAGCAAATCAGACAGTCGAGGATGGGGTTTGGGGTTGGTTGGGGGTTGTTTTGTTTTGTTTAGCCTGCTCCCCCCCCCCCCCCCCCCTCTCTCTCTCTCTCTTCTCTCTCTCTCTCTCAACTTTTCAAGAAAAGGTTGGAAAGAACACGTTGACTTATGCCAGAGTTTTCCATTCAATGAAGGCAGTGGGTTTTATGCCTACCCTGAAAACGAAACTGTCGTGAAGCTATCAGCTGTGTGTGCATGTGTGTGAATGTTACCATGCATGGTGATGGAAAGAGAACAATGCGTTGGCTGTCCTTTGACGCAGGTGGATTTTGTTGCTGTTGTTGCTGGAACTGGGTTTTGTTGCTGTTGTTTCTGGAACTGGGTTTTATTGCTGTTCTTTTGTTGCTGTTCTTGCTGGGTTTTGTTGCTGCTCTTGCTGGGTTTTGTTGCTGCTCTTGCTGGGTTTTGTTGCTGTTCTTGTTGGGTTTTGTTGCTGTTCTTGCTAGGGTTTTGTTGCTGTTCTTGCTAGGGTTTGTTTGCTGTTCTTGCTGGGGTTTGTTGCTGTTCTTGCTGGGGTTTGTTGCTGGTCTTGCTGGTTTGTTGCTGTTCTTGTTGGGTTTTGTTCCTGTTCTTGCTTGGTTGTTTTTTTGTTGCTCTTGCTGTGCTGCTGCTCCTTTCAAAAAATCTGTTGCGGTTCTTTGATTTTATTGCTGTTTTGTGGCTTCATTACAGGTTTTGTTGCTGTTCCTGTTAGGGTGTTTTTTTCTGCTCTTCCTCTCTGTCTCAGCACACGTGTGCGTATTCGCGTGTATTCGCGTGGTAGCGTGGGGGGGGGGGGGGGGTGGGAAGGGGAGGGGAGGGGGAAGGTTAGGTGTACGTGTGCGCAAACGCGCCGTGCATATATACATACATGTGTGTCACTCGCACAAACTACTTGAAAAATCACAAGCACACTCACGTGAACTTCAAAACAAGAACAAACAAAAAACCCGAGAAAAAACCCCAAAACTAAAAACTAAAAAAACCAACAGAAACTGCCACCACCATCTTCTTTCATTCCCTTTTCTTTAGAATGCTCGCTCGCTACACTACATGCAGAACAGGCCACAATCCGTATCCTCTTTCCGCAGATTTTCTCCAGGTTACATGCATACAGCCAGTTTTTACTTGAACACACACACACACACACACACACACACACACACACATACACACACTCTCACATTCAAACACACTCACACACACGCACATCACACACACACACACACACACACACCACACACACACACACAAACACGCACACACACCACCACCACCACAACAACACAACACAACACAACAACACAACACACACACACACATTGTTTAAAAACTGTCAATGTGACACAAAGCTGCCAAATGCTATTGAAAAAAGTTTACAAGGTCTGAAAGGATGTGTGTGTGTGTGCGTGCGTGTGTGTGTGTGAGTTCGCGCGTGTATGTGCGTGTGGTGTGTGTGCGTGTGGTGTGTGTGTGTGTGTGTGTTTGTGTGCGTGTGTGTGTGTGTGCGGCGTGATGTGGTGTGTGTGTGTGTGTGTGTGTGTGTGTGTGTGTGTGTGTGTGTGTGTGTGTGTGTGTGTGTGTGTGTGTTGCGTGGTGTTGTGTGTGTGTGTGTGTCTGCGTGTGTTGTGTGTGTGTGTCTGCGTGGCGTGCGTATGTGCGTGTATGTGTGTGTGAGTATGAGTGTGTGTGTGCATACACATGCATCTGTGTGCGTGACCATGCACGTGCACGTGCTTGCGTGTTTGTGCGTGTATGCGTGCCTGCTATGGAAACGCGCGAGCGCGTGCATGTGTGTGGTGTGGTGTGGTGTGGTGTGGTGTGGTGTGGTGTGGTGTGGCGTGGAGGAGTATGCATGCAAGTGCATGCGCAAATTTCCCCAAAGGAAAAAAAAGGCCAGTGTCTTTGTCTTGTTACCTTTAGCAATGCTGGGTACACTACACTACATGCACACACACACACAGCCTAGGCAACAGGCGTCCTCCTCTTTCCGCACATGCTGGTCTCAGTTACAGGCAGTAAGGCAACACTCTTGGGCCACCCACCCCCCGAAAATCCCGCTCCCAAAACCAAGCTAGATGTGACACAAAACTGCCCAAGCTATTGAAAAACGTTGCATTACAAAAGTAAGAGATGGAGTGAGTGAGTGAATGAGTGTGCGTGTACGTGTGTGTGTGTGTGTGTGTGTGTGTGTGTGTGTGTGTGTGTGTGTGTGTGTGTGTGTGTGTGTGTGTGCGTGTGTGTGTTTGTGTGTGTGCGTGTGTGCGTGCGTGCGTGCGTGTGTGTGTGTGGGTTAGTGTGTGCGTGAAGGAGAGAGAGTGGTGTATGGGAGAGAGAGAGAGAGAGAGAGAGAGAGAGGAGAGAGAGAGAGAGAGAGAGAGAGAGAGAGAGAGAGAATGAGAGAATGAGAGAAAGAGAGCACATGCGTCCCAGAGCGCATTTCTTTTTTCTCCTCCCCCCCCCCCCCCCCCCCCCCCCCCCCCCCCACCCTTCAAAATGAGCATAAACACAATGCGCACACATTTGGGAGCGGAAAATGCGAAACCGTGTTGTAAATTTCTGAGAGAAAAAAAAGTTCTGCTTTTTTTTTCCAAACGCCTACAAAGAACCACGAACACGAAGTCAAAGGGAAGAACTCTCTCCTTCCACGTGGCGAAACAAAAATTACATATATTAACATGCAACTTGAAAAGACTTTTTTTTAAAAACCAACAATAACAAAACCACAAACAACAACAACAACACCAAGAAACCCCCCAAAACCGCAAGCCCAGAACAGCGTAGATTTATTCTTAAACAGACGCAACTAAAACCTGTTGCTTTTTTTTACCTGTAGCTTTTTCGCATAGCAGAAAGCACAACTCCAGTGCAGTGTTCTGTGACTCTCAGAAAACGGAGGAAAGTCACCTCCCCCCCCCCCCCCCCCCCAAAAAAAAAAAAAAAAAAAACTGGAAGAAACATTTTCTTTTTAAATTCCTGGCCACATTCTAGAACATTTTTAACCGTTCCATTTTTCTTATTATTATAGGACATAAGATGTTCGGCAGTCTGTTTTACGGAACACGAATCCAACTAGTTCAGACACATTATTTTTTTGTAGATATCTCTGTATCTATCTTCT
>CM054140.1:15581177-15591177 GCA_028751875.1 Rapana venosa | reverse complement strand
GTGCGTGTGTGTGTTGTGTGTGTGTGTGGTGTGTGAGTGTGTGTGTGTGTGTTATGTGCTTATGTGTGTTGTGTAAGTGTGTGTGTTGAATGTTTTGTTGGTTGTTTTTTTGTTTGTTGTTGTTTTGGGGGGTGGGGGTGGATTGGGGTCCCCCCCCCTCTACCCTTATAGGTTATGTGAGATTTCTTCCTTAAAGTTGTTACAGAGAGCTTGCTTTGTTTCGTTTGTTGGTTTCGTTTGGTCGGCTTTCTTTTGTGCTATTTTATTTTGTCTTTAGAGGTGGGGTGGAGGGTGGGTGGGGGGTGGCAGGGGAGTGGGGGGGGGGGGGGGTGTAGTGGGGTTTTTTTGCAGTGTTTTGTTTCCATATCTTTTTGGGTGCTCTTGCGTGTGTATATGTGTGCGCGCGCGCGCGCGCGCGCGTGCGTGCGTGCGTGTGTGTGTGTGTGTGTTTGTGTTCCATCCATCCACAAATGTGATCGTTCTCTTTGAAAGAACAGTAGCCCTTGTTTTCACCTTTCTCACCTGGCTTCTCTGTCAACACAGTCACACACACACACACACACACACACACACCACACACACACCACCACACACACCCCACCACCACACCACACACACACCACCACCCCACCACACACCACCCCCCCACACCACCACCCCTCCCCCCTCCCCCCCCACACACACCCCCTACCCCCCACCCACCCACCATTCAAAACCAACCACAACCATTCTTTCCCCATTTCTCCATCCCCACCCCTTCCCTCACACTACTACTACTACAAGAATCACAAACTATCTGAAACAGGGCAAGGGCAAAGGGGCTATATTGGTATGTATGTATTCCTACCCCCTTCATTTTCCTACTAACTGCCGGCAAGGCTTCAGAAAGAAACTTGACAGGAGCTGTCAAAGCCGGCAAAGGGACCGTGTGATTTCAAGATTGCAGCAAGCTACTTTCAGTTTTCAGTCAAAGGGGAGGGGAGGACGACGACGACGACGACACTGGCTTTGTATTATAAGTAGAGTATCCCCACATAGGCGACCGCTTCAGGTGGGGTCGTCTTCGTCTTCTTCTTCTTCTCTTTGTTTTGTTGTTCCCTTTGCTTTTTGTTTTGCTTCCTTTGTTTGGCAGCCAGAGACAACAGTAGCAGCCTGCTACTAGTGCTAATGTCTCCTTGCTCTCTTTCCTTTGTTTTGTTTCTGGCTGGTAATGGAAAAGGTATGAATTTTTAACAGTTTGAAATCTCAGTTGAAGGGAGGAAAGGGGTATTGATATTGTTGCTTCGAGTGGATCAGTTCCACAACAGGTGCATTTTGTTATTATGAGTATGCGCATCCCGCTTTCCGCTTATGACTAGTTTAGGTAGTGTCCAAATTTCCCCCAGCTCTTCAGCCTATTATCACATTTTCTTCTTCTTCGTTGTCGTCGTTGTCACTGTCGTCGTCATCAACGCTCAGAAAGCAAACTTTTGTTGTCTGTCATATGAGCGAACATGCGTTGTGTGCCGTTAAGCGCCTGACAAGTCAGGCCCAGCGCATCCGACCTCTTCGGCGAGGGAGAGAATTATGTTTCAAGTCTTTCTGAGAAAGAAAAAAAAAGGTAGGAGAATAGATCAAGAAGACAGAAAATAGACAAGACGGAGATGGTAACGGGAAGAAAAAGAACCAGGCTGAAGCAAAGAGAGGGATAGAAAAGAGGGAATTCATAGCACAGAATTTTCAGAAGGTTGAGGGGGGGGGGGGGGGATGCTGCTATTCATACACACAGCCCCCCACCCCCCGGCATCCCCACGGGGGAGTTACCACATTTGGACTTTCCCTCTGGAAATGGGCTGGTTTGGTACTCTTTTTTATATGCATAATCATGTTTGTCACATTCTGAATTTCCACGACTAACACAACGCTGACAACAACAACAAAAGCTGCTGGATCTTAACGTACATAACAATATTGTATTCAAGCTCAAACACGGAACAGTAACGGATCTGGTAGGCTTGCTCAAATTCGAACCACAAGTTTCGATTTCGATGTATTAGGATCCAAGTAAAATACTTTTCTTTTTACTACTGTGCCCATCCAACACACACACACATGCACGCACGCACACACACACACACACACCACACACGCACACACGCACACACGCACGCACGCACGCACGCAGCACACACACACACACACACACACACACACACACACGGGCGCGCGCGCGCGAGTGCGGTCTAAGCATAACACACACGTCGAAAAAGCGAGAAGAGTAGATCCGATCCCCCGTTTCAGCCCGAATTTCCCCCCTACACCTTGAGTGGTGGTCTCGGTGCTAGTCTTTCGGATGAGACGACAAACCGCGGTCCCGTGAGCAACATGCATTCAGTGGACATCAAAAGAACCCAAAGGAACATAAGAGTTGTCACGGGAAAAATTATGTAGGAAAAAAGCCACTCTCACAGAGCAACAAATTACACAAGCAGCTGGACTTTTTTTTTTAAAAATTAATGGGCGGCACTGCTCGTGGCGACGCACGCTCCCCAGGGACAGCAGCCCAAATTTTCGCGCAGAGAAATCTGCCGAGACTGAAAGTGGTATACAATACAATCCAACCCAAAACAATACAACACAACACACAAGAGTTGGTGCGTGCGTGTCTACGTCCCTACAAACAGACTGACAGTAAGAGAAACAAAAAATCAGACAGACACTCAGACAGACACTCAGACAGACACCGAGAAACGACATCCAGACAAACACTCACACACACACACACACACCACAACACACACACACACACACACACACACACACACAGAGCGAGACAAACAAACAACAAACAAAACAGACACATAAGTCTACATCTACAACAAAAAATACCAACTCCCCGAAACAACTCACCGTTTCCACGTCGGCATCAGACTCAGGCGACAGCTCTCTCTTGCAGCCCTCGCCGCTGTCCGTCGCCGTCCGCTCGGCGCCGCTCGCCATGGTCACTACTACCACCTGGGGGGGCCAGCCACACTGACCGCACCGCCACCCACCACGACGATGATGACCACAGGACGATGATGGCCAGAGAACGAAAGAAAAGATGACAAAGATAACCAGATGACACTGGCCAGACACAAGATGATGACCACAGGACGGTGTGTCTTCAATTTTACGCCTGTTCACTTAAAGTGATAGACGAATCCACAGGACGGTGACCAGATGAAGAAGACAAGATGACGACGGTGGTCAGATGGTGATGGTCAGAAGACGATGAGAAGATAAGGATGACCAGATGGATGAAGAGGAAGAAGAAGGGGACGAGGATGACAACGTCGGGGGGGACTAGGGGTAGATGGATCTGCCGATAGTTTGGGGTTCGGTGCAGCTGTTTGCTAAGCTGGTCGCGTCATGCCATCATCCTCCTCATCATCCTCATCTGCAACACAACGGTTTGGTTTGTGATTAAAATAGATAACACAAAGAAATAAACTTATACATACTGAATAATATAATAGTCAGATTTTTGCGTATAGGACCCGTTTTTGCCCGCCATTAAGGTAGTTGTTCGGTTTTGTTTTTGTTTTGTTTGATGGGGTTTTGTCTGTTTGGTGTTTTGGGTTTTTTTAATGGGGGGGGCTGTTTTTTGTTGTTTGGAGGGGGGAGAATGTTGCTTTGTTTTTTGGTTGTTGTTTTGTTGTTGGGTTGCTTTTGTTTTGTTTTGTTGGGTTTTGGGGGTGTTGTTGTTTTGTTGTTGTGGTGGGTTGTTTTTTGTTGCTGTTTTTTTTTTTGGTGGGGAGGTTGGTGGTGGTCTGCCTCCCCTCCTTTACCAAGCATCCCACCCCCAAATTCCAAAATCAATAGTCGAATAAATTCGTGGACAATTTAACATTTACTGTTAAGTAAGGCCCATCGGCTCTCCTGCCACACGGAGCATGCTGGGTAGACGTTGACACCAATTGGAAGACATGTAACTGGAGTAACTACCTGATCTTCGGTATAATGCGTACTTAAATACCAGAAGAAAATTGAAGCATGAGAAGGTCTGCATTCCACGTTGACCCAGGTGACTGTACCCAAAAGATGGGGGACAGGGATAGCCTGGTGGTTAGAGTGATGTATTCGTGATCTGCTGACCCAGTTTCGATTCTCGTTCAAGAGGATTTTTCCTCTGGAATTAACTTCAGTGCCGACTCCACTCCCCCTAAAAGTCCTTTGGATATAAACCGAGGTCCCGTGTGCGAACGCACGCAGAACATCTTGCGCACACGTTAAAACCCGTTCCGCTTTTTGGAAGAGTAGGCCATTGTGTGCTGGTGGGAACGGATGACAAAAACTGCAAACACACGGGGAATGGATGTTTGTTGTTTTTTTAATTTAAAGGCACATGAGTGTTTGTTCCATTCTCCTCGAAATATTTTTTTTAACCCTACCCTTTGTTTTACAAGACGATGCAGTCAAGATTCGAACCTACGATTCTGTGGACCCACAGTACAACCTAAAAACCAACTCTCTCTCTCTCTCTCTCTCTCTCTCTCTCTCTCTCTCTCTCTCTCTCTCTCTCTCTCTCTCTCTCCACTGACCCTAAGCATGCATCACAGTGAGTCAGCACCATATTCCAAATACACAGCAAGCAGACACCAAGCCACACCAGTCAGATGCTAGGTGCCTCAACGACTATTATAACCTCATACCTTACCAATCCAGTAAGCTAAGGAGACAAAACAAATTGTAATATTTTGTTTTGTTGGTTTCTTGGGGTTGGTGTTTTTGGTTGGTTGGTTGGTTTTTGGTAGTTGGGTTGTTTTTTTGCGTGTGTATGTGTGTGTGGGGGGGGATTTTTTTGTTTTATTTTTTAATTTCTTGGGGGGGGGGGGGGGGGGGGTTTGCTTTTTGGTTTGTTTGTTGTTGTTGTTGTTGTAGTGTTTGGTGGGGGGGGGGGGGGTTGTTTGTGTGTGTGCGATTTTTTTTTTGTGTTTAATGTCTTGGGGTGGGGAGGGGTGTTTGCTTTTTGTTTTGGGGGTTTTTGTTTTGTTTTCGTGCTTTGATTTGTTGCTTACAAGATTCAGCGCTATATAAATTCCATACATTATTATTATTATTATTTTGTGTGTGTGTGATTTTTTTTTTTGGTGGTGGTAGGGGGGGGGGGGGGGGAGTGCTTGTTTCTTTGGTTGGTTGGGGTTTGGGTTTTTCTTTTTGTGTTATCGTTTTTTTTTTTGGCTGGGTTGGGGCTGTGTTGTTGGTTAATTTTTGTTTTAGGGGTTGGTTTTTGTTGGGGGGGGGGGGGGGGGGGCGTATTTTCTTTTATTCATTTGTTTCTTTGGGGGATTGTTGGGCTTGGGGGGGGGGGGGGGGGGGGGGGGGGGGGGGGGGGGTTGGTTCTTTGTTGGTTGTAAAAAAAAAATACAAAAGTTTTTAAAAAGAAACACCAAAAAAATACAAAAGTTTCTTAAGAAAAGAAACACATTGCACACTTGCACACACACACACACACACACACACACACACACACACACACACACACACACACACACACACACAAATCCACCTGGAGCAGCAAGAAGCTGATACCTGATAGTGTGCTCCATCATCAAACAAAACCAAATTTGTTACTTGGGGGGTTTTTTTTGTTGTTCGGTTTTTGTTTGGTGTTTTGTTTGTTTGTTTGTTTGTTTGTGTTATTTTTGGACGGATTTTTCTAGCTGTTATTTATTTTATGTTATTGCAGTTTCCTTTTTTTTCTTGGTTTTGTTTTGTTTTTCTTCTTTTTTTTTCTTTTTTTTTTTTTTTTTTTTTTTGGGGGGGGGAGGGTCGACCTGAGCTAGAGTGCAAGGTTCAGCACTGGTGAGATTTTTGCCCATGCAACCGTTTCTGCCCACCGCTTAGGTAGCCGCATTCCAACACTGGGGATGATGTCAAAACTCGGCACCCATGTGCTTGTGTGGCGTGGGGTTGTTTTGTTTTGTTTTTGTTAAAAGTTTTGTCATCCATTTCTACCGGCAACCAATAGCCTCCTCTTCCGAAAGGCAGAACGGGTTTTGACGCGTGCGCGCGATGTTCTACGTGCGTTCGTACACAGGACCTCGTATTTTGAACCAATATAAGGCCTTAAAAAAGTTTCTACCAGCCTTTCTAAAGAAATCTCTGAACCAGGTTCTAGATAATCCAAACTTGATTATGCGAGATAGCACTGTCGCTGATGCGGTCTCTAATCATTTCTTTTTTTTTTGTAATGTACGACCGTGCGACTGTAATAGTTTTACTTTCCGATTGATGTGCAATTGTACAGGTTCCACTTTTAGCATAGTGTTCAATTGTTCTGTGTTTTTGTTCTAATTGCGTTTCTTTGCCAAGTTTTTCTTTGCAACATATTGTTTGTATTGTTTGGAATCAGAATTTAGACATACAACAACAAAAAATCTTTCCTTTGAAGCTGATGAAATATCACTCCTACTCCACCTCTCGTCTAATATCCCTTTAAGTGAACAGACGTAAAATCAAAGACACACAGGACCTCGGTTTATCGGATGGACTTTCTGGGGAGGGCAGTCGGTACAGATGTTAATTCGAGGGAGGGGGAGGTGGGGGAAGAGGGGGGGTGTAGTGGATTCCCTCGAAGGTGTGTCTCCCTGTGTCGGTTCGAACCCATGCTATCAGACAGCAAGCTGAACAACTCTAACCACTACACAATTCCACCCACCCACCCACCCCTCTCCCGGAAAAAAATTTAGACTGAAGGAAAAGAAACGACATGACTGATAACCCGATGATCCATTTAAATGTTTGCTTTAATTAAAAATAAATAAGTAAATAAAAGAATTTTTAAAAACAACAGAAATAGAACCCCCACCCCCTTCCAAAAAAAAAAAAAACAACCCCAGACCAACAACAGCAACAAACAAACAAAAAACCAACAACAAAAATCCCCAAGACCAATAAAACAAAAACGGCAGACGATTGTGCAATCAAGATGTGTGTGCCTGTGTGTGTGTTGCCTATCAGATTGTCATCAATCAAGTTCAAGTGTTGACAGTTCCAGTTCCGTGCTGTTACACACAATTCAATAGCCTTGCTTGCATTCCACTCGGTCACACATTAAACACTTTACTCACATTTCCGTTCTCATGCGCGCACACTCGCACATGCACGTGCGCGCGCACATACACAAGGCGCTCGCGCGCAGACACACACACACACACACCACCCACAAAAAGAAGGAATGAATGAATCATTCCAACTACGTTTATTTTACACTTTGTACGCAAACACACACCACACACACACACACACACCCCACAACAAAACACACACACAAACAAAACACACACACACACAAAGAAGGAAGGAAGGAAGAAGGAAGGAAGGAATCCTTCCCACACGTTTTATTTGAAAAAAAAAGAGTCATTCTCCCCTCAGTAGAAAATTACCATTTTACTACGTTATGATTGTATTAAGCTGGTTGCGATGTGATAGTATTTTGCATCGTACTGAATTGTATTCTTGTGGCGGCGCTTCTCCCTCTCTCTTCTCTCTCCCCTCTTTTTCTCTCTCTCTCTCTTCCCTCTTCCCCCTCTCTTCTCTCGTTGTTGTTCTTGTATTTACTTGTTAAGTTGTTGGGTTTGTAACTTACTTGTTTGTTGGTTGTTTTTAAAAAAAATTCTTTTATGGAATGTTCATGAACGTATCCCTGATAAGGAACGGGGGGGTGGTTGTAAAAAGGCACAGGGAGGCAATTCATTATCTTCGAAATACCCCCCCCCCCCCCCCCCCCAAAAAAAAAAAGTTGTTTGATTTTTGATTTGGATCTCTCATCTCTCTTCTTCCTTCTCTCTCTCTCTCTTCTCTTCTCCTCTCTCTTTTCCCCTCTCTCTCTCTAGCCCGGGTCTGCTCTCTCTCAGGGCAGAACATTTTGGGCCCACACATTAAAAACCCTTTTCCGCTTTTCGTAAGAGTAGGCCATTGTTTTCCCGGGTTTAGAACCGACGAGAACATTTAACAAAAAAGCAATACACACAGGAATGGTTTTGAAAAGGGCACACGAGTGCTTATTCCCATTATCCCCAAGTAAAAGAAAGAATCTCTCTCTCTCTCTCTCTCTCTCTCTCTCTCTCTCTCTCTTCTTCTCTCTCTCTCTCTCTGTGTGTTTCTTTGGTGTGTGTTTTTCTCCGTCTGTCTGTCTCTCTCTCTCTCTCTCTCTCTCTCCTCTCTCCTCTCTGTATCTCTCTTTGTGTCTCTGTCTCTCTCTGTCTTTGTGTGTCTCTCTCTTTCTGTCTGTCTGTCTGTCTGTCTCTCTTCTCTCTCTCTCTTCTCTCTCTCTCTCTTCTCTCTCTTTGTGTCTCTGTTTGTCTGTCTCTCTCTCTATGTGTGTGTCTCTCCTTGTGTCTATCTCTCTCTGTCTCTCTTTGTGTCTCTGTCTCTCTCTCTGTTCTCTCTTTGTGCTCTGTCTCTCTCTGTCTTTGTGTGTCTCTCTTAATGTCTCTGTCTCTCTCTGTCTTTGTGTGTGTCTCTTTCTGTCTCTGCCTTTCTGTCTGTCTGTCTGTCTCTCTCTCTGTCTTCTGTCTGTCTGTCTCTCTCTCTCTCGTTCTTTCTTGCAGCTCTCCAAAGGTGAGACCAGCAGCTGTTGTTCTTCCTGTCGTCAGCTCAGTGGAACGTGATTTTCAGCTGGAAATTAATGCATGCAGTAGATATAGATATATTATATGTGTATAGCGTTCACATGGGAGGCTGCTGGAACCGCGAGCAAGAGTACTCGTGTGTTGTGTGGTGTGTGTGTGTGTGTGTGTGTGTGTGTGTGTGTGTGTGTGGCGCGCGCGCGCGCACGTGTATGCACTGAGTGTGTGTGTGTGTGTGTGCGCGCGCGCGCGCGCGCACGTGTATGCACTGAGTGTGTGTATGTGTGTGTGTGCGCGCGCTTGTGTATGCGCTTTGTGTGTGTGCGCACGCGCGCGTGTAGTGTACGCGCGCGCATGTGTGTGCACTGTGTGTGTGTCTGCGTTTGTGTTTCTGCGGTTTTATGTGCCACTGCGTACGCGTGCACACCGTCTGTGTGCGCGTGCTTGTCTGTGTATCAATGTGCATGCGTGCGTGAGTGTCTCGGTGTGCGATACGTGGAATAAGATAGGGAAGAGACAGGCTCAACAACTCAACCGACTCCATGAATTTTAATGTCAGGACACCGATCTGTAGATAGAGAAGTGACACACACACCAACCAAACCAAACAAAAAACCCCAGTTTTTTCAAAAAGCAACAACAAAAATACAAACAAGAAGAAGAAGAAGTAAAAGAAGAAGAAGAAAAAGAATTGCGACGACGACGACGACAACGAAGAAGAAGAAGAAGAAGAAGAAGAAGAAAAGGAACAAGAAGAACAAGAATTGCGACGACGACGACGAAGAAGAAGACGAAGAAGATGACGACAACGACGACGACGACGACAACGAAGAAAGAAGAAGAAGAAGAAGAAGAAAAGAAGAAGAAGAAGAAGAAGAAGAAGAAGAAGGAGAAAAGAAAGAAGAACGAACAACAACAACAACAAAAGAATTGCGACGACAACGACGACGAACGAAGAAGAAGAATTGCAACGACGACGACGAAGAAGAAGACGAAGATGAAGAAGGAGAAGAAGAGAAGGAGAAGAAGAAGAACAAGAACAAAGAACAAGAAGAACAAGAAGAACAAGAACAAGAAGAATTGCGACGACGACGACAACGAAGAAGAAGAATTGCAACGACGACGACGACGACAAAGAAGAAGAAGAACAACAACAACATAACAACAAAGAAAGCGTGAAAAATAAAAGATCAAGACGCGAAGAACAAAAACTGAAAAAACGCAAAATGAATCATGAGTTTTGTTTGTTTCTATGTCTGCTGCAACTGTTGTTATATGTTGTTCTCTCTGTCACAGAGCATAATTATAATTTTTAAAAAAATAACCACAGTTACATCTCTAATAATTAGTCTATACAACTTTAAATTTTGGAACAAAGTTGGTGAATTGGTTTCAATAACAAAATC
>CM054140.1:15566177-15571177 GCA_028751875.1 Rapana venosa | reverse complement strand
CTACCCTACTCCCTCCCTCTCTCTCTCTCTCTCTCTCTCTCTCTCTCTCTCTCTCTCTCTCTCTCTCTCTCTTGCCTAGTGGTTAGAACATTGCGTTCGCAATCTGACGACCAGGGTTCGAATCCCGTTCAAGGGGATTTTTTCCCTTGGAGTTATCATCCGTGCGCTTCGATTTGTTTGTTTTACAAGATTCAGCGCTATATAAATTCCATATATTATTATTATTATTACTTTATCAGTGCCGACTCCACTCTCCGCAAAAGTCCTTCGGATGAGACTATAAACCGAGGCCCCGTGTGCGAACGCACGCAGAACATCTTGCGCACGCGTTAAATCCTGTTCCGCTTTTCGAAAGTGTAGGCCATTTTGTCCCGGTGGGAACAGATGACACCATTTACAAAACTATAATATACACACGGGGACTGGATTTTTAGAAAAAAAAGCACATGAGTGCTTATTCCAATATCCTCGCTATAAAAGATTAAAGAATCTCTCTCTCTTCTCTCTCTCTCTCTCTCTCTCTCTCTCTCTCTCTCTCTCTCTCTCTCTCTCTCTCTCTCAAGATTCTCTCTCTCTCTCTCTCTCTCTCTCTCAAGATTCTCTCTCTCTCAAGATTTCTCTCTCTCTCTCTCTCTCTCTCTCTCTCTCTCTCCTCTCTCTCTCTCAAGATTCTCTCTCTCTTATTTTCCGCCTTCTTAATCCCTTCTCCTTTTTACCTTTTTTTTCTCCCGAAAAAACCTGGTCAACATTTTATTTTTTCTCTTTTAACACCATGGTTGAGAGATTTCTGTGTTTGGTTTGTGGTTTGTTACAGCAACCAGGTATACTACTACATGTGTACCAAGGGCTTCTTTGTTCATCCGATTTAAGATCTGTAATATGACAGAAAGACAACACAAACAACAACAACAACAAAACCGCTTCTTGGGAGTTCTGCCAAACCTTTGTACTTGTATTTGTGTGCGTGTGCTCTGACTAGTCAAGTTTCAAGCTGGGGGACTGATTAAAGGGAGACAACTGTTGCCAGCGCGCCTTGCCACTATTCTTATTGTCTCCCTCAACATCTCCGTTCCTTCTCTCTCTCTCTCTCTATCTCTCTCTCACACACACACACACTCCAGACCCCTTTCCTCTTCTTCTCCCCCCCCCTTTTTTTTTTACTTCTAAAGTAAGCAAAGGTATGTAGTCTTGTGTTTAACCTTCATGTTTCGCTTTAAGTTTCTTTAAATTAACGTGCTCAAGCTTGAAACTTTTAAAATACGCCACACCTACTTTTGCTACGATAAAAAAAATTATTTTTAAGATTTGAGATAAATAAATAAAAATAAATAAATATAATCAAAGAGATAGTGGTGGGGAACGAGTGCGGGGGGGGGGGGGGGGGGGGGGTTGGGGGGCATAAACTAAAATGTCCTTTAAAAAACCCACCAAACAAACCTTTTCTTATAAAACGACCTGCTTTAAATGTCATTCTTTTTAATTAATCAAATTCAAAATATGATAATGATGATGATGACGATGATTATGTCCTAACCACCCCCCCCCCCTAAAGAACTGACATGCTTTAAATGTCAGTCTTTTTAATTAATCAAATTATACAAATTATAATGATGAGTGATGATGATGATGATGATGATGATGATGGTGACTGATGATGGTATTTATAACGATGATGACGACGACGACGACGACGATGATGGAAAAAAACACCCAAAAAACAGGTAGCACTGCTCTTGTGGCGACGCGCTCTCCCCGTGGAGAGCAGCCCGAATTTCATACTGTGACTTAAAGTCGTATATATATTTTTTTAAAATAAAGTTCTTATTCAGCTGGGTTGTTTTTTTTTTAAAAAAAACATTTGATGATGTATGGAATTTATATAGCGCTGAATCTTGTAAAACAACAAATCAAAGCGCTCAGATGACTTTTTTTTTGTAAATCGAGGATAATGGAATAAGCAATCATGTGCTTTTTTTTTTACACCCAGTCCCCGTGTGTATGCGGTTTTGTAAATTTTGTCATCTGTTCCCACCGGCACACAATGGCCTACTCTTTCGAAAAGCGGAACAGGATTTAACGTGTGCGCAAGATGTTCTGCATGCGGTTGCACACGGGGCCTCGGTTGTATGTCTCATCCGAAGGACTAAAAAAAACATTTCTGTTCAGCGAGTTTGATTTAAATGCATTTATTCCACAAGCTTGACTTAAGCAAGCTGGTTTTATGTTTCTTTCTTTCGTTCTTGTTTTTTTTTCTTTTCAGCAAGCTTGATTTAATTGTTTCCATTGTTTTCGAGACATGATGGGTGGCGCTGCTCTTGTGGCGACGGGCTCTCCCCGGGGAGAGCAGCCCGAGTTTCACGCAGAGAAATCTGCCGTGACTTACAATATATCAATATATATATGGTATGCAATAAAATAAAATAATAATAAAATAAAATGGCTAGCTTAATTCTAACAAATCTTATTTGGCAAGTTTAACACTTAAAACAAGTTTTAATTTTGGCAAGTTGAACTTAAAACAAGTTTTACTTGGCAAGTTTAACTTTAAAAAACTGTTTTTTATTGGAAAATTTAACTTAAAAACAAGTTTTTTCTTCGGCCAAATTGATTGAAAACAAAGTCTTTCTTTGCAAGTTTAACTTAGAATTTAGTTCTGAGAGCTGGATTTCAGCAAGATTTTCTTCAGAGTTTATTTGCCCAACTTTTTTTGTGTTTCGTTTGTTAAAACAGGCTTCTACCTAGCGACCTTGTTTCACACTACTTTTAAGTGACAAGTTTGCTTGATTTTAATTTCGTTTAATTCTGCAAGCTGTGCTAAACATGAAACAACAACAAGAATTCAGCAATATATAGAATTGCGTTTTGCACTTTTGTGCACCAATAACACTATAAAATCAAAACTGCTTTCAGAGTGCAATATTATAAGGATTTGACTCTTTCGTATTTTTTTTCCCCATAATAATTATACGACTATTGAATCCTGAGGCACGGGCAGCCAGTTGGCTTTTTCCTTGTTGGTTAGTTCCCATCCAAATGTCCTCTGTCCTGTCCCGCGTTATGCTACAGCGCCTTGAGCTCAAGAATGATAATACAGGACACTACAGGGTCGTCATCCACGTCATTGCTGTCCTTACTTTTGTTACCGTTATTATCATAATCATCATCATCACTGTCGTCATCATCGTCATCATTATTATTGTCATCATCACTGTCATTGTCATCATCATCATTAATGTCGTCGTCGTCGTCATCATCATCATCACTAGCACTGTCGTCGTCATCATCATCACTGTCGTTGTCGTCATCATCACTGTCATCATCATCACAACTGTTACCATCACCAGTCATCATCACTGTCGTCATTATCATCACCGGCACTGTCGTCATCATCATCATCACCACCATCATCAATAATAATCTTTTACCTGATGATGATGATGATGATGATGATGATGATGATGATGATGACGACGACGACGACGACATCATCATCATCATCATCAACACAGTCGTCATCATCATCAAAAACAAGACATAACTAAAGTTCACCCCACCCCAAAACGCAAATAGCGGAAAGAAATAGCAGCGTTACTTTACTATCAGGGCTACACAATCCTGGTCTCTTTCGTACTCTCAGCTTCAGTCAAACCTTGCTTTTTGAACTGAGCCACTACACTAGGCAGTCATCTGTCGGTCTATCTACTTTCTTGTTGAATAACTATGCACAACTGTGTCAGGTGGTTGATCTGTCTGTTGTCATCCTTTGCACACAATGTGCCAGTGTGTCAGTCTACCTGTTTTTATTGTTGACATGTACACCCTTTGAGTGAAAGGCACAGCTTTAAAATTAGTGGATCGGTGGTCTAAAGGTAACGCGCCTGTCTAGAAAGCGAAAAGTCCGGGTCGGAAGTGTGCGGTGGTTCAAATCCCGTTTGGGCCCGAAACTTTTCGCCCCCCATCCATTAGACCATGAGTGGTGGTCTGGGCGCTAGTCTTTCGGATGAGACGATAAACCGAGGTCCCGTGTGTTGCACAAAATTATCCAGCGCACGTAAAAGAACCCACAGCAACAAGGAGTTGTCCCTGGCAAAATTCTTAGAAAAAGCCACTCTGATAGGGAAACAAATACAGATCGAAAAAAAGAAAAAAAAGAAAGGGTGGCGCTGCTCTTGTGGCGACGCGCTCTCACCGGGGAGAGCAGCCCAAATTTCACGCAGAGAAATCTCGTGACTTAAAGTGGTATAAATGAAATAAATGAAAATGAAATAAAATGAATATATACATGAACAAAAAAATAAACAAATAAATAAATAAATACATAAAAAGATAAAACAGTGTCATAGACGATTCCTTGCCACGAAAATTGTTTTTTAAAAACGGAGACTGGATGTAAAAAAAGCGCATAAGTGCTCATTCCATTATCCTCGATATAAAAGAATTTTTTTTTAAATGTTAAAAACACACACACACACACACACACACACACACACACACACACTTCAAAAATAGCGCGCGACAAATATAAAATAAGAAGCTATCTTTAAATCTTTAAAAAGCATCTCGTAAATATTTCGCTTGTGTTTCTGATTAAACAAAAACTTAATCCTCAAATTGCAAAGGTCGTGCGTCTCTCTCTCTCTCTCTCTCTCTCTCTCTCTCTCTCTCTCTCTCTCTCTCTCTCTCTCTCTCTCTTCTCTCTCTGGCGTGGCGTGGTGTGGTGTGGTGTGGTGTGTGGTGTGGTGTGCGGTGTGTGTGATGTGAGAGAGAGAGAGAGTGTGTGTGTGTGTATGTGCGCTTGTGTTGGCCGTCGCTCTTTCTCTGTTTCTGGTCCATCGATCTGGAATTACCTCCCTCCCCCCCTTCGTCAAAAGCCTTATGACGCTTTTAAATCCGGCCTCAAGACATTTATTTCAAACCTAAGATTCTCCCCTCTTGTTCCATTTCATTTTTGTCCTGCCCTCAACAGCCAAAACTCCATCACCCTGCCGAGTGTACAACCT
>CM054140.1:15561177-15563677 GCA_028751875.1 Rapana venosa | reverse complement strand
GAGGGTGGGAGGGGAGAGAAAGAGAGACAGAGACAGACAAGAGAGAGAGGGAGGGAGGGAGAGAAGAGAGAGAGGGAGCCAGAGGGGGTGGATAAAGTGAGAGAGTGAGACAGACAGACAGACACAAACACATACACAGACGCAGTGAGACAGAGAGAGACAGACAGACAAACAGAGAGAGAGAGACAGACAGAGAGACACCGCACACAGGAGGGGGGGGGGGGGGGGGGGTGAGAGAGAGAGAGGTGACTACGCTTCGTTGTCTTTCAGTCAAATGTCAATTCAAGGGGATATTAAAAGCCTACGTTCAAGGTATCGGGAAGAAAATGAAAAGCCCCTCTGTGTGTGTTGTGTGTGTGTGTGTGTGTGTGTGTTGTGTGTGTGTGTGTTGTTGTGTGTGTGTTGTGTGTGTGTGTGGTGTGTTGTGTGTGTGTGTGTGAGCCCGTCTGTCTGTGTGTGTTGTGTGGCTGCGGCGTCTGTGCGTGCGGTGTGTGTGTGTGTGTGGTGTGTGTGCGCGCGCGCGCGTGCATGCGTGTGTGTCTGCCCACCTATGTCTAACTGTATACACATGCGTTCGTCCGTGTATGCGTATGCATGCATGTTCATACGTCTTTAGATCTTTAACGTGCATATTTGATCTTCTGCAATGTGTACATTATACACAAAGGAAATTAAGGCACTGGCAAGGTTATCTGCACTTGAAGTTGACCTGGGAAGATCGTTAAAAATACCCCCCCCCCCCCCCCCCCCCACCTCCAACCCTTAATTCAGCAGACGGCGTTGCCGGGAATCAAACCCAGGACCTCATGGACCTGCACCTGAGGAAGCTTCAGACTAGAAGTGAAAATTTGCTGATGTGTAAAATAAAATATTTTTTAAAAATTTTAATGAAGCTGAACGCAGTCGTGGTTTTATTACTATTTTACTGTTTTACTTCAACTGTGCGCTTGGAGGGAGTGTGGTGCCCAGCAGAATTGTGGGTTGTATCGAGACAATTATATGTATTGATACTGGTAGTACACAATATACTGTGGGTACTGCTGAATAAGTAGAAACCAAGTTAACTTTAATCTGGAGCACGTGATTCCAGTCTTTTACCTTTTCTGCAGGCACACGCTAAGGTTCTTTTCTATGTGAAACTTTTTCTATTCCTTTTTTCCTGTGTTTTTCTGTTTCGAATATTAGTGCTTACTGCAGACTGAAATAATGGGGGAAAATCGTGTTTTCCAACAAAACCAAACAAGATATCATTATTTTTTTTCTAAATAACAAGAAAGAAAGAAAATGTTCCTTATAAAATCACACCCACGACGATTCTCCCCCCTCCCCCCCCCCCCTTTTTTTTTTTTTATATGTCGCACGTTAGTGCTTTACTGCAGACTGAAATAATGAAACAAAACCGCGTTTTCCAAACAAAGCCAAAACAACAATCAAAAACACACAAAAAAGATAGATAAGTTATTATAACTTTTCTCTTTGTTTAGAATGACAGAAAGAAACGCTGTTCGCTACAAATCTGAAACCCACGACGATATGCACAAAAAGCTTGCGACAAAACAAACAACAACAACAACAAAAAACCGACCTACGGTTCTCAGGCGACTTATTGACAACGAACACAACTACACAAACTTGTACAGTTTCTAAGTTCATGCCTGTCGTTAACATTCGCAGCGAAATGACTCATGCTCTCTTCTACATCAATGATATGTGGCGACGACAACAGCACAGGAGCGAGCGCAACAGGTTGACACTTGCTGATATCTATCTGTCTGCCGAGTCGGCACAGATTTTTTTTATAGAGTTATATATTGAAGAAGAAGAAGAAAAGAGAATTTGCAGGCCCACCTTCTCTTTAACGTCTGTCTGGGGAGAAAGGAGGAGGAAGAGTGAGGGAAGTGCAAGTAAGAAGGGCGGGTGGGAGAGGGGGGGGGGGGGGGGGGGGGGGGGGTCCGATGGAGGGGAAGAGAAGGAGGAGGCTCTGACGCCTAGAGGTGCGGAATGCTAGGCTGTGGTGTGTAGTGAAGCCTCCGTGAGGTGTGGGGCAACAATGGGGGGGGGGGAGGGGGAGGGGGGGGGGGGGGGGGGGTTTGCGTAAAGTCGGATCTGTCCACGGATTTTTCAGGGCGTCAAGAACAAGCGTCAATGTCTGCTCAAAACAACAACAACAATAATAATAATAATAATAATAATAATAATAATATGATAATGATTGATGATGATGATGATGATGATGATGAATGACTCCACAGACCCATGGGCCTGAAGTCGAACGGTCGGTCCTAACCACTCGACTATAGCGTCCGTCGACTTCTTGATTTTGACTTCTCCCTCAACTGCTCAAGGAGTCTCTGGGACGCTGCACCGAATTTTTTTCACGCCGGCAGAGTGCCGTAGGTAAGGTTACACTCCTCAGTCCTGAATTAGCTTGCGGGTCATGTGGTATCTTCTATAGAGTGCTACTGGGGAAAACATTTTTGTGATTTTCACAGATTTTTTT
>CM054140.1:15546177-15556177 GCA_028751875.1 Rapana venosa | reverse complement strand
CACAAACACACACACACACACACACACACACACACACACACACACACACACACACACACACGTCTGTGCTGCTGTACAAAGGGATTCACTGTAAATGGAGTATGCGGAGAAGTAGTAGAGGAACAGAAAATAGTTTTGAAGGAAACTGAATGCCGAAGTTGACAATGGATCAACACGCTCTAAATCAATCAATCAATCTCTCAATCTCTCTCTCTCTCTCTCTCTCTCTCTCTCTCTCTCCTCTCTCTCTCTCTCTCTCTCTCTCTCTCTCCCTCCCTCCCTCCCTCCTAAGCATTACCTCTGATATAATTCATCTATCATATAAGCTTTAACCTCTTGAAATGTCTGATTCAGCCGACAACTACTATGCTGCTGCTGTCACTGTGGCTGATGCAGATCCGGTAGTTAGTTCTAAGATTACTGCAAACTGCCTGTCGATAGTACCGCTGCTGTTGCTCTGTGTGTGTGTGTGTGTGTGTGTGTGTGTGTGTGTGTGTGTGTGTGTGTGGAGAGAGAGAAGAGAGAGAGAGAGAGAGAGAGAGAGGAGAGGAGAGAGAGAGAGAGTAGAGTGATGCGAGAGAGAGAGAGAGAGAGAGACGCAAAGAATTTTATTTCACGAGGGTAATAGATTAAGTAACAAGACTTTTTTTCATCCAGCCCTCAAAAGGGAGAGAGATGAGAGAGAGAGAAAACGAGAGAGAAGACGATACAAGAGCAGAGAAGATGACACTGACGAGAGAGAGAGGTTTCTCCATGCTCTACTCAAAATTTACCAGGTTATCGATTTGTAGTTTGGGTTTCTTTTTTCTTTTTTAAAAGCAAAACGGATTCCTGAAAACGCCATTCTCCAACAAGAAATAAACATCTCCCACACCAACACACCGTGCTCCTGTCTGTGTGAATCCCACCTGGGGGGGAGGAGGAGGAGGAAGCCGAATCTGCCCTGGCTTCTCTGCTTTCAAAGTTCCCACCTCTCTCTCTCTCTCTCTCTCTCTCTCTCTCTCTCTCTCTCTCTCTCTCCAGCCTATAATCATCACATGTACGTCTCTCTCTTTCATGGTCTGCCCCCTCTCCTCTCCTCTCCCCTTCTCTCTTCCTTATACTTGGCTACCTCTAACTCTAAGCGATAGTGGTTAAGGTTGCCTTGCCTATAGGCCTATATTACACGCTGCTTCGTAATCACATTACTGTTAGCCTACTATATTAAAGTGGGTATATTATACACGAGTTTTGCTTCTGCTGTGCTGAAGACGCGCAACTTCTCTGCTTTCGGTGTTTTTATGATCACCATTGTCGTTATCATCATTATCAATGTCATTCTTTCTATATTTCCCGTTATTCTCCCCTCTCTCTCTCTCTCTCTCTCTCTCTCTCTTCTTCTCTCTCTCTCCTCTCCCACCCCCCCCCCTTTCTCCACTCCCCCCCCCCCTACTCTCCCTCCTCTCTCTCTCTCTCCTCCTCTCCTCTCTCTCTCTTCTCTCTCTCTCTCCCGCCCCCCGCGCCGCCCCCCTCGCTGAAAGACACAACAGCAGACAGATAACACCGACACAATACCACACAACAAGGGGGGGGTGGGGGGCCGTTGTTTGGTATTTATTGGGGGGGGATTTATTTTCTTTTTTAAAATGTTATACCATTTAAATTTAAGTCACGGCCGATTTCTCTGCGTGATACTCGGGCTGCTCGCCCCGGGAAGAGCGCGTCGCCACAAGAGCAGCGCCATCCACCTTTTTTTGCCTTTTCCTGTCTGCAACTATATTTGTTTCCCTATCAGAATGGCTTTTTTTTCCTGCATAATTTTTTTCCAGAGACAACTCTCTTGATGCCGTGGGTTCTTTTACGTGCGCTAAATAATTATGTGTAAAACACGGGACCTCGGTTTATCATCTCATCCGAAAGACTAGCACTCAGACCACCCCACTCATGAACTAATGGATGGGGGGAAAAGTTTCAGGCCCAAACGGGGATCGAACCCCCGCACACTTCCAACCCGGACTTTTCACTTTCTAAGTAGGTGCGTTACCTCTAGACCACCGATCCACCACATGATTCCTTTACAAAAACAAATAAACTATAACTGAATCCTACTTCTGGTGTGTGTTGTGGGTTTTTTTCAGGCTGGCCTAAGGAAATGACTCAGTCAGCAGCACTGCACACACCCAAACAAACAGTGGTAAGGCTTTTTTATTTCTGGACTTTGTATTATCATTATTATATACCTGCCTGCCTGCCTGCCTGCCTGCCTGCCTGCCAGTCACATCAAGCCAGGTTACCTGTGACTCAGACTATTATGGAGAGACCAGGATAAGCGGCGTGAGAACAGTAGCACTTGCATGCCACTAAAAATCAGAACCTCCACCCCCCCCCCCACCCCCCCCCCCCCCCTCACCTTAAAAAATCGCACCGTCTCTGGCTCGCTCTCTCTCTCTCTCTCTCTCCTCACTCTCTCTCTCCTCCTCTCTCTCTCTCTCTCTCTCTCTCTACCTCTCTTTGCTCACTTCCTCTTCTCTTCTCTCTCTCCTCCTCTCTTCTCTTCCCCCCCCCCCCCCCCCACTTCTCTCTCTCCTCTTCCCCCCAATCTCTCTCTCTACCCCCCTCTCTCTCTCCTCTTCTCTCTCTCTTCTCTTCCCTCAACTCTCTTTCTCCTCCTCCTCTCCTCTCCCCCTTCTCTCTCCTCTTCTCTAATTCCCCTCAAGTTTTTGAGCTCATCATGACACCTTATAAAAAGAAAAAAGCAAAGAAATAAAACTTTCATGTTTAACCCTAGAATACAATATTAATAATAGTTCTACTCAGAGTCGCTACTGGTAACTAGTAGACGTTTTATCGTTGGTGACTAGCTATCTATATATCTGTAAGCTTATTCCAAAATCATTTATAAGACAAAATTGTACTCCTGAAGCAGTTCTGACAAGCTAGGCCTAGCTAAAACTATATTATATGCCCCTAAAATTGTACTCCTGAAGCAGTTCTGTCTGACAACCTAGCACTAGCTAAAACTATAGTATATGCCCCTAAAATTGTACTCCTGAAGCAGTTCTGTCTGACAACCTAGCACTAGCTAAAACTATATTATATGCCCCTAAAATTGTACTCCTGAAGCAGTTCTGTCTGACAAGCTAGGCTTAGGTAAAACTATATTATATGCCCCTAAAATTGTACTTCTGAAGCAGTTCTTTCTGACAAGCTAGGCTTAGCTAAAACTACATTATATGCCCATAAAATTGTACTCCTGAAGCAGTTCTGTCTGACAAGCTAGGCTTAGGTAAAACTATATTATATGCCCCTAAAATTGTACTTCTGAAGCAGTTCTTTCTGACAAGCTAGGCTTAGGTAAAACTACATTATATGCCCATAAAATTGTACTTCTGAAGCAGTTCTTTCTGACAAGCTAGGCTTAGCTAAAACTACATTATATGCCCATAAAATTGTACTTCTGAAGCAGTTCTTTCTGACAAGCTAGGCTTAGCTAAAACTACATTATATGCCCATAAAATTGTACTCCTGAAGCAGTTCTGTCTGACCAGCTAGCGCTAGCTAAAACTATATTATATGCCCCTAAAATTGTACTCCTGAAGCAGTTCTGTCCGACAAGCTAGCGCTAGCTAAAACTATTTTATATGCCCCTAAAATTGTACTCCTGAAGCAGTTCTGTCTGACCAACTAGCGCTAGCTAAAACTATATTATATGCCCCTAAAATTGTACTCCTGAAGCAGTTCTGTCTGACCAGCTAGCGCTAGCTAAAACTATTTTATATGCCCCTAAAATTGTACTCCTGAAGCAGTTCTGTCCGACAAGCTAGCGCTAGCTAAAACTATTTTATATGCCCCTAAAATTGTACTCCTGAAGCAGTTCTGTCTGACCAACTAGCGCTAGCTAAAACTATATTATATGCCCGTATCTTATGGTGCTTCCTAGAGAAATTCCAAAAGCGCTGGCTGCATCGTTGCACGCTGCCTCTCTGCATTCTGAAGAGCCCAGGTTCCTCTGAACCCCCTGCGGCGATGTCAGCAGCTCTTTCAGTATTCCGGAAATTTAACAGCTCTCTCTCTCTCTCTCTCTCCTCATCTCTCTCTCTCTCTCTCTCTCTCTCTCTCTCTTCTCTCTCTCTCTCTCTCTCCTGTTCTGTTCTGTTCTGTTCTGTTCTGTTCTTTTCCCTCTTCTTCTTCTTTCTTTATTTCATTTTGTTTTTAATTTTACTGCTAAATTTCTATTACGAGTCTGATAACTGGGACATTTCTTCATGTAAAGTGTTGTAAGCAACCAGGGATATAATTATGAAACATACTTTTGTCCCTTGCTGTTAAAGCCTACTTCGCACATGTTAAGTCTATGTTGTATAAGTATTAATAATAATAATAATAATGTATGGAATTTATATAGCGCTGAATCTTGTAAAGCAACAAATCAAAGCGCTCAGATTTGAATTCGGGCTGCTCTCCCCGGGGAGAGCGGGAGAACGCGTCGCCACTTAGCGCTGCGCCACCCTTTCAACCCTTTTTTTTTTTTTTTTTTTTTTTTTTTTTCTGCAGCTTATTTGTTTCCCTACCAGAGTGGCTTTTTTCTAAGAATTTTGCCAGGGACAACTCTCTTGTTGCCGTGGGTTTTTTTTACGTGCGCTAAATAATTACGTGTAACACACGGGACCTCGGTTTATCGTCTCATCCGAAAGACTAGCGCCCAGACCACCACTCATGGTCTAATGGATGGGGGAAAAATTTCCGGTCCAAACGGGGTACGAACCGCCGCACACTTCAGACCCGGACTTTTCGCTTTCTAGACAGGCGCGTTACCTCTAGACCACCGATCCATATATCCAGTATTGTTAGATGCAAAGTTACTTAAAGATGTTTGTTGGTGATTTTTTTAAAACTGCTTTTGTTTTCCATAGTTTCGTTTTGCTTTCGTTGGGGGAAGGGGGGAAGGAGGAGGCGATGAGGAGGGGGGAAGGAGGGGGGGGGGCTCCTCAAATTCTGAAGCGATAAAAGCACACACTAAGCTAGGCTTATCTGCAGGCTGTTTCTACAGAGTGTGTTGGTTGGTTGTTTTTTCTGTTTCAGAAACCCTGGTCTTTTTCACGCTGGCAAAGTCTCAGTCTGAAAGGCTCAGTCTTAGGTTTGGACGATAGATGTGGAATATCACTATTCACGGGTCTGGGGTTTGTCATCCACGTTACACTGCCGCCACCCCCCCCCCCCCCCCCCCCCCCTCCCTCCCCCAAAAGTAGCATTAACTCTAATAATCCTCCATGGTTGGCTGGATGGTAAATTTACAAGAATTATAACATTGAGTGTAACGTATCACATACCACTTGAAGTCACGGCAGATTTCTCTGTATGAAATTCGGGCTGCTGTCTGCTGTCCCCTGTGAAAGTGTAACAGCACCATCCATTTAAACAACAACAACAAACCCCAAATCCTGTCTGCAAATGTGTTTGTTACCTTACGAGAGTGGCTTTTTTTTCTTCATAATTTAACCAGGAACACCTAACTCCTCATGCCGCCGTGGGTTCTTTTACGTGCGCTAAATGCATGTTGAACATAAGACCTCAGTTTATCGTCCCGTCAGAAAGACAAACCAGCACACCACCACCACTCGCGATAGGGATGAGGACAGGGGGGAAAAGAGCTTCTTCTTCTTCTTCATCGAACGCTCTGACAGCAATTATTGTTGTCTGTTGTAGGGGTAAAAATGCGTCACGCTGTCGTCAAGTGCCTGACAAGTCAGGCCCAGCGCATCCGACTTCGGCATAAGAGAGAATTGTTATTTTTCGAGTCTTTCTGGGGGGGGGGGGGGGGGGGGGGGGGGGGGGGGGGGGGGGGGGGGGGGAGGCCGGAGAATGGACCAAGACGGCAGAAAATAGACAAGAAGGAGGTGACAGGAAGAAAAGGAACATGGCAGAAACAGAGAAGGATAGAAAAGAGGCAATTTCTAGCACAGAATTTCAAAAAGGTGCAAGAAAGAAAAATATTCCTCAATAAACATTTTATCATCTGCGCTTTTTTCTCTCACAAGCGAGTCTCTGACATTTTTTTTTTTTTTCATTTTTCGTCGTCCTGTTTTTATTTCTCGCGCTGGTTGGTGGTTTAACTCTTCAGCGCCCGATTCCTGACCCCGCTGTTGTGTTGTGTTGTGTTAGTGTAGCGTTGTGTTGCGTTGTGTTGTGTTGTGTTGTGCCGGGCCGGGTTCACAACGTAACCCCTTACGCTGTGTGTTCAGGCTCGTTGTCTGCCTTCATCCGCCATACAAATCAAATAAAAACGCTCTGCTTTCGTTCGCTTCCTGACTGCTTTACCAGGCTTTACCAGCAGCTGACTGACTACTGTCTCTACCTCTACTCCCCTCCTTCTTTCCCCTCTCTCTCTCTCTCTCCTCCCCCCCCTCTCTCATCTCTCTCCCTCTCCCCTTCTCTCTCCCCTCTTCCTCTCTCTCTCTCTCTCCTCTCCCCTCTCTCTCTCTCTCAATATCTCCTTTATCTCTGTGTCTGTCCCTCACCCTCTCTTTCTCTCTCACACGTTAAATCCTGTTCCGCTTTTTGTAAGAGTAGGCCACTGTGTGCCTGTGGGGACAGATGAGAGAATTTCCAAAACCGCATACACACGGGAACTGGATGTAAAAAAGCACATGAGCTTATTCCATTATCCTTGATATAAAAGAATAAATAAATAAAAACTCTCTCTTGCCATCTCTCTCTCTATCTCTCTCTCATATACATATATCTTTATCTCTGTGTCTGCCTCACCCTCTCTGCTCCTCTTGCCATCCATATCTCTCTCTCTCATCTCTCTCTCTCTCTCTCCTCTTCACAATATATATATCTTTATCTCTGTTTCTGTCCCTCACCCTCTCTTGCTCCTCTCTTGCCATCCATCCCCTTCTCATATATTATATATATATATATATATAATATATATATATAAATATAAAATATATTATATATATTTATATATATATTATATATATATATAATCTGTGCCTGTCCCCCACCCTCTCCCTTTCTCTCTCCCTTTCCATCTCCTCCTCTCTCTCTCTCCTCTCTCTCCTCTCTCTCTCTCTCTCTTTTCTCTCTCATATATATTATATTATATACTTCCCTCTCTCTCTCTTTTATCTCTGTTTTCCCTCACCCTCTCTTTCTCTCTCTTGCCCTCTCTCTCTTCACATAATATATATATTATTAAATATAAAAAATATATATATATTTATTAAAATTAAAAAATTATATATATGTCTGTGCCTTCCCCCTCACCCTCTCTTTCCCCTTTTTCCCCTTTCTCTTCTCTCTCTCTCCCCTTCTCTTCTCTCTCTCTCTCACATATATATATATTAATATTATATATATATATATATATAAATATATATATATATATTTATATATATATACTGTGCCTGCCCCTAAACCTTCTTTCCTCTCTTGCCATTCTCTCTCTTCTTCTTCTCTCCTCTCCATATATTATATATATATATATATAAAATATTTATATATATTATTTTTAAAATTTTAATAATAATAATATATATAAATAATATATATATATCTGTGCCTGCCCCTCACCTCTTTTTTCTCTTGCCACCCTTCTAAAAATATATATTTATATATTATATAATCTGTGTCTGTCCCTCCCCTCTCTCTCTCTCTCTCTCTTTTTAAAATAATATATATATTATATTTATTAATTTTTAATATATCTGTATCTGCCCCTCCCCCTCTATTTCTCTCTCTCCCCATCCTCTCTCTCTCTCCCTCTTTTCCTCTCTCCCTCCCCCTTCTTTCTCTTTTGCCACGTCTCCCTCCTCTCTCTCCTCTCTCTCTCTCCCCCTCTCTCTCCTCTCTCTCTCTCTCTCCTCTATTCTCTTAAAATTGTCATAAAATTTTCCTCATAAGAAAAACACAAAAACGCCACCCCCAAAAAAACCCAAAAACTTCCAAACAACAGAACCCTCGTTAAACAAAAAAATGTTGTTTCAAAGCCCGGGCTGCTGCTGCGCTGCTGCGGGGCTGCTGCTGCTGCATGCCTTGCTGTCACCTGTTTTGTTTTTTGTTTTTAGTTTTGGGTTTTTTTTGGGGTTTTTTTTGGGGGGTTGTTGTTGTCGTCTTTTTGTCGTGTTGCATGACGTTTTTCTGTCACTAAAAAGAAAGAAAAAAAAGAGAACAGCAGACAGACAGACACGACAACAGAAAAAAAAACAGAAGACAGAATAAAGACACACAAACCCGACAGAAAGACAGACAGACAGACAGACAGACAGACAGACAGACAGGAGGGAAAAAGGAAAGGGAAAAAAAGAAAGAAAAAGATAAAAAAAAGAAAAAAAGATAGAAAAAAGAAAAAAAAAATAAAAAAAAGAAAGGACACAGACGACAGACAGAAAGAAAGAGAAGACAAACAGACAGACAGACAGAAAGAAACAAAGAAAAAAGAAAGAAACAAAGAAAGAGAAACAAAAAAAGAAAGAAAAAATAAATGCTATACCTCTGTCGTATTTGTCGCTGCCATTGCTCATGCCTGCTGCTAACTCTTGTCATTTTTGCTAATATCTTTGTAGTTCCTGTTTGATGTTATTGTTACTATCGATGCTTCTGTTGTTCCTGTTTCGCCATCATTGATTATGTTATTTTGTCGTTGATACTATTACTGCAGGTGTCTATATCAGTGTATGTTATTTCTGCATCATTTGCTGATATATCTGTTGCTTCACGATTGCTGATACATGACCCTGCTGATGCTGCTGTTGTTTCTGCCAATGTTTCTGTGTTCCTGTTATTATCATCATTGATATATGTCATACTGTCATTAACATTACTGCAAGTGTCAAAGTAAGTTATTTCAGCATTAATGCTGATGTATCCGTTGCTTCACGATTGCTGATACATATCCCTTTTGATGCTGCTGTTGTTTCTGCCGATGTTTCTGCTGTTATTGTGACATGCCGTCATTGACCACCAACATCCAACATTGCCAACATCACTGAGATCAGTGGTCTGGAAGGGCTACAGGAGATCGTAGAACTCAGCAGAGACAGAGAGAGAAAGATGGCGAACCCTGGTGGTGGCATTGCGTGGAGCTCCTACCGACGACAGCGGCGATGGAGACACACTCAACTAAACAGATGTATTTGTCGTTGATTATTACTGCAGCTGTCCATAAGATAGGTAAAAGGTAATGGTGTTCCCATAACCTATGCGGTCGTTGGGGAGCCAGCATACTGAGGGCAGCGCCCATCTCCTCTCCCCTGCTGATTTTACCTTCCCTGACCCTAAAGAGGGCAGGTACCCATTTACAGCTGGGTGAACTGGAGGACTGCACTGAAGCCAAGGCCGCGCACAAATGGTCACCCGTTCACTTAGTAATCATGCTCAATGCTGCTTAATCTTAGCTTGGGGGAAGGGAGTGCTCTGACCACTGTGTCTACAATCGTTGTTATTGCCTGTCGTCATTGCTGATTTGTCACACTGTTTCACGATTGGGATTGTTGATGTCCCTGTTGTTGCTGCTTTTATTTCTGCCGTTGTTCAGTTACTGTCACCAGTGACGTATATGTAATTGGTCACTGACATAACTGCAGGTGTCTACATAGTTGCTATTGCTGCCATCACAACTGATCTATTCGTTGCTTAACGATTGCCGGCGCTCCTGTTGTTGCTGCTGTTATTTCTGCCAGTGTTTTTGCTATTGTTCTCTGTCTCCCCCCCCCCCCTCCTCTCTCTCTCTCTCTCTCTCTCTCTCTCTCACACACACACACACACACACACACACACACACACACACACACATACACACACATACACACACTCACTCACTCACGCACTTACATGTAATGTCGCATATACGGGAGTTTATTATATGCTTCTTGCCAATACAACACTAAAGTCAATGGCAATAAGCTACTTTCAGTGTCAATGTCAGTCTTACACCCCCCCCCCCCCTCTCTCTCTCTCTCTCTCTCTCTCTCTCTCTCTCTCTCTCTCTCTCTCTCTCTCTCTCTCTCTCTAGCTC
>CM054140.1:15538677-15543677 GCA_028751875.1 Rapana venosa | reverse complement strand
AGGCCTACTCTTCTGAAATGCAAAACCGGTTTTAATACGTGCGTGAGATGATATTCTGCGTGCGTTCGCATACCGGACGTCGGTCAATAGTCTCATCCGGAGGACTGTTTGGGAAATGGAGTTGGCACAGATGCTAACTCCAGGGAAAAATCCCCTTGAACGGGCGTCTGGGCGGTGGCTCGAACCCGGGCCGTCAGATCGCGAGCGCAACGCTCTTCCCACTAGGCTACCCCATCCCCCATACACAGCATCAACAATAAAATACGAATTATCTGAATGATAATAAATTATCCATGTAAAATCTTCCTCCTACCAGTTTTAGCTCCTGTGTGAGACAGATAGATGGTTGGTAGATGGGTGGGTGCTTCTTAAGAGGGAGATGGGAGAGGGAGAGTATTGATGGAGAGGTGCACACTGAAAGAGATAGAGCGCGCGCACGCACGCGCACACACACACACACACACACACACACACACACACACACACACACAACGCACGCACACACACGCATACACCATACACACATACACACACACACAACACAACACAACACAACACAACACAAAACACAATCAGGCGCATGCGACAAACTTCCCCCACTACTAGGCCTAATAGTAATACACATTGTTGTCGCCACATACTCCTCAAAAACATTATCAACAGTTTCCTTGCCCACGGAAATTAGAAATTCTAATACATAAACTGAGATTAAATGCATGGAATACTAAATATTCAAAAAATGTAACATGTTGTTGTTCTATTCCACTTTCAGTCCACCATTTGTTGTTTGATTGCCCAATTCTTCTTGACATGTATAAAAGGAGAGGTTTAGATATTCATAAGAAATATGCCACTAGTCAAGAAGTTTTATATGACTCTCAGCAATTCATAGTGTCAGTTGCTGAAGTCATATATTCTTCACCTGTAAAACCTTTACTGTAATTACATATATATATATATATATCTATATAATATATATGTATATATATAATTTATATATATGTATATACATATATATATATATTTATATATATGTATATATTTATATACTTATGTGTGTGTGGATGTGGGTGCGTGTAGGGGAAAGAAAAAGAGAGAGAGAGAGATAGAGAGAGATGCGGTGTGTAGTAATAGGTACTTTGGTGTGAATGCGGGTGTGTCTAAATCACCATGTAGTGAATAGACATTAAACAAAACAAAACAAAACAAAACAAAACTCCTCAGCACTTCTCCACACAACTCCCACTCCTCGAGTTCCTTTGACAGATATATCCCCGCCCCTACACTCTTTCTCCCAGGAAGTCCCCAAAGTGAGGAGGAGTAAACAATCAACCGAAAGGTCCTAAATAACCACCTGTCCCTATGCCCATACAGCCTGCGCAACAACAGCACTCCAGCTAATTTCATGTCCTCGGTGACTACTTTCACTGACACATCCCCAACATACACACAGTCTTTCACTACCAATTCAGGACATATGACCGACAGATAGCAAACACAGTACCCCCCCATCCCCTCCCCCCCCCCCCCCCCCACCACCACACACACACACACACACACACACACCACACACACACACACCCACCAACCAACCAACCAACCAACCAACCAAACAAGCTAACAAAACTGCTAAAATGCATCAGCAGTATCGGGCTTATCATCCTCCTGGGTTTCCCCAAGTAGGATAGGAGCTGTTTACATTCTGAACAGGGATGAATCATCTCATGGGGATGTTTTTCATGAACTCCGCGGTCCATAATCATTTGTGCTGCCTATGGTAGTGTGACACCAGCCGCCATGGCGCAGTGGTTAGAATGCATTGGGTTCCTGGCTGGCAATTGTAGGGCCCCTCTGGCTGGTGGCCCCACGGCGGCCTAACATCGATAAGCTCCATGCAGACTTGTAACCCTGGGGATGTGACATGATGAGACCAGGAATGGCTGAGGGGGCGAAGAGATCGAAATGAGTGTCATGAAAACAGCAGGATATGAACGTCACAGAAAATGAGGCAGAAAAAACGACTATTAAGAAATTATCTTTCAAAGCTACTGATGAATAAAACCCTTCTTTAAAGAAATAATAATTTTAAAAAGATCAAACGATAACCGCCGCTAAACTTCATCACTTCACAAAGTCATCTTAAAACTATCCTATAGCAAACTTAAATTTGGAATTTTGACAAAACTCACGAACAAAACCACATGAAAACTTCTTTTGTTAACAAAAATGATTTAACTAAAAAAGAATAAATAAATAAAAACACCAAACAAAAACCAAAACAAACCCAACAACAACAAAAACCAAAACACATTGCTGCTTTGTTGCATGCTGGGAGGAAAAAGGACCTTCAATCATGAAAAAAACTTTTCTTTCTCTCGGCAAAGAGCTCCAGAGACTCTCTCTCTCTCTCTCTCTCTCTCTCTCTCTCTCTCTCTCTCTCTCTCTCTCTCTCTCTCTCTCACACACACACACACACACACACACACACACACAAACAACACACACACACACACACACACACACACGCACGCACGCACGCACGCACACGCACTTCCGGTTCTTCGACGTCATCTCAATATCCCGTCTCCACGCGTGTGAAGCGAATGACCAAAAAGAAAAAAACAACAAACCCATTCGATCGCTTGGGAAAACCGCATAATATGCAGACAGTGTGTCCAGCAAAGGAGAAATTCCTCCACCCCCACACACACACAACAGTAAAGCAAGTACTTAAGGGCTCAAGGGCCCCTGCTTCCCCCCAAACGAGTCTTTGAACACTTCCAGTTATAGTCCACCTATCGTCTGCATCGAGTGCTTTGTCCTTGACCCTGGGGGAGATAATCCCAAAATAGCCTGATGTCCCGCCTCTCCACAAGAAGACCAGCGTTTCCTGAACAGAGCATTACGTCATGCTCTCTGAAAGGAGTAAATACTGAGCACTACTGTATGTGAATGGTAGCCACATCAAACGTACACACACTCACTCACTCACACACACACACACACACTCTCTCTCTCTCTCTCTCTCTCTCCTCTCTCTCTCTCTCTCTCTCTCTCTCTCTCTCTCTTCTCTCTTTCTCTCTCTCCCATCTGGAAATAAAAATTTGGCTTGACTTGACGCATAAGGGCGTGCACACACACACATTATCTTTTTTTTTCTCGCTTCTTTTTCTTTAGATAGATGGCTTGATGAAAAAAAGCAAATACACTGCTTATTCAATGTACCACCTGAAAATAAAAGTTTGACTTTGACTTTGACTTTGACACACACACACTCACACACAAAATCACCACCACTACTACCACCACAAACGACAACAGCCAACCAGTCACTGAATCAATCACCCAAGCAATCGAGTTGCCAAGGGTCTAAACAGGACACACGGCAAATACTAAAGTTCAAATGAAAATCAAACCTGAAATACTCTACACTCTCAAACAGAGAAGTCCACTTAGGTTACCAGCAAAGGATGGCACATCTAAGAATAAAAGAATGAATCACATAGTTAAGACCGAGGCTACGTTTTGCTTGGGTGTGGGTTTTTTGTTTGTTTGTTTGTTTGTTTAAAAATCTATGATAAGGGAATTTTGGAACATGTGCCTTTTTAGTTTTGTAATATTATAGATATAAAAATTTAAAAAATAAACGTATATCTTTCGGTTTGGGGGGGGGGGGGGGGGGGGGGGGGGGAAATGAAGCGTCTGACAAAATATTCCCAAAGGCTAAAGACTCCGCCATGTTGACGCTATACGTGACATCGCGATCGACTTGCCTCTTTTGCACACTGCAAACCATTCAGGGTTCATATAATCAAGAAATGCTTCTTGGGTAGCTTTTTACTGGCTAATCGCTACACGGAATGGCTAATTTTTTTCCCCAATACCTTTGCAATTTCGAATCCGAGAGGTCACGAAAGAGACGCCTAATCAATCTGCAGTTAGTGGAGAGAAAAAAGAAGAAAAAACCCCACTCTTGGCTGACATGTCATGGTCTTCGCACACGACATCCAGGAGTTTTCCATTGAGCAGTCGTTAACCTGGATTGATTGTTGTTGTTTTTTTCTCTTTCGGAAAGATGTTTCTCTTCACACAACCCAATCGTTTCTAGCATATTTTCAGAACATAAATAAATGTATCTGATACTCTCTGAACTACCTCTACCATTTCTTGCATGTCCTTGCAATCATAAACAAGGAATTAATGGGCTTGAATGGGAGAAGGAGAAGAAGAAGAAGAAGAAGAAGAAGAAGAAGAAGAAGAAGAAGAAGAAGAACAAGAAGAAGAACAAGAAGAGAACAGAACACGTACACCGATTCCGCGAGCTGCTACAAAGGCTTTTTACACTGCAAATGTAATATATATGTAACGGTAGAGGTTGAGATTTTCGCGCTCTTCTTGCGAGTAGTTTTCAGGAAAGTCATCAAACACAGCGCCACAGCCCTAAAAATCCAGCTTTGCCTTTAGTAGAGCAAGGACCCACCTTTCGGTCAAAAAAAAAAAATATATATATATGGCTTCCATGAGTCAGCTGTAGACCTATCACTTCGCAAACAAGTCCCCTTATGAACAAAACAACCCAAAATACGAAATGGTACATGTGCACAAAATACAGAAAACCGTGCATGACATGTTATTCTGGGAGTAGGTGGGGTACCATGGACAGACAGACTCTCCCATCAAGTTTCCTTACTGTGACAGCATCAGATTTTAAAAACTCGCTGATCGGTAGGTACTCACAACGTACTGTTCCATACACAAATCTACTGTTCTCCTCCTTACTCTGCTGCTTCCGATTACATGATAATACATGTGAACCATTTTTCAGAGAGTGCTTAAACAGTAGTCAGAATTGGAAACTAATTATTACCTCCCTCTGTAAACTTACCAAAATCCTAAATAATCTGTTAAGTCTGTATCAGATATATATGACGAGATGGCATGCACAATTTTCTGTGCAAGATTTGCCTTTTTCTTTCTTCACAATCACCATAGGTGAAATG